>VWZO01000796.1:0-18360 GCA_013396975.1 Bucco capensis
CTCGTGGTTCACTGTGGAGGTTTATGCATGTTTCCCATAGCTTTTGCAGGAAGTTTGGTGTGCTGGTTCTAAGTTCTCCATGTGCGTGATGCACAGGCTGGGAAACGTGGCCTCCAGTAGCCTGGCTGTCTTTACACTGTGACGGAGCCACATCAGTCTGGCTGTCCTCCTTATTCCTTGATGAGCAACATCNCCTCAGTCTGGCTGTCCTCCTTATTCCTTGATGAGCAACATCTGCGGCATCATAGGCATAGGTTCCACTTGTTGCAACCATATTGACAACCTGCCATCATAAAAGAGGCAATGCAGACTACCATGATGAGTATCACCATGCCTATAGAACAGTCAAATAGCAAATTAGTATTTTCAACTGTTTGTTGTGCATTTTCCATCANGCATGGTGATAGCTTAGGGGCTTTGGTAGAAACAACAATAACATAGGGTGTCTACTATCAGGAAAATCAGTGGCAACAGGTGATAGCCTCTGAGAGCAACAGCAGGTACAACAAGTTATAGAAAAGGCAGGACAAAAGTAAAGAAAAAAGAGGGAAATGNGGAGTTTGCGTGTGCCCCCTGTGTGTGCCCACCTTTTATTCCCTTGGGTATGCATGCGCACTTGCTAATACCAGAATCTTCTGTCCCCAACTCATTTTCTAGCTACGTAGGCATCTCTTCCACACCTTCAGCACAGCGAAAGCAGCAGATGTGCAAAAAGTCCGAGCCTGTTTTTCTTCGGGTCATTGGGAGCTGTGAGAATGGTGGTGAATGATCTTGTTATTTTAATTCCAATTTACTATACAGCTTCTATTATGCTTTTGGTAACAACTGCGGTTGGAATTTTTGCAATGCGTTTGTTTTGTCCCTGTAAATGCTTTCCCTTCAGGTGCTCTTGTTGCACTGGTCTATGTAGACTGCTATGCTCTACTTCTGATCCCCTGGAGTCAACAGAATCATAAAAGAAGCTCATAAAATGTTTTGGGTTTATAAAGTTGGTTGAATCGGTTACTCTTGTTGTTCTCGGGTATGTCTTTCGAGAGCCATGTTTGATGAAGGCTGTGTCGTGGATTGCCACCCAGTATGGCAGTGGTGAGGCATGGTCCTCCTAGTTCTGTTGTTGGTTGTTTGGGGTTTTTTTAAGAAAAGATAACGACTGTTGTCTTGAGAAGGACTTTGCATTTTCTTGGCATGTGCCAAGTTGCCAGAGATAAAGAGAGGAGCTGCCTAAAGGTTGCTGNGAATCTTCTGTCCCCAACTCATTTTCTAGCTACGTAGGCATCTCTTCCACACCTTCAGCACAGCGAAAGCAGCAGATGTGCAAAAAGTCCGAGCCTGTTTTTCTTCGGGTCATTGGGAGCTGTGAGAATGGTGGTGAATGATCTTGTTATTTTAATTCCAATTTACTATACAGCTTCTATTATGCTTTTGGTAACAACTGCGGTTGGAATTTTTGCAATGCGTTTGTTTTGTCCCTGTAAATGCTTTCCCTTCAGGTGCTCTTGTTGCACTGGTCTATGTAGACTGCTATGCTCTACTTCTGATCCCCTGGAGTCAACAGAATCATAAAAGAAGCTCATAAAATGTTTTGGGTTTATAAAGTTGGTTGAATCGGTTACTCTTGTTGTTCTCGGGTATGTCTTTCGAGAGCCATGTTTGATGAAGGCTGTGTCGTGGATTGCCACCCAGTATGGCAGTGGTGAGGCATGGTCCTCCTAGTTCTGTTGTTGGTTGTTTGGGGTTTTTTTAAGAAAAGATAACGACTGTTGTCTTGAGAAGGACTTTGCATTTTCTTGGCATGTGCCAAGTTGCCAGAGATAAAGAGAGGAGCTGCCTAAAGGTTGCTGTGCATGAACCTGCATGCATGGTGAAGCAGACAGTGGAGCAGCTCTCCTCTACAAGATGGACTGTGAGAGTGACATTTGGACTCTGAAAGTGACGGAAGGAAGTGACCTTTGTGTTGGACTAAGAAAAGTGAAACAAGCTGAGATGCTCGTTTGCTGTGTGGGTTAAAGAACATTGATCACTCAGCTAAGAGGGAACAACAAGAGTGGGATCAGTGGTTTGTTTGATTGGGAGACGTTTTGAATCTTGGACCTAGGTTTAAGCAGGCTTTTGTAGTCATAATGCTTGCTGTTTTTATATTCTTCTAAATTTTGCTTTGTGTACCCTGCTTGCTATCATGTATTCACTGAATGATTAATCAAAGCTTTTCCCAAGTTTTCATCTTGCAGCAAAAAAATAAGGAAGGGGAAATTGTTGGAGAAACATGGAATGAAATAGAAGCAGCCATGGAAAAGCTAAAGGACAGAAAGGAAGATGTAGAAATGTCTGACATCCTGGGAGTGATTGCTGAATGTAAAGAATTGGCTTAAGAACATAACAAAGGACCTCATCCACAGCTGCAAGATTAGGGAATTAAAAGATGTTTTGGGGTCACGGGTTAATTGCTTAGGATTGCTTGTTAGATAGTGCAAAATTGTAATGGGACTACATAACCATACCCCTTATACTCCCCTCTGTAGGTGCCGAGATAACACTGTTGCAAATTACCCAGTGAGAAAAAACAGGGAAACCTTGGGTCCTTGGAGGGAGGGGGGTATATAAGGAGTTGTATGGGAGAATAATGTTGTCTCTTTTAGCACCTCATATTGTTGGTGTTCAAGGGGTCCATTATTAATTGGCTGAGATGTTACAGAAACTACATAGCTCTTATAAATTTTTCCTACATGTGTATGTTGACATATGCATTTATCCTTCACATAGGAATTACAAAATTCCCCCAAATCAGTGATTTTCTGAAAGCAATGTTGATGACAAATTAGGAAATTCTTCCAAAAAAACCCTAAATTAATTTCAATTTTTGTCTTGACTGTTACAATAACAACTGTCATATGAAGTTATGGGCCCATTTAGTACCGGACACTGGTCCTGTCTTTTATGTTGCATGCATTTTATAGCTCATTTATTCCTGCATATCTTGACAGTTGTAGCTTTTGGAGTAAAAGCACTGAAGAAATCTAGATTATGTTCTAAAACAACCTCCAGTGTAGGCTGCTTCTTGTAGAAAAATGCATTTATATTGAGAAGAAAAAATCTAAAACATTCCTTTGTATCTCATTCAAAAAATGTTTCTTTCTGTTAAGTGGACATCTGCACTGCCATATAAATACTAATAATAGTATGCACTTTATGTGAATTAAAATATAATACCTGAAATTCTCTCTACTTTCACTTCAGGACATAAAGAAAAAGAAAACTAAAGCCATACATTTGATCTTCTTACCTTGATAAGAAAATCAGTAAAACAAGAAAATAATATGAGGAAAAATGTTTATATCAATAAATTAGGAGTCTTAGCCACTCTTCCTCAGAAACAAGAAATACATGGTATTGACGAGGAAATATATGGTATTGACAGTAAAAATGAACACAATTAGATAATCTTAAATGCTACTTCCATTGTAAAAAACCCTAAACATTTCCTAGTATGCCTTGAAGCCTGGGCCTTTTTTTTTTTTAGAAAGAAGAGCAACAACAATGTGGCAAAGCTATTATTGACTTTCAGACAGAGACATTTATATAGCCTTACAGTAGGATTTGTGAGTGACCTGAAAGGGATGACAATATGTGGGATACTCTGCTTCTGAATGTTAGAGATGGTAAATGAACATTTGGAGTCTGCCTGCGGAGAGAGGGAATGAAACAAGATACTGTGTAGCAATGTTTAACAACATTACCTACTTTATGCCAGCCCTGTCAAATGGCTTTTTTACACACATAGTTGTAGTTAGCAATTTTGGCTGACAATACTTTAAAAAATTTGCTATGTTCTGTGTTGCTCAACAGCTTAAAAGTAATAGAACTCTTGATTGTGAAACCCTTAATAAAGATGTTCATTAAATGGTTGTTCTCTTACCTAGACGATATTTAGCAAAAATTCTCGTATAATTTTTCTTTTGAAATTTCAAGGAGATGATTCTTCAGTTTTTACTAAATGAAGTCAGAAGAAGCCTAAAGCAAAAAAATCCCAACTCTTGCTGTTTTACCAGAGTGAGAGATCCTCACTAAGCTACTTAAAGAAGAGAGTGCATGAGCAAAGCGACTTACTGTTATGCCTGAGCCTGTGCTGTCTAAGCAGAATGCTGCAGTCACAAGTGAGGAACTCCTCTGCAGTCTGTGTTTTTCCTTTCTCCAGCTAAGCAATTCTCTGCTTTGCTTATTCTACAAGCTAACCAGCACAAACTTTGGCATTCTCTAGCAATTGCAGAAGCAACTCTTCAGCTCTGTTCCCCAGGCTGTTATTTTTTAGCTATCATGGTTTACAGACAGATGGGAAATGCAGGATGATATACTAACCACAAATTAGGCCAGTCAGACCATGTTGGCTAGTCATCTTCCTACATCTCTGCATGGTCAGCTAGCCTTCCAAAACCTTCTAGAATTCCTTTTGCTTTCACTCCTAATTGGAGCTGACTACCTCATGTTAAAGCACTTTTTAGTGCTGTTCACACAGTGACACCTGAGTGGACAGTGTGCTAGCCAAGAAAATATAAAATAGGATTACCTCAGCATATAGAATCATAGAATGGTTTGGGTTGGAAGGGACCTCTGGAGGTCATCTAGTCCAACCCCCCTGCAGTGGGCAGGGACATCCCCAGCTAGATCAGGTTGCCCAGAGCCCTAGCAAGCCTCACCTTGAATGCCTCCAGGGATGGGGTCTCAACCACCTCCCTGGGCAACCTGTTCCAGTATTCCACCACCCTCGTCGTGAGGAACTACAGGCCTTTGCAAATAGGCCCTCTCCAGCCTTCTTGTAAGTCCCCTTTAAGTACTGGAAAGTCACTAGTAGGTCCCCCCGAAGTCTTCTCTTTTCCAGGCTGAACAATCCCAGCTCCCTCATCCTGTCCTCGTAGGAGAGGTGTTCCAGCCCCCTGATCATTTTTGTGGCCCTCCTCTGGACTTGCTCCATCAGGTCCATGTCCTTTCTGTATTGAGGGCTCCAGAACGGGACACAGTATTCCAGATGAGGTCTCACTAGAGCAAAGTGGCAGAATCACCTCTCTGGATCTGCTGGTCATGCTTCTTTTGATGCAGCCCAGGATGTGATTGGCCTTCTGGGCTGCCAGTGTTCACTGTTTGCTCATGTCCAGCTGCTCATCCACCAGCACCCCCAAGTCCTTTTCTATATATTAGTACCTCACTCTCCCCTCAAACACTCACACTGTAAGGGGATTATTAACACTGTTGAGACAGGACTATGAGTCTGCAATTATCCAAAAGGCCATTTATTAAGTGGTTAATGGACTAGTGTATAATACAGGTTTTAAAAAAAAAAGAAAACAACTTGGCCACGGCACACAAATATCCTTGAAATCTAATTTTCAGCACCCTAGCATGAAAGTTACATTTTGCAACAAGATCATTCATATAGACATAAAAAGTATTAAACTGCATCTAGCTGAAGTGTTTTGTAAGAAAATCCTTCAGAAACAGAAGTAGAGTATTTGCTCACATAATGCTCATTTTTTGTATGTGTCCAAATTTTCCTTGCTATTATCACTTTCTATTTTCTTTTATGAACAGGCTAGCATTTGAAGCTACCTACATATTTATCTTCTCATTATTCAGACAACCACTTAATAATAATATAGACACACCCCAGGCAGTTAGAAACTAAGAAAATGGCCAGTTTGACTGCAATGTTCATTACTTACAGCTTAAAACCACCACAAAATGACACATACAAAAAATATTTGCTATGCACATAGCAAATCAACTATATCAAATGACTATATCAAATACATGCAATATTAATGATATTAAAATATCTGATTGAGTTACCTTATTTGCATCTCACTAATTTCACAAGGTTTATCAATAAAGGTGGTAGCATATGACAGATCTCATCCATATTTCATCTTACAAGTTACCTAAATGAACATAAAAGATTCTATTTTTTTCAGAAACATTTTTTAGGAACCTGCTAAAGACATTAAAGGCATGAGTTTCCAGTTGGAGTCAGAGGGCATTGCAGCTTCTTAGAACCTATAAGAATCAAGTCCCGCTCAGTGCCACAATACATAAGTGTCACTAACTGGCCCTGACCAACAGTCACCTGGGGTCTCCTCACCTTCACCCGGAAGTCCCAAGAGCTCTGTTTAAGCTCAGGCCTTGACAGCTGCTCCTATTGAACTATATTGTCCTCTTCTGTGGACAGACCTTGTGGTATCCTTCTCTCTAGTCCCACCTCTGGCCTGATCTCCTGTCTGGACTTACAGGACAGACCCTGGACCTGATTCAACCCCAAGCCTTGCCTGGAACTGCTGACAGCCCCTATGTTGAAGCACCTCAGGCTCCAGTGTGTTCAGATGCAGCATGAAGGGTACTACTGCCTGTGTTGTGGGCATCCTCAGCACCTGTTTCATCCCCAAGTTTGTTGAGGGCCGTGCTGGTGCTGCTTGCTGACACTGCATGAAATGGCATCACAGCAATCTGAAGTGGGAATTTCTTCTTCAGTCATATCTCAGAGTAAGCTGTCTTGTGAAGGGGAAAGGAGAATACCAGGAACAAAGGGGAGCACAAAGAGCGTGTCAAACATTGCTTCAAACAAGCCTGAAATTCATGTGGGCCAGAAACCATTATAAGCTATAAA
The DNA here is from genome assembly GCA_013396975.1 of Bucco capensis. NCBI lineage: Eukaryota > Metazoa > Chordata > Aves > Piciformes > Bucconidae > Bucco > Bucco capensis. The sequence continues at coordinate 6,650 of VWZO01000796.1, forward strand.
AAACCATACCAACTGAATAGAGGAGATGCAATAAAATAACGATTTGCTTTAAAACTGCATTTACAACAATCTAGGTAGAAAATGCTTAAGGAAGTAGTCTCTTGCAGCACAAAATGACTGTGGTTTCAGAATTTAGAAAAAAAAATGGCCTAAATATGCAGATAAGTACAAGTACATGTAACTCTTAAGCACCTAAAATTCTCTCCTGTCTTGTCCATTTTAATTTGGCTCTTGGGCTTTCAAGAGAGTTGTTTCCCCTCTTCATTTCCATAAAAGAGAATAAGAGCATGCGACAAGAAAACTAAGAAAAAGAGAAAAAGTTTTGCAACTGAATTTAAAGAAATCAACATTCAAGCATATAGCCTAGTCATACCAGATGACAAAGTATTTCTGAAAGTGGTGTTCCATATAGAACATACAAATTTTTAAAACAGAGACATATTCAGAAACCAGAGTACAGGGAAACACTGAGAGCAAGAAGAAACCACAGCAACTAACTGCCACATGATCTAGCATTGGTAATGCTACCTTCAGAGTCATCAAGTAAAATTTCTAATGTCATCAAGGTCAAAATAATGAAAGCACAAATACGGTACAGATGTTCTCTAGATACTGTTTAACTCTGCTATGGAAACATGAAATCTCAGAAAGCAGTGGCAAGTTGAAAACAGTCTGAGGCACGCCTGAAGGTACTGAAAGCAAATATCATTTGAAGGATGATTTCAGGAGCCCTTTCACCTGGAAATTGAGCTGGATAATAAAAAGACTGAATACTTCGAGCTGGTAGCTATTCAAAACAGCTTAATTAGAAATATGTGTTTTGTCATTTTATTTTAAATTTTCTTTTAACTTTTGTCTCCCTAGCACAAATTCACAAAGCAGAAGCAAACTAAATGGAAATGTAAGGCATCTAGCTGAAAGATGGTTTCTTAGAGCTAGTTGGTTGCATTTACTTATTGTTGTGGTTTTGCTCAAGATCTTCATGCTTCATGCTGTTTTGACACAGGCCAACAGGCCAGAAAATTTCCCTGGTGAACACCAGAAGACTTTCTGCAAGAGTCCTATGTTATCCTATTCTAAGCCAAGATAAGGTCACATAGAAGCATGTTTTTATTATTTGACATCTCTTAAAAACCAAATCTAGATATTGTTCTCCAATTATAATCTCTGTTTTCTGTCTAGAAAAACAATTCTAAGAATAACCAAAAATTAAGGCATGGAATGCCTATATGTTAGGTACTTTCAAATTGATAAATTAAGTTAGCAGCCAATAAAAACTTAAAGGGTGTGAAAACTATGGCACTTCATACTAAGATGTCTGTTTCCCTCTCCATTCAGTTCATGTCCTGTCTGGTTTTTCCTCATGCTTTCATAGAATAGAATCATAGAATCATTTGGGTTGGAAGGGACCTCTGGAGGCCACCTAGTCCAACTCTCCCAACATCCCCAACTAGATCAGGTTGCTCAGAGCCCTGTCAAGCGTCATCTTACATGCCTCCAGGGATGGGGCCCCAACCACCTGCCTGGGCAACTGTTCCAGTATTCTACCACCCTCATGGTGAGAAACTTTTTCCTAACATTGTCTAAATGTTAGCATGGGCTGGAGTATTAGTCCAAAGTGCCATCTGTAAAGCTCTGAATCTTATTAAAACTACATTTTTTTGCTTTTTTTGAAAGAAATAAATCTTTCATTAAAACATGTAAGTTAATTTAGTGTAAAGTGCAGTAGCTACATCTAAACGTATAATAGTATTCTATTGTTAAAGACTCCCAAGCAGTTCTACAGTGGAGCTTTAAATATCAGTAGTGATCTTTGTTCACAGAATCTCCTATGAAGGTTAGAGGTTAAGTTAATAAAAATACAAGAGATGATTCTTGGCTTGTATCTGCACACATTCTCCTTTGCAACAGCTGAATGTACTACTGCCATTTTTAAAATTATAAAACTACTTCTTTGTGAGAAGTTAGACTCTGCAGAGCAGAAGACAGCAGTTGATAGCAGGTTGATTATAGCCCTTTGAGCCAGAGCTTGCTTTCAAATGAAATATTAAGAAGGAATCCTCCAGTCATTTTGAATAGTACACTATGTCTGCAGTTACTCATTTCCCAAGCAATACTGAAAATAACTTATCTACCATAACATAATAATTTAACAAACAATACTGAAAACTATTACTCAAAATAGGGCCACGTCAGGCATCAGCAACCTTAGTTGGGTTCCAGCCACCAAGCCTATCTGGGCAAGGATATGATAAACACATAATTTTTAATACCTCAGAAGTATTTGATGCTGAGCATTTCATAATTAAGGAGAGAGGAAGAAAAAGGAACTAGCAGCTGTGTTTCAAAGAGTAACAAACATTACTGTTAGGGATTTCTATAAACAAGTATCATAGAAAAATTATATGACTCTGTCCAAAAAACTTGTTTCTCTCAGACAAATCTACTAGCAAGTGGAATAAAACTGCATTGTTCCAATGGACTGATTTTGCTGCTTTTATGATCTGTCAGTCAATCCAACAGTAGGCTACTTACTTGCTTTGAAGTTCTCAAGAAGACAGTTGCTCTAACAACTTTCCTTTAAGAGCAACAGTATATACCTGGTTTTCTAACCATAAATTCAAATACAGAAGTTATCTGAAAGATTTTAAAATGCCTGAAAGTTCTTTCACCCCAAAGTTACTGTTACTGTTAAAAGCCACTTTCCTAAAGATGATACTGTATAGAGTACTGCTTTAAAGACTTAAGTCTTCTTGAATACCTCACACCTAAGGTTGCACCAAAATATCCTTTCTAAAGGATTTATATTCAGATTTAAATATTAATGTGATTCTTATTTAAGAAGTGAATTACCTCTCTTGATCTGCTGGTTATGCTTCTTTTGATGCAGCCCAGGATGTGATTGGCCTTCTGGGCTTCCAGCTTGCATCGTTTCCTCATGTCCAGTTTATCGTCCATCAGCACCCCCTAGTTCTGCAGGGCTGCTCTCTATTTTCTCACCACCCAGCCTGTATTGATAGTGGGGATTGTTTCGACCCAGGTGTAGGACCCTGCACTTGGTCTTGTTGAACCTCATGATGTTCACCTGGGCCCACCTCTCCAGCTTGTCCAGGTCTTCTGGATGACATCCCATCACTCCAACTTATCAACAGCACCCCATAGCTTGGTGTCATCTGCAAACTTGCTGATGGTGCACTCAATGCCACAGTCTATATCGTTTACAAAAATATTAAACAGTACAGGCCCCAGCAGAGAGCTCTGAGGGACACCACTTGTCATTGATCTCCATATGGACTTCGAGCCGTAGACCACTACCCTCTGGATACAACCATCCAGCCAGTTCCTTATCCGCTGAACCGTACACCCATCACACCCATAGCTCTCTAACTTGGTCAGTAGAATGCTGTGGGGATCCGTATCAAAGGCCCTGCAGAAATCCAGATAGATAGCATCCGCAGGTTGTCCCTTGTCCACTGAGGTAGTCACACTATCATAGAAAGCCACTAGGTTTGTCAAACAGGATCTGCCCTTAGTGAAGCTATGCTGACTGTCTCTGATCACCTCCCTATCCTCCATGTGCCTTATCAGTCCTTCTAGGAGGATNCTATCCTCCATGTGCCTTATCAGACCTTCTAGGAGGATCTGCTCCATGATTTTCCCAGACACAGAGGTGAGGTTAACAGGTCGGTAGTTCCAGGGTCCTCCTTTTCACTCTTTTTGAAAATGGGTGTAACATGTCCCTTCTGCCAATCACTAGGGACTTCACCTGACTGCCAGTACTTTTCCAATATTATCCAGAGGTTCCTTCCAACCCAGACCATTCTATGATTCTATGATTATAAGTGCTTTTGATCTTTCTTTACAAATTATTAGCCATCCCCAAGAATCAAATGAGGTAATTGTCGCTTTGACAGCCCAGTGTCATTTACTGGGACCATAGTATGTAGGCAAATGGTTCTTAGTATCAAAACAGAATCAGAGAATATTCATGGCTGGAAATGACCTCTGAGATGACCGAGTTCAAACAAACAAACAAAATAACCCCCCAAAAATACCACCAAAAAAACCCCCAGAAACTAAACACCCACAACCAACACAAACACCAGCACACAACCCCTGCCCACTAGAGCATGTCCTGGAGCACCACGTCTACACGTTTCTTAAACAGCTCCAGCGAAGGTGACTCAACAACCTCCCTGAGAAGGCTGTTGCAGTTTTATGAATTCAGGCAAAACTGCAGATTTACTCATAGAGCTTATTAAAAACAAATTAACAGACAACAATAAAGCACAAGGGTTTTTTTAATCATCTACTACATTATTCATAAAGCTTTCTGTTAATAAAATTACACCTACTAGAGGTGTTATTTCTCTACATCTTTAAAAGCTGACACAAGTCTGTAGTGTTGACATGCTGTAATAAATGACTTGAGACACTTCATGTGATGTATTTTAATCTACTCAGAAAACTACAAAATAAAGAGGGACTCCACAATATTAAAAAAAAAAAATTGTATCTTATGGTTCTAAGTCCTAAATCATTTCCAATTACCAAAAACCACCATAATGTCCTGTCCCTGCCACTACAAATTGAGTCTTTGTCTCCTGAGATCCCTGCAGTAACTCAAGTATGACTACACCACTCGTATCTTAAATTCTCATGTGATATCCTCAGTCAAGAGTTAGTTTTGTGTGGCTGTTCTACTGCTATGATTTGCAGTCACTCAGCCATCCATTCCTTGTTTGCTTATTACTTGTCTAGTTTTAGAATTCAGATTTTATACATTTCTAGACATGAGTTTCACAGAAAAATTGTGGAAATTAACTGACATAATTATTTAGATATAACTACTTTAATGGACGTATAGTTGAATAGCGAGATGTGAAGATGCGGGCATTTCATTTTCAAGGTATGCTTAATCTTATATAGATTTTCTAGATAATATATTTCTATTTCAAAAACTACAGAAGCATCATTCAACAAGATACTCAAAGAATTCACAGGCACAGTCTGAAAATCACTTGGGGTCTTCTGTGGCACCTGGTGCGATAACTGTGCTGAGAGCAGGGGGAGCATCAAAATCATTGCCCATGGTAAAGTGTGGGGAGTGATACCCATGTTCCTATAATCCTTGTATGGGTACGATGTGCTCATTAGCCTTCTGGCAGACATCCTAGGAGAGCGACAACTCTGATTCCAAACCCAGGCAGATGGAGCTCGTTTAGACCTTCCATCTAAGAGAAGGACACTCTAATAAAACCTACGTCCTAAGGACTTGGCTGCTAGCGTCTAAGCTTGCTAGGCCCTGGCAGATGAACCTTAGGACTAAAGGGTGGGTCCAGCTCTGCGCATGCTGTGTCTCACCTAAAAAAAAATCCATTGCGCAGGCTCGAGAGTGCTATCTGCTATCCTCTTTTTATCAGCGCGCTTGTAAAAGGCGCTGATGAGGAGCATGGATGGAGCCCTCCCTGGATCTTCATTCGTGAAGTCTAGCCATACACATACACAAAGAATTCAATAGTGGAAGGCAATCTGCAAGAGAATCTTCAGACTATGAAGCTTTTTTCTTCCTTTTACATATTTACATATTACAGAATTCTTACTTCATCTTTTTCTGCTGCAAAATTCAAAAGTTTTTTTTCAGAAGAAAAGTACCTTAAAATTACTTTAATAAAAATACTGAAATAACACCTGACAGTTCAAAATGTATGCTATTATTTTCACTAGGAAAAAAACAATACATGATAAAACACATTTGAAAGAACTTTCCTTTTTTTTTTGTTGTTTTCCCAAAATGGAAGCTATTAACTTTATTGATGCTTATACAACTAAAACAGCAGAAGCTAATTCCCTTAGGCATATTAGTCAAGTTCAGAGTTAATGCAAATACACATGCAGCACTGTACTGTGTTATCTGGCTATTAAGTCATAGTGTGTCAAAAAGATAAAATCAAAACTGCAGTTTTTTACAATACAGAAGCATTTCACTAATTTGGGTATATTTTCTTGCTACACTGAAATGTTTCAGTTTTATCTAACATATTTTTCAGAAAGAAATACTTCTTCCATATGAGTTCCACCAGAAGAAAATTAAACTTCTTTATATTTCATTATTGGGTCATACCATAGTCTCAGGCATCAAAATGTTTTCTGTTAGAGGGAAATTGAGCATAATAATTACAGCATACTAAATAATTCAGAGCTCAGTGGTTTCTCTGTGGTATGAGTTTATGAGTTCTATATGAAGTCAAGAGTAAAATAGATTCCAGTTCATGACATGTAACAAGAAGTTGATTAACTAGTAAATTTCCTGCTATACTTTTGGGGGTTTTATTTACTTAAAAAAATATTACCATATTTAAAATACAAGACTTCTTAAGAGTTTTTTTTAGAGTTAACCAATGGAATAGCCTTATTTAAGGTTTCTTCACAATATGAATTTACCCCATGCAAGTATGTGTTGTGTCACTAATTTTAATCTCATAACAACATACAATTTTCCCAGACAACCATTGTTTTATTCAGTGTACACAGCAGCTTGGATTTACTTGACAAGAGTTCAGTAGTTTGTGCTACACTTACTGACCCATGCACGCAGTCTTACTCTCACTACTGATATTTACTAGTTAACAATATAATGAAATACAATTGAAGTCCTTTGCTATTTACTTCAAAAATACTAAGCGCATATCTTTATTGGATAAAAAAAGGAAACTCTAGAGAGCAAAAACACTGAAAGTGAATTTATTTTTCCTACCTCTTAGGTATCTGTGAGCTGAATCCAACTTTGAAAAATTACTCAAATATGTCTGATAAGATTTAAGGGTTCCATTTTTCATCATTTCACTTAGCCTGGCATACAAACCACAGGTCCCCACATATTAATCTGTAGTTGTTCAAGTAACCACCAAATCAGGAGTCTAAACGGATCTTAAAGCATAAGGTTAGGCATATAGCTTGGCTATATTAGCCACTTTGAGGATTAATTAAGTATCATCCTGGAATTTTGGCACATGCAGGGACCAAATCCAATTCCAGTACAGCTTCAGATGAAATTTCTTGCTTCAGCTTATCCATTTTTATAACAAATGAGAAAATTACTGAAAACCAACTCATATATCATAAAAATTGTTTTCCTCCCTTGGGAAGGATGACAAGTAGTAAATTACTGTTAACCTTACAAAGAAACATGAATAATGAATACAGAGGACTAACAAAATTTCTGTGCAGTTGAGAGGAAGAGGGACAATTTAGAGATCACAAAACCACAATTTTCCTTTGTAGCTGTTTCAGAGTATGAGAGTCTAGATAAAGATCTTGCCTATCATTTCTGTTCCTTGGGATTAGCAGCACTTTTTTGTAAAGCACAAAATTCTTCCACTCTGTTCTCATGACTAATGTCTTTGGTGATGTGCTAGTCATTAGTCACCTCAGTAAATGCAACCTTCCAACTCACTTGCCTGTCTGAATTTCCAGCTCACAGCACAGTATATTTAAAATACATCTCTCTTCCATGGGCCATTCTGCATTTGTCTTCTTTTTGTGCTCTATCAATCTATTACCTATTGCTTTTGCTTTCACTCTCGTCAGTATACTAAGAGCTTTTCAAAGATGTGACTGAGCATTTAAGTATACAGGTCCCTTAAAGCTCACAGTTTTTCTGTTTATTCATTATTTATGCAAATTTACCTAGCAGTTAACAATGCCAAACTCTAACCAACCAAACAACTATACAGTGCTTTCTTAACTTCACTTTAAACACAAGATACTGTGGCATTTGCTTTATCTATTATTTATAAAAAAAATTTATTAGAATCTGTCCATTAAGTTACCTTCATCTAAGAAAAGCAAGCCAAAATTCTATCTCCTTACAATACACCTTTCTGGAAGAAGTGATGCTCACCAGCTGAAAAACAAAATACTTCTGTCTTCCTGTAAATGGACAGCTGTATAGGATGCAACACATACAGATATATTCACTGCACCTTACCTGCAAGGCACACTACTATATCAATAAAAAACTATAAGCCTACTGCTACTATCACCTTTAAAGAGCCATGAAATCAAGTTATAATCTAGTTCTGCAATATTTCAATTGCTTGAATATGTTTCCAATTGTTTCTTGCCGAGGTGACACAGGTTAGCTAAGACATCCACAAAAGTTAGACAAAGGAATATTTTAAGGAAAAGTGCCGTGGCTCAAAAGATGTTATTTTGTAAGGATGACTCTGGACAAATTTAGGCCATTTGCTTAATGTATTAAATATTTAAACCATAACTCTCATGTGTATTTCCAATATTTAAACATTTAAATTTGCTATATACAAACTGCCTCTAGCCTAGAAAGAAAAGCTGTATAATGTAGCATGGTTTATAGGCTGAAAGGGTGACTGATATTCAGAGCAAGAGAGAAAAGAAGGGGGTGGGGGGAGAAAAAGAAGCTGCAGGCTGGATGAATGGGATTTCTGGTAAGAGTTTTAAAGAAGCAAAGGTCTGTAAGGGCTATTATACTCTATGAGTATAATGAGTATAATACGCTATGAGCGTGGAAGCATGAGCAGTGGCCTGAAGACCTAGAGAGCAGAAATTGTGAGACATTGTCTGTAAGTAGTAAGGGAGGATTCTAGAAAGAACTGAGTGACAATTTGCTTTTAGTGTTCAGGCTTTACTACTCTACTCAATTGTGAACAGTTGTGCTAGACAAGAAAGTTAGCATATCTTCAAATATGGGATTCCCTCCATCCTAGTCATAAAATTCAAGATGATTCTGGAAGAAATATCTTCTGGTATATAAATTTCTTATTTGTCAGAGACTCCTTACTGACTCCCAAAAGCACAAATGACACAGTAGGCTATCTTGGTATCTGAAGACAATGGAAACAAGAGTTATACTGCCAGTTCTCAAATTCTGCAGATCTTATATTTAAAACATACCATTTAGGGAGGAAAAATATTTGAATACCAAGTGCCAATTAGATGGATGAAAAGTACATTCTTGCAGATATTATGGTAATACTCTGGAACAATAGCCCAGCGCATGAGGCAAGCAATAGAATGGGTTATGGAACATGACAAGAGGCTAGATTATTCTGGTGTGATATTGAAAATAGGCAGAGGAGCTTATACTGTAAATTACCAGTACTTATGGTCTTACAATTTTAGAAAATTCAGAATTACTCAAAAGTGCTGTGGGAAAATACCTGGGAAAGCAGCTTGTCTAAAAACTGGAGATATTTTATGAACCAGCCAAGGACCTTGGGCAGAGTATGTATCCTAAGATAAGGAGGGAGAACAACCATTACTTCATTAGTAGAAAAGGAAAACAATCCAGCTGGAGTAGCAGAAAAGGATAGAAGAATTAGCAACTCTATTAACCAATAAAGAAGTTAACCTGCACTGGAGTGCTTGGCGCATGAACCAATCATTACATGCATGATTGCACAGAAAAGGTATAACAAATTGATCTTATCACAATAAAGGGTTTTTCACTTGATTCACATTGAATTGTGTGGAGGCCGTTATGTTCTACCTTCTACAGATGGTGACCGTGACATGATAGTGAGAAGGAGGCAGCCCCGAAAAACATAGGAAGAAAATGAAATGAAGCATGGCTGGAGAACAGCTCAGCAGGTCTGAGATCTGGGGCAGGTCAGAGAATGGCCTGGGAAAAGGGAAGTACATGGCCATGGAATCACCTTGATACAGGTGATGGAGCCAGGGAGCAGACTCTGATTTTAGAAGAAAAATGTTGTAGCAAATCTCCTTCACGATACACTCTCCAAGAGAGGAATTAAATATGGAGCTTCTGCTCCGGAGATTTGGTCTGGTGTTGAGAGAGGCACAGAATAGTATGGGGAAGAGCCCTTTAAAAGATATAGTGTCAGAAAAGTTTAACAAGTTATTGCAGAAGTGTAACTGTGTGTATAGAGACTCTGAATTGAAACATATGTTGTTATGGCTTAAAGCCATGGACTTTCTGGGAGAAAGCTAACAAAAGGGACTCTTGTGGGTTAGAAATCCTTTTTGATCACTATCTGGTGAGAGAAGGAAATAGCGGCAGGCAACGGGCAGCTGCGACAAAGTGGCGGAGGCACCATGCCAGTGCCCGGGTCAGTGGAGAAGCACATTCATACCCTGTTAAAAAATGCATTTACTATAGGCTGTAGTTTTGAAACAAGTATCTTTTGATTTTTTTTGTGAGGATGCACTAGAATCATGAACTCAAATTTTTTGTGGCCAGCAAAAGGGCACAAAATGTGTCACTCGTAAAGTGACCTCAGCTTCTCACAGTCTACATAATTCCAGGCACATGAACACCACATGCATCTCACCATAGACAATAGCAGTGGCTGCCTTTGGACAGCAGGGAGACATCATTGTATTGAATGAGGTGGCAACTTCAGCAGCAGCAGGATCAGCACCATGCCAAGGTGTGACTGTGTCTTGCCAATGGCATCCTTCCAGCACAAAGAATCATTGAATTATAGAATCATAGAATGCCCAGGTTGGAGTTCCAATGCCCCTGCCATGGGCGGGAACACCACACAGTAGACCAGGTTGTCCAGAGCCACATCCAGCCTGGACTTGAATGCTGCCAGGGATGGGGCATCCACAACCTCTCTGGGCAACTTGTTCCAGTGCCTAACCACCCTCTGGGTAAAGAACCTCCTTCTAATGTCTAGTCTAAATTCCCCTCCTTCAGCTTGTATCCATTCCCCTTCAACATTTTGCAATCCAACCAGCTGGAAAGTCTCTCCCCTTCTATCTTCTAATACCCGTTTAGGTACTGAAAGGCTGCTATAACGTCCCCTCTAAGCCTTTTCTTTTCCAGGCTCCCAACAATCCCAACTCCTTCAGCCTGTCCTTGTAGGGGAGGTGCTCTAGTCCTTTGATCATCTTTGTGGCACTCCTCTGGACCCATTTCAACAGCTCCACATCTTTTTTATGCTGAGGTCCCCAGAACTGGCTGCAGTACTCCAGGGGGGGCCTCATGACGGCAGAGTAGAGTGGCAGAATTACCACCCTAGACCTGCTGGTCTTGCTTCTCCTGATGCAGCCCTAGGATAAGGTTGGCTTTTTGGGCTGTGAGTATACATTGCTGGCTCAAAACCCCCAAGTCCTTCTCTGCACAGCTGCTTTCAATGAGTTCCTCTCCCAGTCTGTACTCATAGCTAGGATTGCCCCTACCCAGATGCAGGACATTACACTTGAACTTAGTAAACTCCATTTTATTTTCATGGGCCCACTCCTTGAGTTTGTCCAGGTCCCTCTGGATGACATCCCGCTCTGCTGGCGTATCAACCACACCACTCAGCTTCGTGTCATCTGCAAACTTGCTGAGGGTGCACTTGATATCCCTCTCTAGGTCATTAATACAGACACTGAAGAGCACCAGTCCCAAGACAGAGCCCTGAGGGACACCACTCATCACTAGTCTCCACCTAGACAAAGAGTCATTGACCACAACTCTCTGGTTGTGTCCATCCAGCCAATTTCTTATCCACTGACTAGTCCACCCATCAAATTCATATCTCTCCAATTTTGAGATAAAGATGTCATGAAGAACTGTATCAAAGGCCTTACAAAAGTCCAGGTAGATGACATCAGACGACATCATAGAAGGCCACCAGATTGGTCAGTCATGATTTGCCCTTAGTGAATCCATGTTGGCTTCTTAGAATCACCTCTTTGTCTTGCATGTGCCTTAACAT
>VWZO01000797.1:0-11510 GCA_013396975.1 Bucco capensis
TGACTCTTAATCTTTGTGTGACCGCATTATAAGGCAGAGGCAGAGGGTCCCCCACCTCCCCACTCTTTCCCTTCCTACTTATCAGGGCCCTGTCATCTCTGTTGCTGTCCTGATGCAGTGGTACAGCTTGTCCAGGCTGTAGGCACTCCAGTACTCGGTCCCGCTGCAAGAACCGGGCAGTGAGAATCCCCAGCCACAGCCGGCAGAAACCCTGCAGTGTGTGTGCCACCCAAATGGTATTGTAGATCTATAGGAATAGAGCCCATCCTCAACAGTGCCCACCTTCACAGTACTGTTTTTTACTTGAGGCCATTCATCTCTTTGTAATGCAGTTCAAAATCTCAGGTTTTTTCATTATGAATCACTACCTGTTTCTGACAAACCTGTGAACACCAAATCCTACTTTAAGCAGCCCTTCAGCTTGTTGGTTCCTCTGTGTACCTTCAGTCATACTTGTAAGAAATACTCAAATACCATATTTGTGCATTCATGTCTGATTACTGTGACTTCATACATGCCAATGGAGGCCAAGGTTGCTTTGCACCATTAGCAAGGCAACCTTGCAGGTCTCTGCACCCATCTGTATCTCTATGGGCAGAATTGCCAAGACCTTTCTGTCTTGGGATGACAGCTGGCAGCAACATTACACCTAATCTCACCACTGAGGTTGCCTCCATTGTTCACAGGCAGTAGTGATGCTTACCAGTCCCCCCCAGCTGGTACCTCCCCACAAGCCAGGCAGCTCTGTCCCTCACAGCACTGCCAGCAAAGTGCTTGCAGAGAAAGAGTCCTTGTCCTTCCTGATGAGGCTGGCCAGTGCAGGTGACAGAGGTGTGTGATGGATTAGCCCTGACTGTAGAAAACAGACCATCTTCTCTGCATGTGCACCCCTTTGTGCCATATGCAATGTCTCAGTCCTGACTTGGCAAAAACAACATGAGCATGCTAATGTACTCTGGAGTCTGGAAGGAAGGAGAGATGCAGGACACAGATCCTAAACACCTCCTTTCCTCTTTGCAAAAGGGCAAAGAACAGAGTGGAGTGAGGGCCCTTAGATAATTGAGTCTCCTTGCTGAATCCATTACCAGGAGAAGTGTCAGATAGCCCAGTGCAAGAAACCTTCAGAGAGAAACTGGCAACATGAAGGACCAGCCATTTGCTTTAGGGTCTGAAAAAGAGAAGCACGATGGGAGCTTACTAATAGCCTCTAAATACATAAACAGTTGATTTGAAGAGTGAGAGGAGTAATTCTGAGTGGAAAGGGAGTGATGTGACTGACTTACTATGGAGGTGACTTAGGAAAACCTGCTTTGCAGTAAGCCAGTTGTGAAATCTCTGTCCCTGACTTTCCTTACACAGAGAAGCATCTACTCATTATAAATAAAGGTGGTTCTGCTTTGGGAAGAAATCAACTGCATTACCTCTCAGGGTCCTTCCCAGGCCTATGATCTTCTGCTTATTTTATATTGTAATTTCTTGGGAGTTCTGTCCTAACTCTTACTTGTCAAGTAAAGCTGAACGTGGTGCAGCTGGAGGCTGGGAGAAGCAGGCTGTTGTGAGTAGCTGGAGGGGGCAAGATCTTTGGGGCTTCACAGCTAGTGTGGAAGTGAATCTTAATGGTTGCTCATGAAAAAATATGGTGATGAAATCCTCTTAATTATCTATTTCATAATTAACAAGCTTCCTTTTTTTTTTTATCCTCCAGAGCCTGATCCTTCAGCTAAAACATATATTTCAGAAGCAGGGAGCTATCACTGTTTCTTATCTTATTTTTACCTGGGCATTGCTGAGAAAGCAGGGTGTTCTCCATTCATCCACTTCTGCAGCTGTTAACAAGCGTCAGAAATAATTAAGCTATTTTAGACAGCAGCAAATCACTAAATATACTTTGAAAAATATGCCTAATTGAAAGGAACATCTTCATTATTTCCCTTATCTATTATGCCAAAGCCTCATTTTCTCTGCTTCATACTGTAACATCCTTCCACCTCTGTAGGTATGTTTTGCTGTCTGTCTCAGCTTTGGAAGCCTCAGATCTTCCAAGCAGCATCAGGAGGAAAAAAAGTGGGCTTAATAGAAAATATGTATAAAATATGCTTTTAATTCTGGTATGCCTGGAAAAGTAAGAGCATAACATAAGTGGATTAGGTGACTCAAGCTGCTTGCAGGGATGTTCTACCCTGAGGGTTATAGATGAATTCCTGAAAAAACCCTGCCTGAAAAAATCCTGCAATATATCAGACTCTTTCTTGACAGCAGCATGGCTAAGGATCAGGGAGAGTCATCTTCACTCCCTGACAGCTCATTCCTTTCCCCTATTCTCTGTACATGCTTTGCTATTCTGCTTTTGCTAATAGTGGTTAGAAGTGAAGTGAGCCTTATAAAATTTATGTTGTAGTTGCCACTCAAAATGCCCATTAGGAATATGAAGTAAACAGCGTGATAATAATTGTTCTCATCTAGTCAAGAGAGAAGTTCAATATACCTTTATGGTAATCACTAAGCAGGAATGGTCATGGGACTAGGTTTAGGCTTAAAAGTAATTCTCTTTTGCTTGTTATTTATTAGGATGGAGAGAGCAACAGGCATGAATGACACATAACAATGAGCACAAAGCCAGCCTTATGATTGAAGAGCCTCAAGCAAAAATAAAATCTTATCTCTGACTGCAGGAGGAAGAAATCCAGCTGCAGCAATCAATCTAAAGGAACAGGACCAGGCTCTTAGTTGCATCCTTTGATTCAGCCATAAGATGGGAGCAAGCAGCCTGTGCAGAGGCAGAAGACCAAAAGATGAATCAGCTGGAGCTTTTTGATTTTGTCAGATACAGGCACAGCCTCTTCTCCTACTATTATCCTATCACCCAGGTGACCCCCAGTTCTGTCCTGAGGGGTCTTAGAAGCCTTGTCTGCTTGCAGTGCATGGCCTGAAACTATTGCTCTCCTGCTCACAGTATTATCATTATGATTTTCTATTTGTGCCTTTCAATGGACCCTGCAATTACAGATGGCCGTCCTAAGTTTCCCCAAAATAGTGATGTTTTGTGGTGTTGTTTCTAAAATAATAGTTTCCAGAGGCCATTCCCCACCACACAACAAGCATTTGAAAGCAGCATTGTGTTTAGAAGCAACCTAATTCCCCTGCAGCTCTTTCGAAGCCCCAGCACTGCTGTGTTACTAAGGATGTTTTCTCCCTCCTCCCAACCTTGAAATGCCAAATATATCCTGACTACAGATGTTGCAGATGATATAATGACATGGGATTGCAACTCAGATGATGATTTTACTGCCAAGTAAAATCGTAGCAGTGACTACAAAGCTAGCAATGCTCTCCAGTTAAAAAACAATATTTACAGTAGGTTTTCAGGCACAGTAGCTCCATGATGTGTTCAAGCATCTTACAAATAGTTCAAAGAGGCTAAATTGGCTATTACTAGAAGTGATCAATATAACATCTTAATAGGACATACCTCCATACATGCTACCACCAAATATTACCTCCACTTAAATATTAGGATAAATTTTACAGACATAAACACAGAAATAGTTGCTTATACAACTTGAATTTGTGGCACAGACTTTCCTGGTAGAAAGAAACACTGAGAGGAAATCCATTGTTGGGTGAGTGCCTTTGACATAGTCAGGGTTGTGCTTTGCATTGTGTTGAGCAACCAAGACCTGAGCTGAGATGGAAGCTTGAGCACTCTCCTAACTTCCTGACACATGTTGATTTATATCACAGCCTTCCCATTTTTTAAACAGAGCAACTCCTGTATGTTTAATGTGGAAGCTGCTATTTGCTGGGGAGTTTCCAAAATTTATATGCCTGCAGGATATTTAAAAATATTTCCAACTCAGCCTATCAAGGCAGTATTTTCTCCTGTCAAGGGTGTTTATATAATAAAACCAAAGATCTCAACAAATGCCTCCCCTGTAAGTTTGCCTGTATTACAGAGTGTGAGGTTTGTATAAAGCAGGTGTCAGTTCCATGCATGTTTCCCTGCACTGCTAAACATCTACTGCACTCTCTAAATTACTAGCTTCAGATGCAAATACAGCAGGTTTGCAGAAAAGTACAGGGCAACTGACAACAGTCAGATTTAATCTACAGTAAAACAAGCAGGCAGGGTAGAAGACCAGCCTGGCTGAACAGGGAGCTATAGCTGAGACTTAAGGAAAAAAAGAGGGTTTACCACCTCTGGAAGAAGAGGCAGACAATGCAAGAAGAGTACAAGGATATAGATAGATCATGCAGAGAGAAAATTAGAAAACAAAAGCCCATCTCAACCTTGATCTGGCCATCCTAGTAAAGGATAATAAAGTTTTTACAAGCACATCAATAGCAAAAGGAAGTCCAGGGAGAATCTCCATCCTTTATTGGATGTGATGGGGAACATGGTTACTGAGGATGGGGAAAAGGCTGAGGTACTCAATCCTTTCTTTGCTTCAGTCTTTAATAGTCAGCTTAGTTACCCCCAGGTTACTCTGCCCTCCGAGCTGGAAGACAGGGATGGGAAGCAGTGTGAAGCCCCCTTAATCCAGGAGGAGGTGATCAGAGACCTGCTGCTCCAATTAGACAGTAACAAGTCCATGGGGCCAGATGGGATCCATCTGAGGACACTGAGGCAGCTGGCACAGGTGCTCACCAAACCACTCTGTGTCATTTATCAGCAGTCCTGGTTAACCAGAGAGGTTCCAGATGGCTGGAGACTTGCCAGCGTGACACCCATCTACAGGAAGGGCTGGAAGGAGGATCTGGGGAACTCCAGGCCTGTCAGCCTGACCTCGGTACCAGGGAAGGTTACAGAACAGATCATTTTGAGAGCAATCACACAGCAAGTCCAGGACAACCAAGGGATCAGGCCCAGTCAGCATGGGTTCTCATGAGAGGCAGGTCCTGCTTCACTAACCTGATCTCCTTTTATGATGAGGTAAAATGCCTAGTGGACAAGGGGCAAGCAGTANAGAGAAGGACCTGGGGGTGCTGGTCAATAGTTGGCTGAACATGAGCCAGCAGTGTGCCCAGGTGGCCAAGAAAGCTAACAGCATCTTGGCCTGTAGCAAAAATTGTGTGACCAGTAGGAGCAGAGAAGTGATCGATCATCCTGTAAACAGCACTGGGGAGGCCACACCTAGAGTACTGTGTTCAGTTTTGGGCCCATCAGCACAAGAAGGACACAGAGGCATTAGAGTGTGTCCAGAGAAGGGCAATGAGGCTAGGGAGGGATCTGGAGCACAAGTCTTATGAGGAGAGGCTGAGGGAACTGGGGTTGGTTAGTCTGGAGAAGAGGAGACTCAGGGGAGACCTTATCACTCTCTACAGCTCCCTGAAAGGAGGTTGTAGTGAGATGGGGGTCAGTCTCTTCTCCAGGGGTAACAGGGAGAGGACAAGAGGAAATGGCCTCAAGTTGCACCAGGGGAGGTTTAGATTTGATATCAGGAAAATTTTCTTCCCTGAAAGGGTTGTTAAGTCTTGGCCCAGGCTGCCCAGGGAGGTGGTGGAGTCACCATCCCTGGAGGGGTTTAAAAAAACATGTACGTGTGGTACTTAGGGACATGGTTTAGTGGCATGATAGTGATATGTAGGTATTTGGACTTGATGATATTAAAAGTCTTTTCCAACCTTAATAATTCTGTGATTCTGTGAGAAATAAAGTTGCAAAAATACAGGGTAATATATCCCTTTAATAATATTAATTTCAGGGCTACTAACCATATTGTAAACTACCCTCTCCAACAGGGTAGGTGGATCCTACTAGGAGGAGAATATGCATTATGTCAGGATGGGATTTATGGTGATTTTATTTTGTTTTTTTCAAGGGGCACATACAAGGAGGAAAATATTAAAGGCTCCCCACAGTACAGTGCAAATCTGCCTACAGCTGTGGCTTGATGGACAGAAGGTTTGGCAGGGAGAGGGAATGAAGTAGCCACTGAGGTTCATCCTCAGCATTGCTCCCAGGCAGAACCATTTCTACAGCACCAGCTTCTACCATTGCTTGAGACAGGCCAGCAGAGAAATTGCACTGTTTAATGCAGGAGCAGTTCCTGCTTTGAGATAACCCCATGACTGTCCCTCTGTCAGGGGCTGCCAGTAGATGATACCCAGCAGCACCATGCAGAGTTGCACTGCAGGCCACACAAGGGTGCTGGTGGCATGAGTGGCTCCACTGCTTGGCTTGAGCCAGCACAGAGTCAGCACTGCTTCCCTGCAAGGATGGTGAAAATGATGTTGGGTCTCCTTCCCAGTTGCAGAAGGGGGCATTAGGTGTCCTTGATTCCCCCTGCTCTTCCCAAGCTCCAGGCCCTCTCCTCCCACATCTCACGAGTCCTTCAGGGTTACTAGACCTTTGACATTTTGCATCCATTCTGGCTCCCATTAGTGGTCCTCAATGCAATCTTCAGCTACAGTTGTGGGCCCCTCAGCTCCAGAAGGATNTGATTCTGTGATACAGTGCTGGTTCCTTTCTCCTGACATTTTAGTCCTTTTCATCTTCTACAGCTGCTTTCCCTAGCAGATGCTCTTCAACTGCAGTCTGAGATCCTTCCTCTCCTCCCTGTTGTGGGCATTTCTAAAGCCCATGGCCACCTCAGTGCTGCCTGTGCTCTCGAGGTCTCTCCTGAAGCTGCTTGGGTACTTGCCTTTCTTTCTCCAGAGGTGCAGCCAAGAGCCCATTACCCCACCACAATGGCACAGAGGGCCTTGACATGAAAGAGAAGCAGATCCACCTTTTCCCAACTGCGAACAATGTATCTGCATGTAACAACAGTATTCAATAATTCAAGAACTAATTCAGGATGGACAGAACCACAAGGCAAGGCAAAGAAAAGAAAAGATTATGAATGTGGACAGCTTTAGAAAAATATGCTCACATGAAATTTTCTTCTTTACTGGGGGAAGTTAGAAAAAATCATGATGTTGGAAGAAACTGCAGTAGCTCCCTTCAGGAAGCTCTGTTTCAGTGTAATATAAACTATGTGCTGGCTGGATTAATAGTTAACATGGCTGAAAGATAATATTGCTCTATTAAAAGTTCCTTCCCAAAATGGGTGCATGCCAAATTCTATTCTAAGGCAACACCTGTAGAAATATATCCACCTCATAGGAGGAAGAGACTATCATAAGTGAAATAAATGCTTAAATATTATGCTTGTATTTAAGAAAAAAAATGAAGTTAATGACAGAAGAAAGATAACCCAGGCATCTGCATCTTGATATTCTATTGAATCACCTTTATTATAAATAGTCTGTTGATCCAGAACTGTAAAAAAAAGAGATTATTTTCCAGCTCTAGAATTTACTTGGGAAAAGACATGCAATAATTCATGCCAAACTACACAGACTCACGTGTGCATTTTAAAAGCATTTTATTAGCACAAAACCAAGCTTTTCTTTCACCAGTGTTTTGAACCTTTCTAGGAAGAATGGAGTATTTTTCAACTTTCTTTATTAAACTTATCTGTTTTTGCTAGATATCAGGAGTCTTCCCTTATTAGATGTGGCAGTGAAATACCAGTCCTTTGGAACCTGGTTCAAAGAGGTCCTACACCTTCCTTTCCTGTTAGTTCTGAATGTTTTCTGTGGCTAAGGTTCATGGCTATGTAGATGGTCTATTCATCATATTAGGCTCAATTACCTCTCAAAATATATGAGGGAAAGTATGTTTCCATTGAAGTCAGTGTTAAAATTCTTATTACTGCAATGGGGCTATGATTTCACTCACAGGGTTTAAATTGCACACTGATCTCTGGGAGGTCCCCTGGATGGGAGTGGAATTCATACAGTGTGTGCATTGCTAAGTTTGATAGTAAAGTTTCTAGAATAAACTGCTTCTGTGACATATATTATTGCAAAAAAATTGTCATTCCATTTGCCAAAGCAATTTTTCAAAGCTGAATTCATCCAATGTGTTTTATAATTAATGGCATTAGGGAGACAATTTAATTATTCAACAAGTGTATTCTCTCTTTTGATGGATGCCATTTGTCATTAATCTTCTTGCTCCTTTTTCAATGAGCCTAGATCAACTTCTGCACTTATTGATTAACCCTTAACATACACCCAGCAGAGAAGGTGCACACCTGATCTGACACATGGCCTGAGACAAGAATATACACAGAGCACTCTGCCACCAGTGCTAAAGCTCACACACACAATTTACAACAACTTCTTCACCTGGAAATTTCTTTGTCAGCTTCTTAATCTTCTTTCTCTAAAAATGAGTTTGAAATCAGATATAAAATTCAAATATTCTGTACTTGTGTCACTGTATCCTGAATTCAAAACATCTAACAGAACTCCAGTTCTTTTATTTATTAAACATACTTCTTGCAGAACTTCAAAACAGTGTAGTAGGCTCTAGTCCTGTCTTAGTACACATTCAGGAGTTGAAAACAAACCCTTCTCAAAGCAGAAATACTGGAAGATCACTCTGTATGTTTTCCTAAAGAAAATGACTCTTTGAAACACTCTGGCATTGCTCCTCTGTAAAGACTTGAGGACTAGGAGTCTGTGTGGTGAGTAAGTGCACAAAGAATGTCCTGATTTTTAAATTGCACTTATTAAACAAAACTATTAACAACAGGTCAAGGCCTTAAAAGGCTAGGGCAATTTAATGCTTATATAATAAGAGTATGTGTGGCAGAAATGTGTAGGAAGCTTTGGGTAGCAAAATTGTTTGCAGATGCCAAAGCCATAAGTGAGTATACAAATCATGGCAAAGAGAATTGTATGAGAAAAAATTATTTCAAAGGCAAAGTGCAGAAGAGGAGCATAACAAACTATTTAAAAAGAATACTAAAATGCTCACCTCATTTATTTTTTCCAGGAATAGTGAAAGTTCCCTGAACACCATCTTACCTGACAGATGCTTCCTCATACTCATTGCTAAAAACACACCTGTGAAAGCCATGGAAGAAACCATATCAATGTGCTTTTAACTGAGTCCTTCCTCTCTGAATCTGCATTTTTGGTGACTAGCATTCCAAATGTGTGTCTGAAAGGGGCCCATGTGGTGCTGCTGAGGCTCAGCTGACAGGTGTGCTGAGGGCTGGGCAGGCACTGCAGCATGGCACATGGCACCTGCCTCTCTCTGGGCAGCCTCAGGGTGATCATGCAGACCCAAGGTAAAGAAGGGGGAACAAGTGGTACACTTGGGATCAGGCCAACTCAGAGTTCATTGTCTCTTTCCCAGCAGTGATGCCTTGCTGTCCCATCACTTTGTCCTGAGATCTANGCCTGTTTGCAAAGGCCTGGAAGGAAAGGACAAGGGGTAAATTGGAGGTGAGTCAATTTAGACTTGACACTAGGAAAAAGTTCCTCAGCAGGAGGGTGGTGGAACACTGGCCCAGGTTGCCCAGGGAGGTGGTTGAGTTCCCATCCCTGGAGGCATTCCAGGTGAGGCTTGCCAGGGCTCTGGGCAAGCTGATGTAGTTGAGGATGTCCCTGGCCACTGCAGGGGGGTTGGACTAGATGAGCTCCAGAGGTCCCTTCCAACCCGGATGATTCTGTGATTCTGTGAACATCCCCTAGGAGATAAACCATGCAGCAGAGCTCAAGAAAAGATTGACACAAACTACTGAAAGCAAATTCAGACTCTTGGTTTCAATCAGATAATGTACCTGGTTTTAGCATCAGCTGGGCCAGATCTCAAACATCACATAACACTGTAATCTTGGAGGACAGATGCCAGGAATTTGGCTGCCCTTTGCCTGTCCTTCTGCTGTCCTTCATCCTAGAAGAAGTGACATGGGACCTGCATGTTGAAAGCAAAGTCATGGCAGAGTGATTTCCAGGTGGCTTGTTAAGCTTTGGAGCTTTGAACTGCACCCTTCCAAATTCCCACACAGGAGACACGAAGCATGACCTGGATGTCCCAAAGCCTCCGAAAGCCTCCACCTGACGTGACCTCCAGGAGCATACAAAACTGAGTGGCATTTAGAAAAACCCAGAGATTTTCCTAAAGTGTGCCAAACCTCAACATTAACTCAAGGAATATGCAGATATTAAGATGATTTAAGGGAAGGATGTTTTCTCCATCACATCAGATATTCTGGACTCGCAGCTGAGGCTCTTGCCTGCAGAATTCCAAATCAGGGCAGTCAGTCCCCAGTCAGTGATTTATATCACTAAGGCAGCATACGTGCAATTAATAAAAACAACTTATTTACCTTTTGCTGGAGCTACTGAGCTGCTGTAAAACACCTCTTTTACCAGAAGCAGTAACCAGCTCAAGTTTCTGATGTCTCTTCTCCAGTTAATGGGAAAATGTGGGTTATGAGTGACTTTCTATTTTACAGGGATCTATATCTTGGAGAACAATCTGTATGGTTGCTGTAAGTATGGAGAGAAAAGAAAGGCTTAGCTCTTTTCCAGACTTTATCCAGCTCTTTTCCTTTGGAATCCTCATGTCTTGTTCCATCTGGAAGCAATATGAGGTCTACATAGTTAGGAGGTAGTAAGGAACTTATTTCTCATAGGCACAGCTTCTGGTACCACCCAGAAAGGAAATGTTATCACTATCATTAGGAGGTTTAACCAAACATACTTCGTAGCAACTACAGCATGAGAAGAAGCATCACAAGCACACCTGAAAGAGAGCTTGATGCTAGAGTATGAAATTACTTGGTGTCTACTCCTTTCATTTCTTTCTTAAAAATACTTACAATTTATTCTCCAAGGTCACTATCCTTTAACAGTCCAGTATTTTGCTGTTTGCTTTTCTTCTGTTTACAAGCAATTCCAATAAGGATGAATGTATTTATATAGACATATGATGTACCAGAATAAAAACAGTGTTAATTTGGTTCATGCTCACTCTGTGAAAAAACTTGCCTCCTCTCCCACCAAGAACTGCCCAGGCTGTAACAGAAATTCACTGGAACCTTTTTTATTTTATTTGTTCTCAGTGAAGTTAAGTAAATATTGTATCCACCTGGTAAACATTATGTAGCCCACTGATGAGCAAATCTGGAAAGGGTTGAAAGTTTACTTTGGAAAAACACTCAACTTCAGCATTTGTCCAGTATTAAACTCCCAGAAAACAATAAAAAGTAAGAGAAGGGAAGTATCTAAAGGGTGGTATCTTCTGTCCTTCCCCTGAAAGCCACAGGCTTCAGCTTGAAGCAAAGGGCTTTGCAGGCTGGGTTGATCTGTTTAAGGCTTAGGGCTGGACTTACACATGCTTCTCAGCAGCTCTGAAATCACACAGCCTTGAGTACCCCCTGCTGCCTTGCTGTGCCTTGCTGTGCCTTGCCTTGCTGTGCCTTGCCTTGCCTTGCCTTACCTTGCCTTGCCTTGCCTTGCTGTGCCTTGCCTTGCCTTGCTTTGCCTTGCTGTGCCTTGCATTGCCTTGCCTTGTCTTACCTTGCCTTGCCTTGCTTTGCTGTGCCGTGCCTTGCTGTGCCTTGGCTTGCCTTGCCTTGCCTTGTCTTGCTGTGCCTTGCCTTGCTGTGCCTTGCCTTGCTGTGCCTTGCCTTGCCTTGCCTTGTCTTACCTTGCCTTGCCTTGCT
>VWZO01000805.1:5065-19523 GCA_013396975.1 Bucco capensis
GTAAACAAGAGTTTAAAGTCTTCTTTAATATAGTTAAGATAAATGCAGGGGTGGGTGGGTGGGTGGAAACAACAGCCATTTTTGATAAAAGCTATATACTAAGCTGGTACAGAAAAGCATGTGCTCCAGTAACTCACTCTCACATTATCTTTCTTTATACACCCAGCTCTCACTTGCCTGATGGTATACTGTCAGCTACAGCATTGTTTCTCTATTCTGTCCAGAAGAAGAGGCACAAAAATGTAGCGGTCCTTCCTTCCTTTGAGAGGTTTTTTTCTCTAAGTTAGAAAATGCTATATGATGCTATTTAATATCAAAAAGTGATTGCAGCACTTTAAAAATTCCCGTGACATCATAGTAGTTTAGCTATCCATTTAACCTCCAAGAGCCAGAATGCTAATTATTCTTAGAATAAGAAATCTTTGAATCATAGAAATGTTTAGGTTGGAAAAGACCTTTAAGATCATTGAGTCCATCCATAAACATAACACTGCCAAGTGTTCACCACTAAACCATGCTCCTTAGAACCATATCTTTATATGTCTTTTAAATACTTCCAAGGATAGTGACTCAACCTCTTCCCTGGGCAACCAGATACAGTGTTTGATAATCCTTTTGGTGTTCAGAAATTTTTCCTAATGTCCAATCTAAACCTTCCTTGGTGCAATTGAGGCTGTTTCCTCTCATCCTGTCACTTCTTACCTGGGAGAAAAGACCAATCCCTATCTCATTGCAACCTCCTTTCAAGTAGGTCTAGAATGATAAGTTCTCTCCTGAGACTCCTCTTCTCCAAGCCAAACATCACTAGTTCTCTCAGCTGCTCCTCATAAGACTCATGCTTTAATACCTTCACCAACTCTGTTGTTTTCCTTGCATCATCTTCTTTGCATTCATCTTGCACTCTCCAAACAAGACAGTCATATAAAAGTGCCTTTGAATTCGCGGTATGGGTTTATTCCACTATTGTCAGATACCAAGATTACCTTATGGTTTTCTTTTTCTTTCTTTCTTAGCTGTAAAAGGCTCACTTGAAAGAAAGTCAATTAATATGGTATTACTGTCTTTGATCACAAACTATTAACACAGAGTTATTATTTTCCTTGATAAAATTCTTTTTTGTAATTGGGTTTAAATATTTCTTATGCATAATCAAACATTTTTTCTCTTTCTTCTACTTCATTAATATGTTACCTTTCTCCTCTCAACAGATATTCTAGATGAGATCATCCAATTTCACACAGCCAGTAAAGAGTTATGTGTTCTCAAACCTATCTATGAGAGGTTCTTTGAACCTTTTTTTACAGAAATGTCAGTCACTAGGATTTCTAACCATCAAGAACAGTTACCCAAAGTTATTCTGAACTTCAGAAGGTGTTTGTGGTTGATCAATTAAAGCTTGCTTTAATTTTGCATAAAATCACACCAGTAAACTAGTTTCTTTACACTTTGTGTGGGTTCATCTTCACCCTATATTCTGTGATATTTGAATATTGTATCACAGTAACTTTAGATCAATGCAAATTCTACAGAGTGTATCTTCAGGGTGGTAGTCATGACATGGACCAATCATGATGCAGTGACTAGTAGTGATGACTCAGATTTATCCACCACTAAAACCATAGCATATTCATAGACTCATAGAATGGTTTGGGTTGAAAGGGACCTCTGGAGGTCATCTAGTCCAACCCCCCTGCAGTGGGCAGGGACATCCCCAACTAGATCAGGTTGCTCAGAGCCCTGTCAAGCCTCAAATCACTTATCTATCTATCATCACTCTGTTTTAGGAATGTTGCATCATTCAAAAATAACAAACGGTTATTTACTTTCTTTGAAAATAATCCTACTAGAACCAGTTTTCTTATAGTTGATACTATCATTAATACTTCATTTTAGATTAGTTTGGGCCTATAATGACTCCGATTTTATCTTTGCGTAACCTGGAAGTGTTTTTCAGTTGTTAGATTGCATTGAACTTAGGCCACTGACACATTTTGTTCTATGTGCTACAGCTGATTAACACCAACACCAAAACTCTCTGTTCAGTTCTGAAGAGTGAAAGGTATCTTGGAGAACAGCCCCAAAACATTTCCTTAAAAAGACCTTCTCACAACGTAAATATAACATAATATATATAATAATATAACTATATCTATATACGGATATATATGCATATGTATGCATACATATTTATATGCACATCTATTTGTTTCAGGTTAAAATATGTTGTCTTTCTGGATATAAATGAAATCTTTTCCATCTGCATCATTTCTGTATTGCCCCAAAACACTTTCGGTCTCTGAGGTCTTTCAAATAACTTCTCAAAACTTTTGGAATTAAGATCAGACTTAGACACTGCATACATATAACTTAGGAAAAAGTGTTAATACACTATTTCTTCTCTTACAGTGTCCAGTAACATTCAAATTCATTCACGCTTTCTATTTGGCTGATTCTTCCCTAATTATTTAATTATGGTTGAAAATATCATCAGATGACAAATAACTAGAAGGAAAAAGGACACACAAAGGGATTTAATCTATCTCAACTTTGGAGCAAATTTTACAAAATACAGCAAAGAATGCTGGCCATAATGGTAGAAAGCTTTATTGCTGAGGTTTAACTACAGATTCATGGAGCTAAATGTGTGTTTTTATTTATATAGTGCTTTTCTGATTTAGAAGTTAATCTCTAGAAGAGTAAGGTCATCGTCATCGTGGCTAGGCTTTGCAAATGAAGANAAGAGTAAAGTAATCCAAGAACAATGGTTCCTCTAAAACTCAGCTCCTAAATGCAGAATTTTAAATGTAAACTCACATCTGCCTGACTTAGCTATTATACTGTGGGTCACTCCCAAGCCTTCAGATTCCATTTTGTTTACTTTTTTCCAATTTTTCCCACCTTTTCTGTTCCAACAACTTTACCAGAGACTAAGTTCATTAAATTTATCCAGCAATGAACAAGATTTTAATTCTCCGTTCTCTGAATTATGATGTGTTTAGCTACAATCAACTTGAATTTTTACTAGTTTAATAAATTAAGTAAAACAACATTAGAAAAAAGCTTTATGTTTTTCTTTACAAAGCTGAGGCCTTAGAATGCTTTTTCAGGTCCTTTAAAATGTATTTGCCTGCTTATCTTTGACTTGTTAACAGATGTCCAGCTCTGGAGCCCTCAATACAGAAAGGACATGGAGCTGATGGAGCAGGTCCAGAGGAGGCCACGAGAATGATCAGGGGGATGGAACATCTCTCCTATGAAGACACTTCTCCTTGAAGACAAGGTGAGGTTTGACAGGGCTCTGGGCAACATGATCTAGATGGGGATGTCCCTGTCCACTGCAGGGGGTTTGGACTAGATGACCTCCACAGATCCCTTCCAGCCAAAACGGTTCTGTGATTCTGTGATATGATGTAACTAGTGAAATTTTGTGTGACTTCTTTCTAGAAGTATTTTTTTCTGGAATTGGCAGAAAGATTGGATCAGGGCACACAGATCTCTGCTAGCTAGCTGGCAACTTACCGTCCTGAATGCCAAATTTATTTTCTCTCTTGCATGTCTCAGAGGTACTCTTCACCCAGTACAATACGTTCTTTGCAAATCTATGTTTACCAGATGGCTGGGCACAGACATCTCTGAACTGAAAATTCAGTTTTGTTATTTACATTATTTTAAATTTGTAAGCACTGCATCACAGATTATATCATTAAAGAGCTTAAAATATGCAGGTTTAATTTCATATTTCACACGACTGATGTCAGTATTCACAAAACAGCTGAAGCTTCTAGAACTTCATTTGTTATCTATCTGTAGCTCACCAGTATCCAATCCNTTCTCCGTTCTCTGAATTATGATGTGTTTAGCTACAATCAACTTGAATTTTTACTAGTTTAATAAATTAAGTAAAACAACATTAGAAAAAAGCTTTATGTTTTTCTTTACAAAGCTGAGGCCTTAGAATGCTTTTTCAGGTCCTTTAAAATGTATTTGCCTGCTTATCTTTGACTTGTTAACAGATGTCCAGCTCTGGAGCCCTCAATACAGAAAGGACATGGAGCTGATGGAGCAGGTCCAGAGGAGGCCACGAGAATGATCAGGGGGATGGAACATCTCTCCTATGAAGACACTTCTCCTTGAAGACAAGGTGAGGTTTGACAGGGCTCTGGGCAACATGATCTAGATGGGGATGTCCCTGTCCACTGCAGGGGGTTTGGACTAGATGACCTCCACAGATCCCTTCCAGCCAAAACGGTTCTGTGATTCTGTGATATGATGTAACTAGTGAAATTTTGTGTGACTTCTTTCTAGAAGTATTTTTTTCTGGAATTGGCAGAAAGATTGGATCAGGGCACACAGATCTCTGCTAGCTAGCTGGCAACTTACCGTCCTGAATGCCAAATTTATTTTCTCTCTTGCATGTCTCAGAGGTACTCTTCACCCAGTACAATACGTTCTTTGCAAATCTATGTTTACCAGATGGCTGGGCACAGACATCTCTGAACTGAAAATTCAGTTTTGTTATTTACATTATTTTAAATTTGTAAGCACTGCATCACAGATTATATCATTAAAGAGCTTAAAATATGCAGGTTTAATTTCATATTTCACACGACTGATGTCAGTATTCACAAAACAGCTGAAGCTTCTAGAACTTCATTTGTTATCTATCTGTAGCTCACCAGTATCCAATCCCATTCTACCATTTAAAAATAAGTAAGATACAGTTGTGTATAGAGGTTCAATATACATGTAACTCATCAAAATTTCATCATTCTTTCCCCACTATATTCTGATAATAATGAGCCAAATCTTTCCTGTCAGATGTTTGGTCAGGAATATTGCATGACAGTGCAGTGTTCTTTCCACACTGTTTTATAAAGATGAGCTTACAATGGCATACTACTGCTTAAGTAGCTCCACTAGCACTGAAGTTTTCAAAGCTTTCATCAGCCTCATGTGATGATTAACAAGTGTCAGACTTTTCCAATAAAATTTCTTGCATCAAAGATGAACTTACAGGCCAATTTCACACAAAAGCTCTACAGATCGACAATGGGAAGAGAAAGAATCAAAACATTAGAAAGATAATCTATTGCAGTGTATTCCAAAGTGTTCCCATTTTTTACATCTTTTCATATGAAGAAGCACAAAGCCAATTTCCATATCAAAGACACAATAGGAGAGAGAAGAGTGAGGTCGAGGAATAATCATTTTGTTGCCCTAAAAAATTATGTACGAAGACTTACAACAGATTTGTTCCTTCAAGAGAGTTTCTTTGTGAAATAACAGTGAAAGAAGAAAAAAACCCAATCTCATCACATTTAAGAAACAAATGATAGCAGGGCCAAAATGGGCATCAAAGGATATAACAGCCTGATGCCTGAGCTGTAAGCACCTTTAGAAAAAGAAGACCTGATGTCTCATGAGGCAGCTGGGTGTTAGTAAATCACTTGTGCATGTTCAGTATTTACTAGTTACATTACAATAATTACTTATGAGCTCATGCTGTCTGAACACAAACTTCCTTTTAAAGCCTTTGATTTGACTATAAACATCTAATTTTATATATTATATATCTATCTGTATATATATATTTATCTGTACAACCCATGTTTTATGGCATAATTATGTAGTTAGTCAGGCAAGTTAGGGACTTGCTTTTTCTTCCACATACTAGACTCTGTCTAGCTTTAGATCTGAATTTAAGCAGCAACTCAGAAGCTTAGCTACTCACCACAGTTAGAGATTTTTATCATAGACAACAGTTGTGTGGGCAAACAGGAGTCCTAGCTATCTATCAAACAAGTGAGATTTTTGTCATGAGAAAACTCAAGAGATGCAGGGAAAAAAATATAAAAAAAGAAAGAAAGAGAGAAAAAGGAATCTTTCTTATCCCATGAATGTTCACATAACTCATTTTCCAAGTTCCATTTTGAATCATTTAGAAGAGATAATACTAATATAGAATTCTTTGTGTGTTTATATAGTTGTAAGGAGTGCACATATCTCCAAATTCCCATGATTGTACTCTAGAATTAAATCAGTTTCAGAGTTAATAAAGTACACAGCCTGGAAGCTCCTTTTGAGGGAAAATATTTTGAGCAGTCTCAGGTGATACATACAATTTGAAAGTCACTTGATTAGTCATAGTTAGGCTGTAGAGTACTTAGACTTTTAATTCCATGTATTGTAACAATATTCCAAGAAGCCATTGTTTTACAGAATTAAAAATTATGATTTATGGAATATATTAATCATGTAGGTACAGCTTTTTTTCCATGGTGACCTGCTGAGTAATGTGCTTCAGCATGATAAATCAGCAACACTGGGGCATGAAACTCCAATGTTTTCTGCTTCTTTTGAAATTTGAATTGTTTGTGCATTGTATCATGGTATATTTTGAGAAACATTTTCTATTTATAGAGAGTAATTATGTCTGCAAGTCCAATAAAAATTGATTTGAACAGTGAATTAATGATGTCTCTTGAAGGGCTAATCCGAAGCATTATTCAAGGAAAACACCTTAGGAGGCATGTGATTGAAACCTTGAGGGTAAATAAGAGAAGCCATAGTGGACTATCATATTTCATTGTGTCCAGAGAGCAGGATGGAACTGGTGTACTGTAGCAGATCATTCATTATTTTGTTTCATTTCTTCATCTCTTCAGTACGTGGGAAGCCTACAGTCAACTATCAAATCATAATTACAACACACAACAGAATTTCTGAGTAATTGTGTATCTTATGACTTGCTATTTGTGTCATTTATAGCATGCCATATTTTCATTACCCTTGGCATGACCAGAGTTCACCTTTTGAAAGGGAAGCTATTTCAGTTCTAATTAACTCTGCATGATGGTTTACTTTTTTTATTCAGAGGTCTACAAACCATCTGTGCCTCTAATATGTTACTCTTAAATAGTCCCTTAGCAAATTGTGTGATTTCTGAACATTGCTACTTTAACCTTCAGCCTTCTAGTAGAATTTTTAGATTATTTATCTCAAACCAGAGATATTTAGATTTCCAAATTCAATTATCCAGAATCAAATACAAACAACATCTCTAAATAAATTTCTACTAGTTGTTACATGAAATTTTCTGACCACACTGAATAATTACCAAAGAACTGGAAGCATACAGATTGACATGGTCACCAGAGTTTAAACAATCAAATTTCAAAGAAAGACCAAGTAGTAACTTTCTGTTGTTCTTTGGATTTGGGAATATTATTAGGGTTTTTTAGAGGAAAATCCTTCTGTAGAAAGACCTGTCTTTTTTATTTCACTGGAAAACCAGTGGAAAAACCAATCTCACCAGAGACTCTTCACATGAGGAGAGAATATAAAGGGACAGTAAAGCTTCTCCCTTATCCCTTACCTCACTGCCTTGCTGAAAAGCAGATCTGCCTTAGGCTGAAAGACATAATGTTCTTGAATACCCTTCCAGGTAAGAATACACTTTCAGAGAAAGAACACTGGGTCTGTCTCAATGTCTTTGTTCTTTGGTCTTATGAAAGGCAAGGGTGTAGAGGATAGATTGTGTTGAAGCTCATAGTCAAACTGACTCTTAACACAACAGAAAAGCAGAGGTAGGTATACCGGATATGGAACATGATAACATGATGAACCACATAGCAGTATTAGAGGCAACTTCCAAAAGTGGAAGTGCAGAGAATATGCTTCCCAGACTTTCCAACAAATTTCTTTAAGAATTGATTTTCTTGTAATCATAACTGAAATCTTATCCTTAAATATTTGACTTCTCCATTAAATACATTGGTTTTTCATTTCATAAGATTCTATACAGTTTCCTTTGCTAGAAAAAAAATGTTATTTGTGATGACCACTAAAATATGAAGTTGATTAATTAGGCAACTCTGAAAACTTGTGCTTCCCTTAGATGATACTGTTAGTATTCTTCACAGATATGATGAGAAGAGGTATTTCATAAGCAGGAGTTGTTCAGGACACAATGGAACCTCTAAGAAAAAGGACAGTGATAATATTTTAGAAATATTGCACAAATAAATAAATTATGTTTGCTTATTTAACTGAGGTTGTGCAAGCTTTATCATAGTTTGAGTTATGGTCCAATTTAAAGATATTAGCCTTTTCTAGTTTTGGCAGATAGGTCTTTCTACTGTAAAACCTTGAAACATATAACTTTCTAGTGGGGGAAGTATTATTTTTCAATTTGTTATTGAAGTAGCCAACATAATCATTGAGAGTAATAATCTCAGAGTAGTGAATAAAATTATTTATGCTTTTCCTAGTAAAGACAAATGGATAATCCATATACCAGTTTAACTCTGTAGTGATATAAAAATAAATATTTATTATTTTTCTGCTTAGATGGTGGCACTTTTCAGTAGCTGGTTTTATGGCTGTAAAACCCTTCACTCCACCAAAGGAGCCTGAGATAGACAGAACAAAATTCATAGTTATGAAATGGCTAACAGCACACACTAGAAGTCCGCATTACTGGTGAAGGACACAGGTTTCAGAAATGGGAGAAAGAAATACAAGCGATTTTCTCAGAGTCATGTGCAGTGTCTGTTACAGAATGGAAGTCTGATGAGCAGATATGCTCAGTGCTGTACCCTGAAATCATGATCCTAGGTGCACTCCTCAGCTTCACCCTGACTTTATACTGGGAAGATCTGTATTTCTCATTTTCCCACACACTTGGATTTCTTCTGTTTCCAGGATCCAACTGAGGATCAACTATAAAACTGGTAAAACTCACAATTTGGTAGGATTATTAAAAATTTTAGTTTAATAGTCATGGCCAAATGTAGGCTGTCACACCAAGGCTTGTTCTTCAGTAACAAGTTTCCTCCTGCTTGGAAAACATTACACCACCATGACACAAGTGGAGTGAAAATCAACACTACAGTTGGAAAACATTTCTGAAGGCAGAATATTTATTTTTAAATAGGAATACATGTATACAGACCAGAATCACAGAATATTCATCACAGTATCACAGTATGTCAGGGGGTGGAAGGGACCTAGAAAGATTATCTAGTCCAACCATGGTTGAAAAGGACCTCACAGATCACCGAGCCCAGCCAAAAACCCCAAAACAACAACAACAACAACAACAACAAAACACCAAAAACAAAGCAATCAAAACCACCCCTACATGCTTGCCACTAGAGCATGTCCTGGAGAAGCACATCTACACATTTCCTAAATACCTCCAGGAATGGTGATTCAACCACCTCCCTGGGAAGGTTGTTCCAGTGCCTCACCACATATACTCACATATAGGTATATATTATAATTTACCATATAATATATTCTACACATACCTGCTTGTATGTATATATGTATATAAATATGTATTCCACAGACACAGTGCTACAATAAATTNCCTAGAAAGATTATCTAGTCCAACCATGGTTGAAAAGGACCTCACAGATCACCGAGCCCAGCCAAAAACCCCAAAACAACAACAACAACAACAACAACAAAACACCAAAAACAAAGCAATCAAAACCACCCCTACATGCTTGCCACTAGAGCATGTCCTGGAGAAGCACATCTACACATTTCCTAAATACCTCCAGGAATGGTGATTCAACCACCTCCCTGGGAAGGTTGTTCCAGTGCCTCACCACATATACTCACATATAGGTATATATTATAATTTACCATATAATATATTCTACACATACCTGCTTGTATGTATATATGTATATAAATATGTATTCCACAGACACAGTGCTACAATAAATTAATAATTGTTGGTTTAATACAGATCATATAATCAATGCTTGAGTAGTTCAGCTTTGGGATATAGTTGTAGCAGTCTTTTTGCTTGTGTTGGGTTTATTTTAGGTTTTAATTTTTTTCTGGCTTTATTTGTTGTTGTTGTTGTGGGTTTTTTTCAGCTATTTATCTGTTTTAACTACTTTTAAAGAAAGAACGTAAGCTGGAGGAAAGTGTTTGTAACCCTGCACTTTTAAAAACAAAACTATGGACAGTTTACTCAAATTATCTTTCATCAGCTAAAGAAACAACACCAAAACCATATTCTTCACTGTGGAAACAACATGTTGAAAAACCTAGCAGAAATCAGCTATGTCTTATGTTATGGTTTTGCTTTCAGTCCTAGACTGTGTTTTATGCAAAATTGTGCACCCTTCCAATTTTTGCTTCGTGAGAAGGGAAATGTTATTCTTCCAGCCACTCTTTTCTTGCTCTTCTTCATTAATTAGCCATTCAATATGATTTCACTGACAACCTCTGATTCTTCTGTGGCAAGAAGTCCTGTTACAGCAAGAGTGATGCACTGAGCTTAATGACAATCCTTCCAAAAGATCGTTTTTTTCAGTTAGAAATCTTCTATAGAATTTTTAGCCTTGAACTCTATACTTATATAAAAGACATCCCTTTGCAGCTCAGTTAAGCATGAAATAAAAAAGAGTGATCTTGTGGCACTGAACATGTAGTCTATTTGAACAATAACCTCCTTCAAATCAGTCATTAATTGGTTTGTTAGATAATTCTCTTCACTTGCTGCACAAGGGCTGTCAGCCATCTCTGATGAGCTCATCATTGTCTGTGGCTGTTATAAGAGAATACTTCAATTTCAAAGAGGTTAGGATTACAAAAAGATCTCTAAAACTCAGTATTGTCTAGTATGCATCTAAAGCAACCCAAAGCAACATTTTTTTGTTGTTAGTTATTTATAACTTTAAATAAGCAGAAAGGAATCGTGTCATAAGCAAATCATTTATTGTAAGTTAATAGTGAAGATATACAAAAATTGTCACATTCTTGTAGTGCTTAAAATACAAAACATAATAAATATGTTGCCAGTTTTTAGTGATTTGTTTCAGCCTATATGATTAAGAATGGAGATCTATGGCTTTCTCTGCTCTTCAGTTGCAACCTGTGTTTTACAAGGTACAAACCTCGTTTTTATCCCACCAGAAATTTTTCATACAGTTTTAATATCAGCATAAGTCCCTAAAAGCATAACTTGTCTTCTCTTCCAGTGAAAATGCTGTTATGGAAGACCTCTGATTAGAAACAATTAGAAACAATTGGCTCCTTTTTAGCAGTAGTTCTTTCTGAAATTATCAGATTTATTAATCCAGTACAGAAGGTTAACCTTCACAGAGAATGAGTCCTGCTCATTTTCGGCTTCTGTGGTGTCTTGAAATATCCTTTAACTGCTGAAAGTTAGAGGACTGATTAGGGTAGGCAGATGACAGTGAGGAAAGATGATTATCCCCGTAAAAATTTAGGTTAAATTAATCCATCTTTCAACTCCTTCAGTTAAAGCTTCTTGGATAAACTCTTATACACACACAATCACTTCCCCTCCCCAATTCTTTTAGAACCCTTATGACTATGCTACATTAGGTAATTTCAAAATTGTGTGCTTAATCTGTCAAAATTTTCAGTTCTTTACTCCTGCTCCATCTTTTTAGAATAATACTAATATCTCTTGAAATACAAGGCCAAAACATTTGCCTCCAGTGGATGTGTAAGCACTGTAACTGTTTCTGCACCAAACCAACAAACTTCTAACCAGCAACAATACTAAAACACCTTCCTGTAACATAACCTTTCTGTTTGTCCAGAAGGGCCAAAGTATATTTACACAGAGGTGAAAAATAAAATCTCAAAACCAACAGAAGTATGCAAGAAGGCTTCTTTCATTTTCTCATTTGAGAAGAACACATTGGAGCACAGGAGGTTTCAAAATTTCTGTTGCACATCTTCCGAAAATGATTAGAATAACTGTTGAGAAAGCATTAGTTAAACTATGTCTATTTCTATCTTACCTGGTAAAAGAAAAAGAGGTGATAGTGTATCGTATCCTAGAAGATTTGATACCTTTTATTCATTGCCAAATTTCAAACCAAATTTCAAGGGCAAAAGAGAAATATCTAAGGTAACATTACATTTTGGGAAATGAGATTGACAAATTTAAAAACAAGCAAAAATAAAGTATGAGGTATATGGAGTAAAGGAAAGCAAAGGGTGCTTCAGCTTCCTCCTAGTATTACTGAGAAAAATGGCTGTTAAGACTCCATTCACTTTCCTGACATAGCCAAATTAGAATGTTAGTCTTTGTAAGGTCTTAGTCATCGCTTAACATCTTGAGATACTTTCTCTTTAATGATAAGAACAAAGATAAAAACCTACAGCTCTGAAACATGAACAATTTGACATTTATATCAGCATGTTGATGAGTGGCTTTTGTATAATCTGATTTTATCTAGGGGCCTTCCGAGATGTGAAGGCTTCTGGGAAAAATGTGGGCAATGGAAAAGCAGAGAAACCACAGTGGGAACAAAATGTGGTCCTATGGACTTCAAGAGCACTCCACAGAGCAAACCCTCAAGCCGCAGTTACACCCTGAAAATGTACAACAGTAGTTAGTTGCTCTACCTGGGAGCAGTTAAGTAGTTAATTGCTCTACTCTGCTGTAGACTCTGACAGAGAAGAGCAGAGGCAAGAGGACAAAACTACTGTCTTGCTTTGCTGACAAAGCAGATATGCCCTTATAGATCTGTAAATAGTGTCTGTGTAGGAAAATGCAATTTGTGTTTTTTAGAGTTACTGGTCAGGCTGCCAGAAAAGATGCTGAATGCTTTAAAGTACTGTATTCTTATGGGAAAAAAAACATAATAGCTAGAAACAATATAAAAATGTATCACAGCTTGTCTTGTAATTTACAGATTTAAATTTTATTCACAATTCAGAGTAAAATGAGCAATTATGTCTGTGAAATTAATCCACATCAGACAGAGGTATATGTTCTCTGTATGTAATTTACCCAATCTCACATGAATTACTGGTATTGACCTCTGTGCATGAATTGATTATGGTCAGAGAAAAATGCATAGGAATTCTTTTAGTTCCATTTCCACACACATTGACATTTGGACAGAGTTAATTAAACTCCCTCCTTCTAATATCACTGTGTAGAACAGGGTTCTCCAGTTCAGAGCATATGAAAGGAAGGTATCAGATTCAGCCGTGTACATCTTTCACAAGCCTCTGGATGATAATCATACAAGATTGTTTTTCATGGTAACATGCTAGTTATTTAATTAACATTGTAAATCTGATTACTTGCTGACCTCCAAACCAATTACCCATTTGCTAACTTATAATGCAATTTAAAGATGGACTAATATGCATGAAAAGTGCAATTTTCACTGAATCTTTTATTCCAGCAGGAAGTTCTAATAAGGTTTTATACTATAAAAGAAAGCTTTGGAAAAAAAAAACCACAACATTGTCTCCAATTTTAAAAACATGTATTAACTTTCTATTATATCAGATGATTACATGTTCTGAAATCATATGCATTTATATTTTCCTCAAATAATTTTGTACCTTAACTTCTTTTCCTCACGCTCTTGTGTCAGTATATACAAAAAGGTAGACACATTTTAAGGTGTGGTTTGTCATCTTTTAAAAGGAAGGGGTTGAAATACGAACATTTACATAATAGTATGACTACCTATTGGTTAATTTACCTATAAACAGACATGGGGTTTTTAAGTATTTAAGTGAGAGTAAAGTAATAAAGTGAGGAGTTTCTTTGTTTTTTATGTGCTTCAGACAAAGCCACCACAAGTTCTGCTGCTGTTTGATCAATGATAGATCCAAAGATAGAAAAATTCACATCTGTGAGGGAAAGATTTGTAGCCCAGTCAATTCATAACCAGTGAAAATATATTCATATAAAATTTTCTTCTAGTAGTTCCATAGCAATACTAAGGTTCTTGCATAAGAATGATTTAAATTTAGATTTCTTACTCTATAAAAATTTAAAACAAAATTATGGTCTAACCGATGTGATTGGTTTTCTAGTAAGATGTTCTCAAAAAAAGAGTTTCTTGATAAGAAAAAAACCTCATCTTTGTTTAACCCATAGTACTTAAGAAGTGGTGGAACTGCTATAATGATACTACTAGCATTCAGATGAAAACAATTCCTGTGGCTTTAGTGTCCCAGCCTTCCAGTAGTAGTATAAATATGTTGGCTTGATTCAATCAGTAAAATCCATATGAAACATACTCTTTGCACCATATTGTTACCATCTTGGTGCTTTCATGCAAGACAGTCTGAAAATTCTATCATGTGGTGAAATTGTGGCTATTCAAGAGTTTTCCTCCATTTTTTCTGTAGCAGCAAAGTGAGTTAGAATTTGTTGGGTTTTTTTCTTCAGAGAGTATTATTCATACAGCAAGATGTATTCAAGGGAAATCATGGAATCACAGGTACCTCTGGAAACTACCAGGTCTTGAATCCTGGTTTTGTACCATCTGCCAGTGCATCTCTCTAGCCTATCCACAGAATCATCATAGATTGGCCAGGTTGGAAGGGACCGTAAAGATCATCTAGTTCCAACCTCCCCGCACTGAACAGGGATGCCAATCACTAGACCAGGTCACCCAGGGCCACATCCAGCCTGGCCTTGAACACT
>VWZO01000807.1:0-16717 GCA_013396975.1 Bucco capensis
CCAATGACAACAACTCTTCTCTTTTTTCTAAAAGAAGAGGTTGTTATTCAATTTGGCCATCTTGCCTTGGGCCGTTCTTCTGGTTGAGAGAGACTCTTCTCTCTACCATCATTGGTTAGCCCTTCTACCTCCAGAGCTTCATATCTATTATATGAAATAAGAGTTCTGTTTACATGGAGGATTTAAATAGTTTTTAAAATAGTTAAACCTGAAAAATAGTGATAAAATCTACTGCTCAAACTGATGATAAAGTTGATTTTATGTATCGCTTGTAAAGTATATTGCCAAATAACTAGACTAAATGCCTGGTTTTGTCTGAAGGCCTTGTCAGAAGACTATTTCTTTTGGCTAGTGATGCATATATAAAACCATCAAATAGTAACATCTGCTTTAATTCTTGTTTGCGTAAAAATAATTCAGAGTTGGACCAGTGGATTGTGGGCCAATAGTCCAAATGCTCAAATATTTGTTATATTGCCCCATTGACTTGATGGTATTTCTCTCCACATGTGTGCTTAAAGAAAACTGGTTTAATTGCAGCATTGCAGGAGCAGTTCCCAAATTTCTCTTTGAATGAGCATGTGCCTGTACTTTAGAGCAAAGCTAGCTGGATAAAGACATTGTATATTCATAGTCACCATAATGACAATCACTTTCTCTGGATAAAATCTTTACCTTCTGTTTTTTCCTCCTTCAAGAGGCAGGGCTGACTACTCAGTTTCAACTTCTGATCTTTTATGAAAATATATCTTATCTTAAAATCTATCTTTAGTGAAATTTTACAGAGTAAAGCTAGATTTGACTGTTTCCTCAGTTTTCAACAGCAAGGTCTTTGGCTAGTGTAGTTTGGCATTGAGTGTGTATATTGTGTCACCTTGGTAATTCTTGTCATTCCTGTTTATTTTGATACAGCTTGGAACAATTTGCATGACAAGATATTGATGCCTATTGTTTCATCCTGTGTGTTACAGTTCTCCCAAGGGAAAACAAGGAAATATGGTTCTCAGCCATTTTCTTAAAGGAAAAGAGTGGCAGCATTTTTATGATTTGAAAATGAAAACAAGCAAGGAGGAAATGGATTAGAGTCCATAAAATCTGTTAAATGCTTGTGATGCCAGTCAGCCGCTGCTGGGCTCAGAAGGGTTGGAATCAGCCCTCAACTTTCATGTAATTCTCATGGAAGGATTTGGAGTAAAACTTATAAAACCTCCTAAGAAAACCTTACAAGACCTCTTTGTGTTTTATTTCCTTAGGGTCACACAGCAATGCTCAATTCAGGCTGTTGGCATCCAAAAATAAAAGAAGAATTTTTGACATGTTCTAATGATGGGTGAGTATTGAGTTCTGTCTTTCTCGGGGTTTTTTGAGAGGCTAGTCTGTCTTTGTTTTACTATTCGGCACTAATTTGCTTGCAATGTCATCCTTTTAAACCCTAAGGTTAGGTGAGATTTGGAAGCAAAAATGTAATTTGGTTCAGCTCTAGATAATTAAGGTATTTTGTCTGTGTTATTTCAGTTTTGCACTTAGAATTACTTTTAGTGATGTTAAATACATTTTACAAAAAATATTGGACAACAATTTAACTTTACCCAGTGTATCTTTGAGTAGAATTACTCCAGTGGAGAGACTCAAAAGTAACTGAATTCCATGAGGAGATAGAATATTTCAACTGGAAGTCACAAAGTTCATATGAAGTGGAATTGAATATTGATGGCTGTTGTCTGACAGATGTCAAAGAGCCTGTTAGAAATACTTTGTGGCTTCTATCTTGTTCTTTGCCATTGAAATCAAACTGCAAAATGTCACTGTGGCAGTGACATTAATTAATAAAGTTACTGCAGCTGTCAGTATGAATGATCTTTGAACCGATTTAACGAAAAATTGATTTGAATAGGAAAATCAATGATTTTTGATAATACTGTGGCAAATGGGAAAAAACCTTCACTACTACAGTTTGCTTGATGGAGCAGTTCAAGTGTAAAAATGCATGCAAGTTAAGCCAGCTATGTATTTTTTGCAGCTTATAGACACCAAGGATGTACTTTCTTGTTAGAAATATTTGTTAAATGGTAGAACAGGTACTTTAAAAGGTTTGTTACTCTTTGGAATGTAGTTCAACATTAGTACAGGTTCTTAATTATCTTGAGTTTTGTAGCTAGTGAAGCCAAATTAAGATCCTGTGTATTATGAAGATTGTGTCATTTTGTTCCATCTAAGCAAGTGCCTAACTAATATACCAAATATGGATTCAGTGCATCCCTGATGCTTGAATTGCTGTGAATTGAAATGGTCTGGTCAAGTAAGTAAAATTCAGATAAACACTACTATAAATGGCTACATAATTGCCTTTTCAGAGATACTTCTACTGTAATGTCATCCATGTAGTATTTCAAATCCATTTAATTTTGTTTCATGCTAGTGATAGGTTTTTCCATGATTTGGACATGTCATGTGAAAAACAATTTAGATTGCTTAATTTGCAACACACGACTGAAGTATTATGGCAGTATTCCATCTGCGAAATTTAATAATAACAGAAAGTATAAAGTCTCCAGAGTTGAATCAGTAATTCATCTTGAGACTGGAGCTGTAAACTTAAATAGAATAGAGTGTTTCAGTTGGAAGAGACCTGCAATAATCATCTTGTCCAACAGCCTGACCACTTCAGGGCTGACCAAAAGGTAATGCATGTTGTTAAGGACGTTGTCTGAACACCTCTCAAACAGTGACAGTCTTGGGGCATTGATCACCTGTCTAGGAAACCAGTTCCAGTGTTTGACCACCCTCTTGGTAAAGAACAGCTTCCTCCTTTCCAGTTTCTACCTCCCTTGATGTATGGCTAGGCTTCGCGAACGAAGATCCAGGGAGGGCTCCACTCNTCCCTTGATGTGGCTTTGAACCATTCCCACATGTCAGATATTTTGATGTGCTTTGCTAGTCATACTTAGAATCTCCTGAGTTGGAAGGGACCCAAGAGGATCATTAAGTCCAACTCCTGTCTCTGCACAGGACAACCCCCAGAATTACACCCTGTGCCTGAGGAGGTTGTCGAAATGCTTCTTGACCTCTGTCAGGCTTGGTGCTGTGGCTAGTTCTCTGGGGAGCCTGTTCCAGAAACACACTCTGGGTGAAGAACCCTTTCCTAATAATATCTAAGCTAAATCTCCCCTGGCAGAGCTTCATGCTGTTCCTCAGGTCCTATTGCTTGTCACCAGAGAGAAGAAATCATCTCCTGCACCTTTGCTTTCCCTTGTGAGGAAGCTGTAGATGACAATGAGGTCTCCCCTCAGTTTCCTCTTAGCCAGGCTGAACAAACCAAGTGAGTTCAGCTGCTCCTCATATGGCTTCACCTCTGGACCCTTCACCATCTTCATGGACCTCCTTTGGACACTTTTAGTAGCTTTAGTCCTTTCTATATTGTGGTGCATCCAGTACTTGAGGTGAGGCTTCACCAGTAGAGAGGAGACTGGGATAATCACCTCCCTTGGCTGGTTGGCAATGTGGTTCTTGATGTACCCAAGGACCCAGTTGGCCCTTTTGGCTGCCAGGGCATACTGCTGACTCACATTCGACTAGCCATCAGCCAGAACCCCCACATCCCTTTCTGTGGGGTTACTCTCCAGCCTCTTGTTCCTCAGTCTGTACAGGGTTGCCCCACCCCAGGTGCAAAATCTGGGACTTGGCCTTCTCAAGCTTCATGTGGTTGGTGATTTCCCAGCACTCTTAATTTGTCTAGATTTCTCTGTAGGGCCTCTCTGCCTTTGAGGATGTCCAGTTCCCCAGCAAAGAGTACACCTGCCTAAAGCATGCACTGCCAGCTTCTCCAGGAGAATGCTGTTGGAGACAAGTGTCAAAGGCTTTACTGAAGTCCAGGTAGACAACATCCACAGCCTTTCCTCATCCTCTTAATGAGATGTCTTGCCATAGAAGGAGATGAGGTTAGTCAAGCAGGACCCACCCTCATGAAGCCATGCTGACTAGGCCTGATCCTGTGGTTCTCCTGCACTTGCCCTGTGATTGCACTCCAGATATTCTGCTCCATAACCTCTGCTGGCACTGAGGTCAGGCTGACAGGCTTGTGATTCCCTGGATCCAAGTTCTGACCCTTCCTGGAGATGGGCATCATGTTGGCAAGTTTCCAGTCATCTGGGACCTCCCCAGTTAGCCAAGACTGTTGATAAATGATGGAGAGTGGCTTGGTGAGCACTTCTGCCAGTTCCCTCGGTACCCTTGGGTGGATTCCACCTGGCCCCATAGACTCCTGGTTGTCTAAGTGGTGTAGCAGGTCACCAGCAGCTTCCTTCTGGATTATGGGAGCCTCAAACTGCTCCCCAGCTCTATCTTCCAGCTCTAGTTGGGCTTCTGCCTTTCTAATTTTCTCTCTGCATGTTCTAACAACACCCTTGTACCATTTCTGACTTGCCTGCCCCCTTTTCCAGAGGTAGTAAACACTTTTTTTCCCCTGACTCCCTGTTCAGCCAGACCAGTCTTCTTCCCTGCTGGCTTATTGTGTGGCACATGGGAATGGCCTGTTCCTGCACCTTTAAGATTTCCTTCTTGAAGAATGTCCAGCCTTTCTGGGCTGTCTCCTCAGGGGCTCTCTCGACCAGGCTGCTAAACAGGCCTGCCCTCTGGAAGTCTGAGGTAGTGTTTTTTCTGCCCCCCACTGCCCCCTTCTCCAAAATGGAAAACTCCTTTCATTTTGTGGTCTCTGTGCCCAGGATGGCCTCTGAGCAGCAGATCTGGCACCAGTCCTTCTCTGTTAGGAAACAGCAGGTCTGGCAGGGTGCCTTGCTTGCTCACCAGTTGTCTGGAAGTTCTCTTCCACACACTCCAGGAACCTGGTAGACTGCTTCCTCTTTGCTGTGTTGTATTTCCAGCAGACACCTGGTAAGTTGAAGTCCCCCATGAGAACAAGCCAGCAATGGTGAGACTTTTTCCAGCCATTTGTAGAATACTTCATTTGCCTCTTGGTCCTGGTGACATGGTCTATCTGTCAACAGTGACTAAGCAAGTTCGGACCTGCTTCCCCACACTTCTGCTTCTTGTTGTGTTTCCATCTGGTGTGTTTGTCTCAGAAATTATCATCTATGAGTGTGGTTCATCCTAGACTGGCTCCACCAGTCTGTCTTCCTCTCACACTCTTCTACTCCTCAGCCTTTCTGCTTCCTCTTTCAGCTCTGCCAACAGGCTAAGCGGATCCTCCACCTGGCTTTACTTTACACAGGTGTTATCTCTGCTGCTCTCTCATACTGGTGGCAGGCTATGACACTCTCTTCTGCCAGAGACCTGCACATCTGCATGCTTACCTGGGAGCTCTGTCTGAGTTGCTGCATCCCTTCTTGAGGTGGCTTTCATCTAAGAGGAAGCCATAGCTAGGTCTCTTCTGGGAGGGAGATGACCACTAGTTGAGCTCAACTCTTGAGCTTGCCAGGTGACTGCATCTTCCTGCATGCCTGGCCTTTGTGTTTAAAACTCTCATAGGTGCCCCTGGTAGGAACCCCCTGGCCACCTTGACCAAGCACTCAGCCATGGATCTGGCCACTACTGCTGCTGCATTCTTCACCAGCTTTCACCTTTGTGCAGACTGTTTCTCTTTTGGAACATTCCAGTAACTGTTAATGGAAAAGAGATACTGAAGATCCAGGCATGTATTCTTTTTCCATTTAAAAAGGTGTATTTATTTGCTAATAATGTGGGAAAAACCCAACTTGAAGAAACAATATTTTATACATGAGCCTTTGTGAAGTGTTTGAAGAACATTTTTACAACAGAATTCCAGGACCTTCAGGATTAGTGGAGAGAAATACAGTATTGTTGCAATTAATTGTTTATAGTGCCTTTTTAAAATGAGAAGTCTGAAGAATAACCAGCCAGTCTGCAATACTGCCAGTTAAAAGCAGGTTTATTAGTTCTTGTCATGTCAGAACAGTGAAGACAGTCTGGTTAGTTAATGAATTTATTTAAGCATTCATGCTTGCTTCTTCAAGTCCTCATTTGTGTAAAGGACTGAATACGTTCATCTTCCTGATTTCCGGGAACAGTAGAGACTATGTAGTACCTGTGTGTTAACCTTCAGTTGTTGGTGTGGTTGTAAAGAATTTTGTGCATTTAATCATTTGAGGAAAGTTATTTATCCATGTATGTATCTATCTATCTACCTTCATATCCATGCCAGTGAATATGATGTTTCTTACTTGGAAAGTTGTCACATTAGTTCTTAAATGGTATTTTGCCATTGCAGCTTCCTTTGAACGGTATTACATGCCATTTATGCTGAAAAAGGTGTTTGTTTATCCCATAATGTGGCCAGAAGGACTAGGAAAATGATTGTTGCCCTGTATTCACGGCTAATTGGGATGCACCTGGAATACTGTGTTCAGTTTTGGGCCTTCACTACAAGAAAGACATTGAGGTGCAGGAGCATGTCCAGAGAAGGGCGTCGAAGCTGGTGAAGGGTCTAGATCACAAGGCTTCTGAGGAACAGCTGAGGGAATAGTGTTTGTTTATGCTGGAGAAGAGCAGGCTTGTGGGAGGCCTTCTCTCTCCAGCAACTTGAAAGGAAGTTACAGTGAGGTGGGCTTTGGTCTCTTCTCCCAGGTAACAAGCAGCAGGATAAGAGATAAGAGGAAATGGGCTCAGGTTACACCAGGGGAGGCTTAGGTTGGATATTAGGAAGAACTCCTTCAATGACAATATTGTTCATCATTGGAACAAGCTGCCCAGGGAAGTGGTGGAATCACTGTCACTGGAAGTTTTCAAAGCGCATGTAGATCTTTTCCAATCTTAATAATGCTGTGATTACAAGAGTTACTTCACATGTATTGCCTTTATCTAAAACAACTCTTTGTTTAAATCTTTCTTCCAGAACTGTGAGGACATGGGATCTTAACAATGAAAAAAAACACAACAGGATATTTAAAGCACACTCAGTTCAAGGAACACGGGTGATCCCTACAACTTGCACGTACAGCAGAGACGGGAAACTTATTGCAGCTGGCTGTCAAGATGGCTCCATCCAGATCTGGGATCGGAGTATGAGTGTAAGTCATGGATTTGATAACAGTCTATACTTCTAATATAGCAAGCACTGAATGTTGAAGCTGCTAGAATGAATTTTGATACTTTCATCATTAAAATTGATTTCCCTTCCACCCTATTCCCCACCCCCCCAGTACTTACTATTTCTGCTGTTTCTCTACAACTGATCATTCAGAGTGCTGCTATTTGAAACACTGAGGAAACTCTTGGCTGACTTGATTTGTTTGTTTTAAAAAACCAACATTGGCCACATACC
The DNA here is from genome assembly GCA_013396975.1 of Bucco capensis. Lineage (NCBI taxonomy): Eukaryota > Metazoa > Chordata > Aves > Piciformes > Bucconidae > Bucco > Bucco capensis. The sequence continues at coordinate 7,298 of VWZO01000807.1, forward strand.
TCTTATTTATAATGTTATTCATTTAAGGTATGGCATAAATCTGAAATTTTTTGTTGGCTCAGAATAAGAACTATTACAAATTCTTTAGAATTATGAAATATACTCTGCCATTTCTCCTCTTCATATTGTACTTAAAAGTGAGTTTCTGATAGTTCGGAACAACCTGACAAAGAATATGCACAATTCTTGTTGTGACTTTATAATCTCAAGCTTAGAGCAGTCAGTGCTCTCTCTGTTGCTTTGTGTTGTATTTTTTTAAAAATCAGTCCAGTTCCAGCAGTTTATAATTTTGCAATGTCCAGTGCAAATTCACCAGGGAAAGCTCAATTTCCCAAAGACCTTCCTTAATTTACTGCTTCTGCTTTTAAAAAAGTCTTGAAGATGTTAGGAAGAAAGAAGAGGAGGAATGTTTTTCGACAGGAGCATTTATGATTTTGTTAAAATTAAAAAGAAGGGGTGGGAACATTGCAGCCTTGGGCCCAACTGTTGGCTTAATGTGAAATACAGTGTCCTAGAAAGAATGTAGGAAGTTCAGCAATTGTTCTAGTTAAGCATATTGCTGTTTTACTTGTGGACATGGCTTGGACTTCTGAGGTGAGTAAACTGATTAGGTCTGTCTTTTGCTTTTCCTAGCAAATGTTTTCTTTAGGATCCTGGAGAAGGAGAGGGTGTATGACCCAGATGTCTAACCATGCAGCTCTGATGTAGGTCTTTGATTTGTGATAAGCACTTCATCTGGCCAAGTGTTGTTTTCACTTCCAGTATTGGTCCCCTTCAATCCACTCACATTTTTGTACAAAGAATATTAATTTACTGATGCTCCACTCAGGTACTTTTTTATCCAACAATATTGCAAACTCTGGCATTTATCTGTTATCCTATTTTTTTATACATGCAAGTGTTTTCTTTCTCAATGTGCTTCATGCTTTCTGCCTGTCATTTCATGTTGCACACAAGTCCAGCCATCTATAATTGCTTAACCAAAATATATGTACTGATAGAAAGCTAGGAATAATATGCTTCCATTGCTGCAGTTGTTTTCCAGGAAGCCTTCAAACAAGTTGCAGGAGATAGAGTGTGTTACTGCAGAGTTTGCTGGAATAAGTAAAACTTAAAGAAAAATTCAAGGACTGATGAACTTGTCAAATTTTCTATGGCACAGAAGTAGTACTCTCTTGCAGCAAAAGGCAACTCTTGCAGCAAAAGGAATGGGGCAATGAGGGAGAGATGATCTTGAGATCTCTAATTATCTTTACATCTTTATGTAGTTCTTCAGTGCACTCTCCTTCCTTTCCCGACTCAAGCTTCTGAATTGTGTACATTAGTTCTGTGTTTTTCATGTCTTTCCAGCAAGAAACATTCTGAAACATTGCTAATGATTTGTTGCAAGATTAGACATCTGTTAAAAATGTGAAGAGGCTAGAGGCCAAACCCATGATTTTCTTTGAAAACTGTGACGAACGTTTGCCAGTATATGTAAAAACGTCTTGTTTAACCTTCTGTCATTTTTAGAACAACCTTCAATCACTTCAGAATATTTCATTTGGTATTACAATTCAGGGTTATGTTCCAGAATAATATATGGAGAGAAGACTTGCAGAGCTCCAAGTCAGGAAAACAAGCTTTTTACTGATAAACTGAGCAAATTTCTTTTTACAGACAAATGTAATTGCTGATGCAATCTTAGTGTCCCTTTCAGACAAGTAATTTTAAATGAAATCCTAAGGCGTTAACACTGGATGGAATTGGACTAAATTGGGTCTGTTGTTTTCCTTTTTGTGATCGAGGGCCAAATAATGTCTGAGTCCTGGGACACCTCTATGTTTCTTTTTCTATTGGACAGTTGAAAAATGGTAAGTAAGAATGGTTCAAAGTATATGTATTTCATTGAGAAGGTTCTGTGGTGGGTTTGATGAATGGATTTCTAAATTCATGATAAATAAAATCAGTATCTTTGGCCATGTGAAAATAACAACACTCCTGAAACATTTTGTGATTTCATCCCTCCCTCCCTCCCTGAGGAATTTTCAGGTTGATTGAGGTTGAAATGAAAGAAAACCCCCTACCCTTGCATTAATTTGAGAAGCAAAATGAAAAAACTGCTCTTTAATACATATGTGTCAATGTGACATTGCCATGGAGGTATGGCAGTGTTGATTAGGTGAGTGCTGTGAAGCCCAAATGAAGTTTCTCCAATGTCTTTGAAATAGCTACAATACCATCTTGTAATCTTCTTGTCATTTTTTTAAGATGTGATTATTAACCATTTATGATGTTTTTGCAAGTGTCCATGGTATTTCTTAGACAGAAAATACATCATTTTAATGATGCATTAAATTAGAAGAATGATTATGAAATCAGAAAGTCCAGTTGTGAACTGGAATCTGCTCATAGAGTTTCTCCAGGGTAGACATCATAAGCTAGAAGCGACAGTAGTTTCAAGATAAGCACTGTGGCTAAAAATAGACTATTACATTCCATCTCCAGACACCATTTACTTGGTGTTTGAAGTCCTCCTTTGTTTGCTGAAGAGTCATTTGTGGAGGGAATGACTTATGTGAATCCTCTCAAAACTTAGCTAAATCTACACACCAAAACAGACTTGCAGTCATTATTAATGTCCTCACACAAAGATTCTTGAGCTTTTGGACCAAATTTAGAATAAATATTTGAAACGGTAAACAACATTCATTACTTCACTAGCTTGGGTCTTTTGCATACAAAATAGCTAATATAAAGAGCCTTAGTAAGGTGCATGGTCATAAATTAGAACTGGGGATTCCTGCAAGCTTAATTCAGTCTGATCACATCCTACTTTCTTATTCTGTAGAACTGTCTCTCTTTTAATGTAGAGACTGGACAGTAATCACTAGGCAACTGCTCAGTATTTTGTCCTCTTACTGTCCAGCATGTGATTCTAGATCTGATTTACTGCATGCTGTTCAAAACCTCCTCAGAAAATACATGCTTCTCTGCATGTTTTCCAGTGTGGTAAATAAAGAACTTTTAAGGTCACTAAATATGCCGTCTTCCCTTCTTTGTGGGGAAGGACCTGTTTTAGTCCTTGTCTTTCAGAAGGGAATCTGAGTGAGATATATTGCAGAGGCAACCTCTAATTCCTGAATGCTTTGCTTTACAACTATATGAATTAATGTTAGTAGCAGAGGGCAAATGCGAAGTGTTATTTCCTAGGTGTTAAAAAAGCAGTCAACCTGTCCCAAGTTTCTTCATCTCTGTTTCTGTCTTTTTCCTTTTCTGATGTTAACCCTTCCTGTGTATGAAAGGCATCATCATATCTTCGCTGAGATTGTTGTTTTTGATAGGGCAGTAGGAAAGCCTGATTTCACAAAACTGCTGAAATTGTTCTTCTCTTCGTAGTAGAATTTTTAGGGATTTTACTAAATAGTGTCATAATAAGAAGACAGGTCTATACAAGAACAAAATGTTCACTTAAAAGTAATTTCTAGCTTTCCTTATGATTATTGGCAAAGTAGAAACAATTAAAAATAAACCTAGGTCATTCCTAAACTCGAATTTTATTGCAGCTAAGCAGAACACACACCTCAGAATATCTGAGCTTTGTTCTATTCTGTAAGCCATGAACTTTGGCAGGGATTAAATTTTGCAGAAGGAAACTGTTCCAATCCTTCTGTTAAGTCCTTTCCAAAGTATATTGTGGTTGTATATTTTTTGTAACTGTAAGCCTGCTTAGGGAAGTGTTGAGAAGTGTCTTAAAATGTGGTTTTTATCTTAACCAGGAGTTAACTGCCTTTATTCAGTGCTAGTGGGAGTTTTCCAAGGACATTGATGCCATGTAAATGTAGACTGTATAATTAAACCTTTTATGAAAAAGTCCAATTTTGCATTCAGGCTGTTATTATGAAAGCCGATTTTGAAACATATATGACATTTTTAAAAGTACAGAAATACTTATCTTCTGTACCTGCAAAAAAAGGTGAGTTTTCTGTTTACATTTAGGAATAGCAGCAGAGTACACAAAATGTGATAGAGATGTTTGTCCTATCTTGAAATACGTTTTTCTAACGTTTAGTTTGTTTGACAAACAGGTACACACCAAGTTCCACTGCAAGCAAGCCCATGCCCCAGGCACTGACACTTCATGCTTAACCTTTTCCTATGATGGTACTGCCCTTGCCAGCCGTGGAGGTAGGTGATGGAAAGAACCCTCTGGTGTGCAGAATATAAGACAGATTTACCTTTACCTAGTGGAACAGTTCGTTAAACTGTCAAAATTGTTAAATATAATAGTCTATGATGGAGGTCAGATAGTGAGACAGAATACAAGTGATTTAAACCTGAAGTGTTTCACAATGTACAGCTCTTATTTTGATCCACTGTGCAGTACTGTGTTCCTGAAAGCACACTTCAGAGCAGTTAGGGAACATTCTAAGAGAACTTTGCTGTTTATATGAACACAGTTCCTGATCTTACTGTCTAGTGTTCATAATGTACCAAAAGGAAATTATTAATTAAAAATAAAACAAGACCATTTTCATGACTTCTTTCCAGGAAGATTATTCCCTGTTAATAGCAATATCTCTGTTGTGGAGTTATTAATTCCTCAAGGAGCTTTCTTATGTCATGCCCTTTTGTGTTCTAATTGGAATTTTTATCTAGTTTATATTACAAGCATCAAAAGATGATGACTAGAAGTGAGTGGCCAAGATGTACTTGAGTAGCAAAAACATTTGAAATGTCTAGAGGACGGGAAAAAAATCCAAAACCTGTTGATTTTTAGCCTTCAGATAAAACTTTTATAAAAAGGTCTTAGGTAACAGAACAAGTCTTGGAAGGCAAAGATGTATTTGAAGACTCTTTCACTCCAGTGTCAGGTAGATATGAGATAGGATGGTGTCTGCCTGAGGCAGCTTTTCATGCAGAGATTTGCCTACCCACTCACTCTTGTGGAGGCAGGTGCAAGCATAGAGTCTGAGCTGTGTGGAGGGAAACCAGCTGTAAGCAGGAGCAGTGTGTGTGCCTAGGGAGAGGCAATACGTTAATGTCGGCTAATGTTGCGCTTAACATATGTTCAGGACATCTGGTCAGTTGGGTATGTAGATAGAATGAGGCTACATTTACAAAATACCAAGACAGAGGTATTAATAGATGGCAAAAACTGTGAAGCAGGGGATGTACTTCCAAGCCAAGGGCTGTAGCTTGCAATTGCTTTGTGTCCTCCTTGTCCTGTCCCTGATGAGTGGAGGGGCATTGGTGGCTTTGACAGCCATGTGCAACTGCTGTTAGATTCTGCCTCTCTGACCTCTTTATGTCTCACCACATTTCTAAAACTCCAAACGTGTTCCCCACATCACATCTTTCAGGGTAGGCTGACAGTAGTCTTGTCCTTGGTGGCCCTAGGCTTACTAGTGTACACTAATGGCACTTGGATTGTTTCTTAATTGCCGTTCAGGCTCCTGGATCCAGAGTTCTACTGCCACTATACTTAACATGAATGCATCCTAAGTGGTTGAGGTGAAAACTCTCAGCCTTGCTGGTCTATGCTGAACCAGTGAGAACCTTCTCCTCCTTGGAAAGTAGATGAACCATCTGTATTTCTGTTCTCGCTAAGTGAAATGCTGCATCTGTCTGCCAGTGGTGCTGCCCCTGAAAAATTCACACAGACATACTTTATAGAAGAGAAGCCTCAGTGTGTTTGTAAATATTAACAGCAAAAAAGTGAATAGTTATACGAGGAATACTCACAAGTGCTGTCCTGAGGCCTCCATGCTCTAACATTTCACATTTATGAATGCAGATCACCTAAATGGCCTTTGCTTATTTCTGTTGCACAGCACTTTTGCTTTCCTATTCTTCCTCTTTTGTCTCCAGATTTTGGGTTGTGTTAACAGACTTCTGTTTTTTGTTTTATCTATCACATTCTGCTCAAAGCTGTATAAAATGTTGATTGTTTGCAGAATGTAAGATGGTGCGGAAATTTGGTGCCTTGCTGTGGATAAAAACGCCACCTTTGTCTAGTGTATTAAACAACAAAAAAAGGGTTGTGCACTATGCTAAAGAATAAGGAGGATTTCATGCCTTATTTTGACTTACTTGGTTAGTGCTTTAATATGAGTATTGCTTTGGATCTGTACCAACAAAAGCAGATGTGGATCCAGCGTTCATAGATTAACACACCTGCCAAGTGCTGAGGATCAGAGAGGATAGTTGTTTGGGGCATGGGGACTTTCACTGAAAGCCTGATTGACTCTCCTGCATCTCATGTAGATTCTGTGTTGGATATGAGGGAGATGAGGCAGGGCTCAGCTGTAAGCGCAAGGGAAAATGAAAAGCTAAGGAGCTGCTTATAAGAGTTCCCAGTCTTACTCTTCTTTGGTATCAGGTAATAACTTGACAGAAACTTAAGAAAGTGATATTTTTGAACACATGTAACCATGAAGGTAATTGTTTCTACAGTGAAGATAGTATTTGGGGAACATTTCCTTTAACAGTGAGGAGGTAAGCAATTAAAAACCTCTTTTTTACTCCTGGTATGTACAGAATTTATGGAGTTAATTTTGTCTTAATATGAAGCAAATAATCCATTAATTCCATGAATCTCCTGATAGATACTAGTATGATCATTTATTTTCTGTGATATGAACAGTGTGCAGACTCAGTACCATCTTAATAAGTAAACTTATATAGGAAAATATGTTCACTGTAGTCAAACCAAAGAGAAGGTAATCACATCTCAACCTGATAGCTTATGCAGAGAACATGCTTTCTTTTGAGCTCAAATTTTGTTTGTGTGTTTTCTTTTGATGTTTTGGCTTTGTTTTAAGTTTTAGCTGTATTTCTCTTTTCACCATGTTCATGAGAAAGACAAAATGTTTGATTTTGGAGTTGGTTTAAAAAGTAGAAACAGTACAGTTTCCTATACACTCAGTTTGTGACTTCCCTCCCAAGGCCCTTAGCTTGGGGCGAGGTCCAGACCTGTGATGCCTCCAAAGGTCAGCCTTCAGCTGTTGCAGCATCTCTTTCAGAACCAGTGCAGCATGCAGTAGGTGCCTTGTTCTGTAAGGTGCCTTTCCTCATATGTGTAGTAGAAGCCTTCACAGAAAGGCTCAGAGTTTATCAAAATGTTCTAGAGGTCCCTCACAGCAAGCCTTACTGTGCTTTGCCTTTTCCTATACTTTATTTTCTTTAAATTGTCTTTTTCTAGGTTTCTTCGCTTTCCCCAAGGATCTTTATGAATTTCTGTCCTTGAGCTTTTCTTTCAACACAGGAATCCCTCTTTAAAATAGGGACCCCCATGAAGGGCTTTTTGAGTTAGTTCTAGCAGCACTTTTGCTTCTTTTGGCCCATTTGCATCCACGTACTTGTCTTCCTGCTCAATATCTTCTGAAAAGAAGAAAAATCAGATGAAGTCTTTCTAGTATCAGTGAATTTGCCTTACTTTGACTAAAAGCCTTTTGCAAAATGCCTGTCCTTGCTTACCAAAGACTGTTTTTCTAGGATCTAATTGTTACCTCTCTATAAATCCAGTGCTCAGTTCCATTGGCATAATGATGTCTGATAATTCAATCAGCCTGGAGCCTGTTATTGGTGTCCTTCTTGCTGAAATAGCAAAGAAGAGAGTTTGAAATGCTACTAAAAATGCTATAAAAGCTTTAAATAATCCTACCAGGCTTTGAAGAAGTCTGCCATCAAAAATAATCCTGTAATGATCTGAGTGGACTATTTGGAATGCTTTATACTGAATTGCACAACTTCTGTTTATATGGTTTTGTTTAATGATATCTATTTTTCATGCATGAATTAATTAAAAATACATCAGTGCTGCTACAGCACTCACAAAGAAGCTTCTTTCAGCATTGGTGGAAGGATACTACTGGAAAAAGTTCTTGGTGGTGTGGAAAGTTAATGTTTTCTTAGTGATTTCAACTCCAAATGGAGATCATATTCAGGAACTGATATTGTATTTGCAACACAGAAAATTTTAATTTAAAAAAGTGAATTTGGGCAAATACTTAAAGACAGTTAAGGAGATTCACAGCATTGACGAAGTCATTCTACTAGCATTTCTCCCTTTCCAATTACGAAATCATCTGTTTCTGCAGTGTGTAAGGCAGTAGTGGTTGAAATCAACTAAGACTTTTTGAGTCATTCTAGAGTCTTCTAATTTTTTAAACCAGCAGATTACATCTTGTTAGCAGAAGAGTTATAACTAAATAAAAGAAAGTGTCTTTCCTGCTAAAGCCTGGCAGTACTGCAGCTTGAAGATCATCTCAAGGCTCATTCCACTGGGAGCAGAACAGCCTTGGCTGCTAACCTCAGATCTGTCTCTATCTAGGAGATTTGCTGGGTGGCCAAATGGTATCTTTTGCCTACATTTGTAAAATGCTGGTGCTTTGGATATAGCATCTCACTGATAAGTGGTTTTTTTTGTTGGAGGTTGAAGTGGAGAGGCAGGGTTCATATTACAAGGCCAAATGCCTCGAAGTGCTTGGGATGGAGTGTACTGGAAATAAGAAAACAGCTATTTCCAAAATAAGGACTCAGCATTTTTCTTCCCTGTCATTTTTTAGCTTCCCAATGAACAGAAATATACTCTGCTCTAGACATCATTAATTTTAAGTTGTCCACTTCTTAAAAATATTTTGTAGTTAGGAGTTATCCTAGTCTTTAATATAAACACACATGATGTACGAGGCCACACATTACTGCTTTCCCTGTGAAGGGTACTACTGGCCGTGATTTTTTTTGTTACCGCATATTTTGAGTTTATTTTTGGCTTTGTTTTAACATTTTATTTCCTAGACCTCCTTTAAATTCTTGATCTCAAAGGCTGAGAATCCACAAAATACCTTAAGACAATAAAGTTAATTCCCTGCAAGGTCTGTGCTTCAGAAAGAAGTAGGTTTGTGTACCAGTCATTTGTTTGCTTTTCCTCCTAGGTCAGCAAGATTTTGTAACTTTGGTCTAAAATTAATCTCTGGATCTTTTTAAAGAGAACTATTGTTTGAAAGTCCTTCTTTTCACCCTTGAGAGCACTGAGGCACTGATGTCAAAGATAAGGGGATGTATAGGTGCCTGAGTGAGGTGGTTCAAAGTTGATATTCTGTAACTCATCTTACGCTGGAAAAATGTATCCCAGAGGGATCATTAGCAGAGGTATAGATCTCTCTGAGAAGAACTAACTTCTTTTATTTTTTTCCCTGTTCTCATTTTGTTAATATGTCATAACTTTTTGAAAAGGAGTAAACAGCCTTAATTTTACTGGCCTACAGGCACACCATATTTATCAAACACAGATGAGAATAGCTGTAAATGTCTTGCTGTAACCTCAATTTTGGCTTTTATGGCCAAAGATGGTGTTGAGGGGTGTGAGAAGATTTCATTACACCAAGTGTAGTTTCACTTGCTTCCCTTCTCCCAAGGATTTCTGGCTGATTCCAG
>VWZO01000814.1:0-37090 GCA_013396975.1 Bucco capensis
TCAGAAGGATTCTCCTTCAACTGAAAAAAAACACAACAAAGAACCAAAAAACCAAACCAAACCAAAACCTAAAACCTCCAAACAATAAATATGCAAAGAAATAGTTCTTAATTTAACGTTGACATCTGCAGGCAAGTCTTTAACATATATATTGGATTGGCAAGATGGACAAATAATAGCAGCCTTAGAAGAATTCAGATCATAAACATGTTACATTTCAGCCTCTTATTTTCCTGACCACTGCAGTACTATAGCTTTATTTGACAATTTAACATAGGAGTACTACCAGTTGTCTTTGGAAATGTTCTTCTGTGTTCAAGGGCAAAGATAGAATTAAAAGATAAAAAGATAAAATTAATCTCTTTGGATAACCCTTCGGTTACCTCTACTTGCCTCACTTTCACTCTAAGAGGTGAAAGCAGTAGTAACAGATGGGCTTCAGAGGACAAATAAGTTCTCAAATGTTCAGGTTGCTGGAAACTTCCTTAAAACACTGCAGTTTGTAAGTAGTTCTTTGGAACTAAATCTGAAGATAGTTTTGTATGAGCTAAATCTGAATCAGAAATACATGAGCAACATTTTAGCCTTCATCTGTTATTTCATCTTCTTGTTGCAGGCAGAGAACAAAAATATAAAATATTCTTAGCAAACAAGGATAACCATAATCTAAAGCTTCAACAATTTTCTTTTTTTCTTTTTTTTTTTTTTTACTGTATCAATTTCAAATCTGGGTTAAGCACTATGATTGCAATTGCAACTCAAAAATTCCACTGTGGTTAACTTGCATAGGAGTAACTGCTTGTAAATTGGATGTAGGACCTGGGATATCTGTTCCAACTTGCCTTAAAAGAAAAAGCTTTTGAGAAAAATTCCTTTTCCATTCATTGTGGCTCTCAGTGCCTCTGTGATGGCACACAAAGACTATGTAATGAAACCTCAGGGATTTCTTGTATAAATTGCAGTCTGGAATTGACATAATGATTTTGTGTTGTCCCTTCTTGTAGCACCCACAATTAGAGGGATGTGGCTAAAACATTGTAGACTAGAGTAATTTTTGACTGAAAAAGAGCCTATAAGGTCTCTAGGGAGTCACCAATGTGATACAGTGGGGAGTTATCATGTCTTAATGGTGAGCAGGTGGGTGGTTTCTTAACTGTAGTTTTTTTTCTCAAGCCATCTTGGTCTAAGCTTTCTGTCCTGTGTATCTTAAGTCACACAGTAAAAAGTATACACCTCTATCATTCAGCTACAGAGACATACTGACAGAAGCATGCAAATAATGTGGAAATTGTGCTATGAGCAGAAAAAAATCAGACATAAGCAGAGAGATGTATTTTCTGTGCTAACAAAGTCTGAAAAAAAAGACAGAGGAACAATTCTCCTTGAAAATTGTATAAATAAATCAAAAGCAATGGTTTCATTGTGGCAACAGTCTCCTTTTAAATGTTGTGATTATGGTGTTTAAGCAATAATATAGTGTGGCAGCTTCCTAGACAAGAGTTTTCTCATAGCACAAGAATAATTTTAATTGATGCAAATTTGAGTTGCATTTACACACCAAAAGGAAAGCCTCCTCTTAAATGATCATTAAGATTTTTTTTCCAGGTACCTCTTTTGTGTTAGTAAGCAGTGCTGCATTCTCTGGAAACATCTATTCTTTCCTCACTTGATTGATCTAATAATAATTCCAACTATTGAAAATACAGATTTGCTTTCATTCTTTAGAATATACTCATGATACATGAAGACTTCTGGTTTCTTCTGTTTTGTGTTGTGGACTGATACTGAAGATAACCATAATTCTAATAGTGGCCACTGCTGCTGTCCCTGGCACTCATGCAATCACATATGTATCATCTATTTAAATGTGAAGTTTTGTGACTCTATTTGCAGCAAAAGTAGTTGCTCCTCCAAGAAATTCTTGTGTGAGTAGCATCTCATTTTACTGGTGGCAGAGGTACAAATCTTTAGTCATCATTTGAAAGTTTGCTTGGATAGCTCTAAGGGCAATTCTTTAAAATCTTGCTGCACTACACACATTTTAATTACAATTAATGTAGTCTACATGAAAGATATAGTTTATTTAAAACCCAGTATGTAAGCCATCATGTAAATCAAGTAACAAATCCTCCAAACATTCATTTAAGTACTGACTGGAGTCTCAGTCTCTGTAGACTTAGTTCCACCCTGTATGTCACACAGCACAAGTATGAAGGCATCATCTGAAAAGCCATGGATGTGATAGAGAGAAATAGATTGCAAACATCCTACAGAAAAGCAGAGGCACAAAGACTGAATTGTTGCAGCTTAAGAGATGTTATAGCTTAAGAAACTTTGCTCAGTCTATATCCAGTAAACCACTGGTCTCCAAAGACTCTGCTCTCAGCCCTTTGTTTTTCTTTATAATTACAGTATGACCAGCCTGGTTGTTATGTTGTCATTTGTTAATAGGTTTTGGCCATGATACCTTTGTTTAATTAATGATGTGTCATTAAGAAGTGCCTAAGGATACTGAGGTGAAGGATTATTTTACTGATGAAAGCAAAGTGAAAACTGCTCTTCTGATCTGTGTTTTACTGGGTGCAGAAACCCTGGACTGTATATGTTTGCAGTAGAAGTTAGAATACATAACAAGATAAAGGACGTCTGTCCTCTTCCATCCCTTTGTATCAGCCAGGCACTGCATGGCCACGACCACTTCTTTCCCTGTGGATTCCAGCACAGGCATAGACAAGAGAAGTGCCTAGAAAAGATACTTCATGGAGTATTACTCTGGGGGAATATCATTGGTTAATGCAAATTTTTGCCAATTTTTTGCTACACCTTCCCAAGCAGGGGAAAAGCTAACATACTAGTGAACTTGAGAACAGATCTGTCTATTTGCAATATCAAGTAGTAGATCAGCTTTACTATTAGGTCCAGTAAAGCGTAGGTCCACCATCTACCTGCATTTAGTGATTAGCTAGATTCTCACAGGCACAGATGAAGAAGCTAAGCGCAGCCCTGTCCCCCTTTCAGCATGTGCATGTGTACAAAATGAGACAGTGTTTGCACAGGAAGATGGTATGCTATAGGAAATTTTTTCAATACCTGAGTGGTAGATGTGGCATTCAACATCTAACTTAGACTTCTGTATGAATTCTCTGTTTCCTTTCTGAATTCAGCACGTCACTACATTTGTGGTCCTTCTTTTATCTTTTTAAAAAATATTTTTTTAATTTTTGGTTTAAATGTGGAGGTGAGACCTATGCTAGGGCTGAGACTTTTTGTCAAATGTTACTTTGCAGTGGATTTTTGCAGCTGAGCTATAAGGCACAAAAACAGAGATTTACAGGAGAAACCTGACAAAGTGTTAATGACAGCAGAGTTGGAGATTAGTTACAGATTAGAAATACATCCCTATCAATAGATATTTCTGTAAAGTACCAGAACAGCTTTGCACTGCGCGTTCCCTCCCACCTCCAGGAAGAGCCAAGTTGCTGCAATATGAAAAAGGAATTCTCACTATTTTAAAAAGTGTTCAGACATGTCCTGTGCCTTCTGTTAGGAAATAAGAGAGTCAAGTGCTTACTAATGCAGAATGACTAACCTTCCATTGAGCTAACATTGACACAAGCTTTGTGTCAAAGCTTTCACTGCACAAGCATGACCTATTGTTGTCACAGATTCCTGCTGTGAACTTTTTCCTGCCATTGACTTTACTCAATTATTTCTGACCATGTTTAAATAAGGTGGTTTCCCTTTCTGATATGAATGTTCCTTTTTCAGAGCTAAATTATTCCATACCCTGACTGAGCTATATAGAGCTGAACGTCTCCCACGTGGATAGCGCTTAAATAAAGAACCAAGAGGGTTATGGACAATGTCCTGTTGCCCTAAGACTGTCCTTTTCTCTTAGCAAATGCTCTCATATTCCAAAATGTTCCCTGGATTAGAAAGCTGTATTGGCTAATACAGTGTTAGATGTTCATTGAAGCATTGCAGTTTTGAAGTTTTGCTGCCCCATTTCTTCTGCGTATTTGCAGCTTTGTATTTGTCCTCATTCTAACTGAAACCATTATGTTCTGCAAGTCTGTAGGTATGTCATTTTTGAGAAGAGGTTACCCTATTACAGATTCAGATACCAAAACACAACTCATCACGACCTTTCTATTGCTCCCCGACATGAAGATATACACAGTTACAGAGATATTTATTACCATGAGAGATTTTGTGTTTATCCAGGCACTATCATCTGAGTAAGAACCTACTGCTTTGTGGTGGTAGAGTCATTTATTAAAAAAGAGACTGAGGCTACCACACTTTTTAGCACGGCAATATTTATCTTTTAATGCCTGATGCTACAGGGGAATACAAAGCTTTATCTGCAGTCTCAATATGGTGTACATGGAAGGCTAGGCTCCCTGGAATGTGATTCTGCTCAGGGAAGAGATGTAAAAGATTAATGGACTACTACCATGTGAACTGTGACAATAAAGATATGTCTTAAATCTCATGCACCATTGAGGCTTTTTCACCTTCATCTCTGGCATCCCTGAACCCATGAAGGATTCAGAAACTGATAGCCTAGAGCAAGGTTCTTAACTTGGTCCTCCAAGCTTATTGCTTCAGGAATGCAGTGTCATATTCCAGTCTGTACATAGGGCTGGGAGGGGAAGTCATGCGTCCCAGGTCTGGTTTACAAACAGCCCTCATTTCATGTTGAACAGTGACTGGGTAAAATTCAGGAATGCTTTTTGGCACCCAAGGAAGGCACAGCTTGCAACTACCAGGAGACGGTGACAGTGTCTTCCTACATGAGCATCAGTTAGCTTTCCTGCTTTAATCTCTGTGAAGCAGCAGAACCAGCTAGGGCTGGGAGTACTCCTTTCTCCCACAATAGCCTGCAGTTTATTGTAGTGAGATTTACTTATTTTTGAAATGAATTGCATATAATTCTTAGCAGTAAATAGTTTAACTGCTTGTTCTGTTAACACTTCAGCAATGAGTTTGTCCTCTTCAATTACTTCTGTCTTCCTTAACGTTGATAACATAGTGTGAGCTCAGTATGGGCTCAAACTCCAGAACTCTAGACTTCCTCTGTCAGTTCTGTAATTATAGATCTACACATTCTGTATAATTTTTTAAAATGTGATTTGCATGACAGTATCTCTGTAGCTATTCCATGTGAGATGGCATTCTATTAAAACACCTGGGATCAGTAAAAAGAAAAGAATTAAAAAAAACCCACTGGCTTCATTTTGTTATTTATTCCACATTTATTTCAATAAAATCTTAATATTTTTTAGCTTTTCTAGGGCTGTGATCTGAGTACCAGACTCAGTGACTGAAGAGTGCCAAGGAAATAAATGCTGTTCTGTAGAATGCACATCAATTTCTGAGGGAATTGAGGGAACTTGGACACAGGTCCCTTAATTTCAAGCTTTCTGAAAAATATAAATTGACATTTTCAAAATGTGTTTGTATGAAGGAGCCGTGTTATTAGGTCATTGCAATTGTTTCCTCATTTCATTTTAATTTCAGTTAATACCATTAATGCTGTAATTCCTCTGATATATTGAATTACTTTTTGAGGGACTGAGCAATTGATTGTCATCTTTGTATCACAGTATCACAGTATGTCAGGGGTTGGAAGAGACCTAGAAAGATCATCTAGNTCCTCATAGGGCAGATGTTCCACTCCTTTACTGATCTTGGTGGCCCTGTGCTGGACTCTTTCCAGCAGTTCCCTGTCCTTCTTGAGCTGGGGGGCCCAGAATTGGACACAGTATTCCAGGTGGGGCCTCAGCAGGGCAGAGTAGAGGGGGAGAATAACCTCTGTCGATCTGCCTGCCATGCTCCTCTTAATGCATCCTAGGATACCATTGGCACTCTTGGCCACAAGGGCACATTGCTGACTCATGGTCATCCTCCTATCCACCAGGACTCCTAGATCTTTTTCCTCAGGGCTGTTCTCCAACAGATCAATTCCCAGTCTGTACTGATACATGGGGTTGCTCCTTTCTCCTATTGATTTTCTGTTTGGCTTTGCTGGCACTTAATGTCTTTAGATGCCCTTTGCTGATAAATATGTTAGTTAACAATCTCACTCAGTCCTGTTCTATTCTAACGAATTGGAAAATGTCAAACAACCATATAAAAATCAGATCACTAGATCAAAGATATTACTGCAATAAATATTTTTACGATGCACCCATAACTTTGTTTTCCATCAAAGTAAAATTGGGAAAACTTTTTGAGGAAAAGGGCAGATTGTCTGAATGCCAGCTGATAATTCAGATTTTTAAGATCCTTCTGAGTGTTACCAATAGGATTCTATGTATGCTTGTGGTTAAAATGAGTAATTACTTAGGAATAAACTGTTCCTGAATAACTGTTGGAAGAGTGCTGACATGCCCTGTAAGTGGACTCTTCAGTTCCATGGTCCCTTGAAACCGTAGATTGTCTGGGAGTTCTGTGAAACTCAGTGATTAGTGAGGTGTAATGGCACAATTTGTGACCTTGTCACAAACCCAGGGAAATTATTACGCACTTAACATTACCCCTAAGGGTGAATTCTAAAGGAAAAACTGGACATGACTCTATTTCTTTATTTCTCCCCCATATCCTTTAAAGTGACTCTCTGGATCCACTAGCATATATATTGTTTTGGAAAGACTTCCTCAATCCTACCTTTGTGCAGTTGTTGAACTTTTGTTTTGTTTTGTTTGTAATTTTCTTATCCCATGCACATTGCTAATACCAATATGGGAGTTTCAGTGAGTTTGAAAACCAGATTGAGTTAATTCTACTAAGGAGAGAGCTCAAAACACCCCAAATCCTCCAAGACAAAAATTCAACCTCAGAGACATCAAAACTGGCAATTTCAATGTTTTGCTGGGTTTAAAATGGTAGAGTGTCTTCTGAAAATGTCTTTTTTCATAAATATGAGAGTCTAAACCTAGAGGGCTCAAGATGGCTTGCAGTAAGCACAAATTAAAATCTGATGCATAAATGTAGCACTGCATCGAGCTCTGACCAGTTAAATCTCACAGGTTCTGTCCTGTTCAGGCCTGTTACCTTGATGGAAATAAGTGGAAGTTCTGCTATGGGTAGCACACAAGTTCTCAGACCCCATGGAGGTAAAATATGTGCAAGTAATCCTATAGGTAAAGCTTGGATTTACAGACTTTCTGCTGCTTAAGAACGTGTTAAGATCATGATTGTTAACAAAATAGTAAGACTCTATCCAACAAGGCTGTTAGTCTGCATTCTACCTGTGCAATAACAGCTTTAGAGAATTGTTCTGTAATGAGGATAGTACAATATCTTTAAGACACTCTGGTACAAGCTAGCTGGATTTAGGTGATGAGCTGTGAAGTTACCCATGCTGAGCAAGGCTCAGGGACTTGGTGAGAACCTATCCTCTGCCAGAGGTTTGCATCAGATTACTGAGTGACCCTGCAATCCAACTCTCTTTGTCATGGATGCCAGCAATGCAGGAGGATGGAAAGAGTAGAGGGAAAGAACAAGAGTAACCATAGCCATGCAGTGAACCATGTGCATCCATGCACTGCATGAGGCACCAAACTAGTTTGAGGCCCCCTGTTAAATTCATGTCTGCCAGACACAGCTCACTGATAATGAAGCATCTTACAGGGTGCTGGCTTTAGGGACTCTTTGAGATTAATTGATGGTCCATATGAAAGGTAAGTGGACTTGGTCCATTTTTCCAGTGGTCTTGGTAGGAGGTGTGAGGGACAATTCTCCTTTGGTGGAGATTTCTCTTTCAGTTGGTTTTGTAAGCTTGCTTTCTGTCTCAGAAGTGCACTGTTAGCCTATGCCTCTTCTGTCTGTCCATTCATTTCTGAAGTCTATCTAATCCCATGGGCAGCAGGGAGCATAGCCAGGAGTGTTCTACTGTCTGGTGTTCAGCAACCTGCTGTATTGTATGAATGAATGAAACAGAACGATGGCTTACTTATGTGTTGCATTAATACCTTTGCGGATCAATTGCTCTCACCCTGTGTAGCCATTCAGTAGGGAGTTAATTGCAAACTTTGACAATGAGTGGGCTGGTGAATATAGCAGCTAAAGTTACACAAGTGAGAACAGGTTCTTATTTAGAAGAATGATTAGCACTGAGCAGATCTAGATCTCTGTTTAGCAATTTGAGTGCCAAACCTTCACCTCAGAACTGGTTCTTACATTTGTATTTGAGTGACTTTGGCCCTCAAATCCACATGACTGAGACTGTTTCTCTCTTTGTCTATGTTCAGATGCAATTTGACAATTCATGCATGTCAGTCTGACAATAATCACAGTCAAGTTTTTCTGCTCATCCTTAGATGAAATATAGATTACAATTATTTATGAGGTTTATAGTTTCACACTTTGCTGTAAAATTCAAAGTGTTAATTTGTTGTGTAAGACCTCACATGCAAGCAAAAGTAGTTTTTTTCTGCAAGAGTTAAAGCCTAAACATAGGGTAGCAACAGGACTTCTTCCTTTGCAAGTGCTGAATGAGCCCTCTTTTCTTATTCTGCAAAGTATATTTTGTATAACTGTACAATCAAATTTGAAGACCTATTGCTATTTAACTGGTCTTGATTGCGTTGGTCTTCTCTGAGAAAATGTTTTCCAGTTATATAATTTGAATAATCAAAATAAGCATTTGGTCTAGATATATGATGGTAGTTTTCTTACCTTCAAAGGCAGCCTGCTCTCCTCAAGATACATGTCCTCAAAGATGGCTCAGAAAATGGCTTAAATGTTTAATGCTTCTTTCTTTCTATCCTTATTTCAAACAGTTACTCACTGAGACACATATTACATTCAATAGTACATGAAAGACAAATAATCTGAAAAAAAAGGCATCTTTAGTAAAGAAAAGGCTGCATTCTCTCAGGTAGCAGCTGTCAGTAGCAATAGAGAATCACTTTTGTCCTTATACACACTGTCAGCTGAGTTGTTTCTTTTTGTATTTACAGATTTGCAGAATTTCTGACATTCACATGCATCCGTACAGTTTCCCCATTCTGTCAGGGTATGGGCCTAGGAGTTCTGGGGAAGAAACAGTATAATTTTCAAGCATACTGAAGCAACTGTAAACTCCTAAGTCCTGTATGAAAAAACTACCCCTTACAGTCAGAAATTTGGGAAAGAAGAGATTAGTTGCTTTTAATGTTTGGCAAACTACTTATACCCAAAAGTCTTTCTAAGTTGTTCTGAAGACATGGAACACTAATGAGTACCTTTCTCCCCTTGGACATCTATTCAATAGCTAATTGTTTCCTTTTTGAGGAGAAGACATCTTTTCCAGGTTTCAGATTTTTTTTTTACTCTGTTCTGTACTTTTTCCAATATTTCAAAGTCTTGTAAGGCACAACAAACAGCACTGATGATTCTAGCAATGTTTTAGCAATGAGCTAAGTAAGATAAAATTGCGTAGATCCTGTTTTCAATTTAGCTCTTACTTAAGAGTTCCTGCTTTCTCTCTTAGCTCCTACTTTCTCTCTTTTTTTTTTTTTTTTTTTTTTCTAAGTGTGGTAATAGCTTTGGCCTTCAAGCTGAGGTTTTATTGCTTTTTCAACAGGATCTCTGCATCATTTTCATGAGTAACTTCCCAAGATGCAGTCACTCATTCTACATATGTGCTTTCACCCATTGTTCTTAAGAACTGTCAGGGATTTTACTTTCATCTCTATATAATACATTGTAAAGAATCAGCTTAATTAGCAGTCAGGATTGCACTATGAGACTGTCTCAAATAAAGGGACAGTTGAAGAGGTTCTAGAATAAATCAATATAATGAACACTAATTGCTTAAAGCAGATGGTATTCTCCCTAGAATTCTAAAAGAATTCATCTATAAAATTGCTGAGCTGCTAACTGTGATATTTAAATAAGCCTTACACTGAATGCTTTGATATTAGAGAGTTGGAAGATGGCTAACACACCACCAATTCTAAAATAATTCCAGGAGTGATCCAAGGAAATACAGACCATATTGATAAAACTGATAAAAATCACACTAAAGAATGAAATTAGTTAACACATTTATAGATCTGATACGATGCCAAATAATTGACATATGTTGTACAAAAAAAATAATATATTTCTATCAGAATTCTTGAAGAGGTCGTTGGTTATATGAATTGGTTGGCCAAAACTGTAGGATTTTTTTTGCCTTTTCAAAATGCTCTTGACATAGTTCCTTTCAGAAGCTTTTAAGGAAAACACAGTGTTATGGAACAAGATCTTCTCGTGGTCCTATGACATATTCAAGTTAGGAATTAGGAGACAGAAATAAACTGTGAACTTTCAAAGTGGAAGGAGCTTCTCAGTATAGACTATAAAAAGCTGTGATGAATCTTGTGTTGAACATAATCAAGAATAATTTGGGTACAGGGTGAACGTCATGATCTGTGGTGATTCAAAGAGTTGCAGGGAAGTTCCATAATCAGTGAGTGTAAAATGGCAAATGAAACTAAATGCAGATAAATGGAATCAAATGTGTTGAGGAAAACAGTCTTGAGAAGATACATATAACAAAATCTTAGTGTTAGTATCAGTTTGAAAAAAATATTTTGAGGCCACATAGATAGTTCACTGAGAATGTCAGCTCAGTGTTCAATTGCAACCAAAAGCAAACAAACAAAAAACCTGCATAGGGCATTAATGTTCAGAAAAGAAATAATAAACAACACGGAAAAGTCCTGTAGAAATCCATGATACATTTGTTCTTTGAAAACTCCATGTAGTTACAGTTACCCTCACTTCCTCAAATACATTAAAGAGAAATAAAAGCAATACAGAGAACAGAAGGAAAGATTAGCTAAAGAATTACATACACAACAGCATTCAAACTGGGAATGAGATTTTTAAGAGAAGATACATGGATGTTTTTAAAATCATGATCGTCAAGGAGAACGCAAACAGGAAATTTTCAGATGGGACAAGATGAACAAAACCAAGAAGATACTTGTCCTATGTCATAGTTTAAGCCCACCCAGCTGGCACAAAATAGCACACAGCCACTTGCTCACTCCCACCCCTCTCCAGTGTTTTTTAAGGGAGAAAATACAGAAAAAGCTTGAGAGTCAAGGCAAAGGACAGGGAGGGCTTACTCACCAGTTATGGTCACTGGCAAAAGACAAACTTGACTTGGGGAAACAAAATCAATTTAATTTAAAATCAGAGTAGGATAGTGAAAAATACAACTGGATCTTAGAAACACATTCCCCTTAATCCTCCCCTCTCCCTAGGCTCAGCTCTGCTCCTTATTCTCCACCACCTCCCTGCAGTGGTGCAGAAAACAGGTCAGTCCTAGTCCATTCCATACTGTTTCTGCTACTCCTTCCTCCTCAGAGACGAAACTCTGCGCAGTCCTTCGCTGCTGCAATATGGCATTTCTCCCACAGAAGACAGCCCTTCACGAATTTCTCCTGTCAGTGTTGAATCCTTCCTCAGGCATTAACTCTCCCAGAGACAGACTGCTGCAGCATGGGTCTTCCCTCCATCACGCCATTGGAATCAGTCTTCTGCTCCAGCGTGGAGTCCTCCACGGGTTGAAGTGGGATTCTGCAGCACCATTGAACTCCATGGGCTGCAGGGGCCCAGTCTGCCACCTCAGAAGAGGCCAAAGGGGAATGGCTGCTTTGGCTTGCCTCCCTCCTTCCTCACTGACCTCAGTGTCTGCATTGCAGTCTCTCTGTTGTCCTACTTGTCTCTAAAACTACAGAACACCCCCCCAAAAAAAAGAATCAACCCAAAAGATTTTCCCCTCTTGAGTACATTATCACAGAAGTGCTTATTGACTTGACCTTGGCCAGAGATAAGTTTCACTTGGATATGAAGGAGCTTTCTTGAACTTCTTGCAGGAGCTGTGCCAGTGCCTCCTTCCTTGGCTATGAAACCCACATTCAACACAAACCCAACACATCTAGAAAATATTTAGTTAATTTGTGGAATTTGGTGCTGCAAGATGCTGAGAATGTTAAAAGATTACATTTGCATGGTAATTAAAAAAAAACAACATAGAAAAAAATCATATAATCATAGAATGTTTTTGGTTGGAAAGGATCTTAAAGGTCACTTAGTTTCAACCCTCCTGCCATGGGCAAGGACGCTTTCCACCAGACCTGGTTGTACAAAGCCCCATCCAACCTGGCCTTGAACACTTGCAGTGGTGAGGCATCCACAGCCTCTCTGGGCAAGCTATTCCTGTGTGTTACCAACCTCGTGGTGAAGAATTTCTTCCTTATATCTAAATCTAAATCTAAATCTATCTTTCGCTATTTAAAAACATTACCCCTCATGCTATCACTACTGTTCCTGATAAAGAGTCCATCCTCAAATTTCCTTTAGGATCCCTTTAAGTACTGGAAGGACTCTATAAGGTTTCCAGGAAGCCCTCTTTCCCCAAGGCTGAGCAACCCTCATGCTCTCAGTCTGTCTGCGTATGAGAGGTGTACTCAGGTGGAGACTCACAGGAGCAGAGAGGGGGAAATCATCTCCTTCTACTCCTAGTCATGTTCTTTTTTATTCAGCCCAGGATATTTTTTGCTTTCTGGGCTGCAAATAGAGATTGCCGGGTCGTGCTCAACTTCTTGTCAACTGACATACTCAAGTCCTTCTCCTCAGAGCTGCTTTCAGTCCACTCTCCACCTAGCCTGTATTTGTGCTGGGATTGTCTCAACCCCTGTGCAGGACCTTGCACTTTGCTTTGTTGAACTTCACGATGTTTGCACAGGCGTACCTTTCTAGCCTGTCAAGATCCCTCTGGGTGGCATCCCTTCCCTACAGCACATTGACTGCACTACACAGCTTGGTACTGTCAACAGATTTGCCGAGGGCACACTCAGTCCCACTGTTCATGTCACCAAGAAAGATATTAAGCAGCACTCGTCCCAGTACTGACCCCTGAGAGACATCACTTCTCAGTGGTCTTCATTCACTCGGGCATCAAGATCTTGAGTGCAACTCTGAAGGCAACCATTCAGCCAATTCCTTATCCACCTAGTGGTCCTCCTGTCAGATTTATGTTTCTCCATCTTAGAGACAAGGATGTTGTGCAGGAGAATGGCAGATGCTTTGCACAAGTCCAGATAGGTGATGTCAGTTGCCTTATCTACCAATGTTGTAACCCCATTATAGGAGGCCACCGAATTTGTCAGACACTGTTTGCCCTTGGTGAAGCCATGCTGGCTGTCACCAATCACCTCTTCATTTTCCATGTGCCTTAGTGTAGTTTCCAGAAGGATATGCTTTATGTTGTTGCTGGGTACAGAGGTAAGAAGGTCTGATCTGTAGTTCTCTGGATCTTACTTGTTTTCCTTTTTAAAAATAGGGGTTATGTTTCCCCTTTTCCAGTCACTAGGAATTTCACTGGACTACCGTCCCTTCTCAAATACGATGGAGAGTGTCTTAGCAGCTTCATCAGCCAGTTCCCTCAGG
Source organism: Bucco capensis (assembly GCA_013396975.1). NCBI lineage: Eukaryota > Metazoa > Chordata > Aves > Piciformes > Bucconidae > Bucco > Bucco capensis. Next base: position 13,438 of record VWZO01000814.1, read on the forward strand.
AGCTGTGGATGCACCTTAACAGGTCCCATGGCCTTGTAAACCTCCAAGTTGCTTATATGTTATAGAACCTGATAGTCTACAGTGGGCTGTTCTTTACTGTATGAGTCCCAACCTTTGCCTTCTGTGACTTGGGCAATGTGGCTGGAGAACTTGTCAGTGAAGATTGAGGCAAAAAAGTCATTGAATACCCCAGGCTTCTCCATCTCAGGTAACCATCAGGAGGTATTAATCATGAGGACAAACACCTCTGACCTCTAATGCATGTCTTTATCATAGTGTTTTTGCAGTGTTGCAGTTATTCGTGAAGATCCCTCCCCAGGAAGTCTCTCCGGCATTATGAGGCATATACATATAATAATGCTGTGTGCCCAGAGGCGTTCATTTGTACCTATTCTTCAGATAGCACTGGAAGAGCTGCTCTGCTCAGTTACAATGAACAGCCAGTGCACCTTGGTGAGCAGAAAGAGCTCTCCTACTCTCATGGCTTGCTTTAATTTCTCCTGCCTACAGCAGCGGCAAGAGAGTAGGCTATGATCAGAGGGCCAGCATAAGAGGGGAAAAAAAGCCAGGATAATCATAGAATAATAGAATGGTTTGGGTTAGAAGGGACCTCTAGAGGTCATCTAGTCCAACCACCCTGCAGTGGGCAGGGACATCCCCAACTACATCAGGTTGCCCAGAGCCCTGGCAAGCCTTGCCTTGAATGCCTCCAGGGATGGGGCCTCAACCACCTCCCTGGGCAACCTGTTCCAGTGTTCCACCACCCTTGTGGTGAGGAACTTCTTTCTAATGTCCAGTTTAAATCTCCTCTCCAGTTTAAAACCATTGCACCTTGTCCTTTCACTCCAGGCCTTTGCAAACAGGCCCTCTCCAGCCTTCTTNGCAAACTTGCTGATGGTGCACTCATTGCTGCTGTCGATATCATTTATAAAAATATTAAACAGTACAGGCCCCAGTATGGAGCCCTGAGGGACACCACTTGTCACTGATCTCCAGCTGGACTTCGAGCCATTAACCACTACCCTCTGGATGTGACCAGCCAGCCAGTTCCTTATCCACTGAACAGTCCACCCATCCAATCCATAGCTCTCTAACTTGGCCAGTAGAATGTTGTGGGGGAAATAATGATGAATCTCCTATCAGAGAAAAACATGGTTGGTAATGCCCCTCAAATATTGCAGTTTGACTGACCCCTTTCAATAGCAGTAGGATCCCTGCACAATTGATCTATCCTCTCAAATAAGTATTTCTGAATATTAATTGGAAAAAGCTAGATATATGATAAGGTTATATGGGCACACAATTTATTTAGAAAACTAGTGTTGCATTTATAACTCTTCCATACATTTTGAAAAGAGTTGGAAATAATCCCTGAGAAATTGGTCAGAAGTCTCTTAGAGTGTCTAGGGACTTTAATTATCTTTATTTCCATTTACAAATTCTACTGCAGCTGTTTTCCAGACAGAAAATAAACCATTTTCAGCTATATGCATGAACACTTAATTTTATATCTTCTTTCTTTTCCAACTCCAAGACAGTCTCAAGAAACTCTCTGAGTTTTTATTTTACATTCACCTGCATGGCATTATGATCTTGATTTTGAGCCTGGGAATGGTCAATACTGCAAAACAAAGTTTGATAATGCCTGCTGTTAAGCTGGTTCAGTGAAGAAAAAAAATCAACAACAAAACAAACCCAAATCCAAAACCAAAACCAAAAAACAGACAGGACTAGTGCTTAATAACCTCAACAAACCAGACCAAGATGTGCAAGCCTGAGATGTTTGTGTATGCTTTGAGTGTGCAATGACACAAAGGATTAATTTAGCCAGATTATTTTTATAATTCAGATTCTATTGAACAAGCATAACATTTTTCAATTAGTACTGAAATAAGAAGGCAGATCCCTCCATTTACAATTATGACATTTCCTTAACATGGAATTTCTGCATGTGTATTTGAAGTGATTGCAAATGGGGCCCAAATGAGATGCTTCTAGCATATTGGGTGTGTTAGAGGCAAAGAAATAAAAAATCTCTTTGGCAAACTTGCAGCACTGGTTTTATGTGAGAATCTATAAATACCTTCATAAGCTAGCTCAATGTGCTTCATAGTTTAGTTTCCAGTAACTGAAGCTAGGGTGAGGTAACTTCAAAAATGGGCCTTCATGCATGATCTATAAACAGATCTCACATTGATCTCTAAAAATGTTCACAGCCTGGTCAGGTTGTGTACCTCTGCCTGTCAGGATTGGAACTGGGATACTAAACAGATGGATATTTCCCATCATTTTTTATTTGGGATAATTACAGCAGCAGTCTCCATATATTTTCTGCCGACTCCTTCATCTACACCCTGAATTTCATGAGTCTGATTTCACAAACAAATCCAGTGCTGTTTGATTGTAGTTCTATTGGTTCCTGTAAGTCTACTTGAAAGGAACAGTGACTCCATTGTACAAGAATTAATAAGGAGGAATGATTAAATCAAAAAACCAAAATTACATGCAAGACCATAATCTCCATGTGAGATAAGAACACACCCACATTTCAGGATGCCGAAGTTTCATATCAAGATAATATGCTGTGTTTTGGGTTAAATGACTGGGATATTTTCCTGCAAAGAATCTCTATGCTCTGTTTTCTCCCTGCGCTCTGATAATGGGAACACTTCCAGGATGTTAGATTATGATATGAGGACTGGGAAACATCCTGGGCTGCAAAGAAGAAGACATGTGGAGCAACTGTCTTTAATTGAGGAAGTGAGGATGGAAGGATATTTGGTTAGAAATTTAATTACCAGGCCTGTGTCTGGTATTCCAAGACACATAATCACCTGTCCATGCTCAGAAGGATTTTCCCATAGAGCATAAATGTATGCAGGGCTAGAGGCAGATTTATGTAGGTTGAACCTGTAGGATCATGTTTTCTGACTTTAGTCCTCTGAGGGCAGTAGGATTTGCACTGTTATTATAGCTTCAAGATAGCATTCCAGCCTTTGGAGACTTACACTTTTATACCAAGATATTTATTTTGGAGATGGAGGGTGTTAAGCCTGTTGTCTCATTTATTGTTTCCTTTAAAACTGTCATGAAGCTATGATCTGTGGTGAGGAACAGCAAAACAAGTGACATTTTCAGTAGGAGGGAAATTACAGAAACATTTGAAGCAGGACAGTATTGAAATGTGTTCAAGAAAATTACACCATAATTTCACTTTCTGCTGGTTTACAGTCTTCAAAATACAAATTAATGCAATTCACACCCTGAATACTTTTCAAGAGCAAAGAATACAGACAGCAAATAGACTTTTTTTCTTCCTAATTATTCATTTAATGCATTCCTAAAGATATTCCCATCAGCTAATTTAATTGCACATGCACACACAATCCTGCTTGTTTTAAAAAAAGTGATGAAGCCAGAATAATACCCAAACTGCAATTTTGAACTGTACACAAACCAGTAACATTAACTTCATTTTTCCCAAAACACTTTTCAAGAGATTTTTCCTCACTGAGGACTTTTTTATTTTTTCCAGAATATTTCGCTTTCTCAAAGTTCTTTTGCTAGCAATGAAAATATATTATTTTATGGACAGTAGGGGTTTTTTCAGCTTTCTCAGATTTAAATCACATTTAAAGAAACCCTTTGCTGAAATCCTGAAGCAGAATTACAGCTATGGGCAATTATAACCAAACAAACTCAGGAAGCAATGAGCAATCTGAGATAATTTTTTAAATGGAAAAGCTGGCACAATATTTGGCTTGGAATACTTTTAAATCTGATATCCTAACCAACACAGCAGAAACTCTTATACAGGCATATATGTCAAGCATTAGAGATAATGTTCTTTTGCCATCAAAGCTTTTCATTCAGGAAATGAGAGTAATTTATGCCAAGTAGTAGACTATCCTGCCAGTAGACTTGTTTAGACCAGAAGAGACCACTAGCAGAACTGCATATGAGGGCTTCTTCATATGAAAAGTCAGAAGACAGGCTGATATAAGAAGCACATGTTTATAATACGTCATGCCTAAAGCTGCATAACGTTTGTTTTGTTTTCTTGTATGTAAAGTCTAGTCAGTGAACAAAAGGAGGACTCTACAAAAATGGATGGTTCCCAAATCTGCTTATTTTGAATTGTGTTTTTTTTAAAGCTTATCTGTTTGCATTGCTAGGAGGCATTGAGACTGGAGGCCATAGCACGCCATGTAGACAGCGCGTTAAAGCTGAACTTGCTGTGACTTACTTGAAGCTTCAAGGTGATTCACAGGTGAAATAAGTAATAAAACATGTTTCCTTTGACCTTTCCATTAGACAGGATGCTAATGCACTGAACCACAATGGTTCTTAACAAAAAATACTTTAAAATTGAGACCTAAGTGCACACATTTTGCCTCAGCTGTGATCTGTTTACAGTTCTGCCTTAAAAAAAACCCCCAAACCAAGAAAGCAAATAAAACCCAAGCAAACTGGTCATAACAAGAAATCTTATGGAAATCTTGCTCCAGTCTTAATTGTAATAATTAAAAGCCTTTGATTGCAGTGAGAAACAGCATTTGCTCCTCTCTAACATAATCCATAGAGTGAAATAGTAGACCTGGCAGAATGATGGAAGAAGAGTACCTATGTCTGATCTCCCTTATCCTTTTTCACTTTATTCATGTCTTACAAGCTGCTAGTTAACCCACAAAACAGTCTAGAAGGATCTAGCTGTGACTGTTTTAGGCTAGGCTATTACTTGCAGCTTCCTTTTATCAGGACATAATTTATGATAGCTGCTATCAAACAACAGCTCTTCAGAACTGGTTGGATGGGTCCTATTTTAACCTTCTCAAAACAAGGACATTCAGGAGTAAGAGCACATTTGAATAGTAGGCACACATTGGATATTGAGTAGTTACTTTTTTATCATCTAAGAGATAGGTCTCTATCTTGACATTAAGGCTTTTGAATTGTACCCTTTAATGGAAAATTGCTCCAAATTTTGTAGTAAGAAAATGGCTTGGGCTTCCCAGAGGAATAAAATTATTTATCAGGGAGGTAGAAGAAATGTCTCTTGAGCTCTTACAGAATTTGGAGCATAAATAGGATTGCTAAGGAAATTAACTTGTATTTGTGCAATGTTTAACAGCTCTTGGGTTTCCTTTCAAGGATTAGTACGATGCTACAGCCTAAAGGATGCAAGTCTGAGTCCCATTGGAGTAGGCATCCTACACAGTAAAAGAACTGTATATCTCAGGAAATTAATGTCTGTGTGAAGTAGTGTCACAGTAATGTCACTAACAGCTTTGGAAAGAAAGAGATTTAATAGCAAATTCTGCTGCATTAAGCTATATTTCTTTTTTATTTCCAGTCCAAATTAATACCAAGGCAGAAATACTCCAAGTTTCATCACTACTAAGTGAGAAGAATTTGGCCAGATGACTTGTTTTTTTGTCAGCTACCAAAAATTTCATCTGGCTTTACTGGCCAGTAAACATGGAGAAATTATCAAGCACAGCGGTGATAGCAAAACTAGAGAGCGTGGATGGCTCTACTTTATTTCAGTTTCCCAAATAAGTGCACAGCCGTGTATTTTCTAACATTTGATGTTTTACCCCAGCAAATGTAATTTCTATGTATATTCAAAGTCTAAATCCTCACTTTTGAAAACTCACTTCCTGGAGAACCCACATTTGTGTCAGTGAAGATGGGGACACACACTGGGGCTGTTTGCCAGGACGTCTGTAAGCCTGAGTCTAGGTGTTCAGGTACAAAGTCAGGTAGAGGTAGGTGTTTGGCAGGACTTTCTCTGTGGTGACCCCTCTAGATCTCTAAATATAAGAAGTGGGACCAGAAGGTTGACAGAGCTTTTATGTTTTGTAAGAATAGACGACAATCAATACATGTTTGTGCAGGTCTTCTCAGACTGCAATTACAAAAATTAGCTAGATGGCTACCACATGGAACATTTCCATTTTCTCTTAGAAATGACAGCAATAAAAGAACTAATCATAGATGTTTGATTAGTTCTGTAATGACATTTTTGCAACATGCTTACTTAAGAGCTGATAATGGATTTCTTCATGCTTCATAAAAGTCATTTATGAATGCCATAAATTAAAAGTTTGTTACAGGCTATATTCTCCAGATTGTAAAAGTTCCTGAGTGCAAAGAACACATTGACACACAGTAACTTTCATCTTTGGTTGGGTAGAGATTAGCTATTGGACTTGGCTAGAATCAGCTTTCCAGCCTGTGGCCAGATACTATCATGACCATGTGTCCTGGTTTGACCAGAATAACTGAGGATTACTAGGGTCAAGAGGACAATCTCTTTGAGAANTTCAGAGACGCGCAGTTGCGGGCTTTCATTCTCTATTGGCAGATTCTGCAGTGGGCGAAGAAGGGGGACATAAGAAGTCTAGCCGCTGAATCTTTTTAAAAGAAATATTGTCCATGTCCAAATTCAAAAGGGAATATGATGTACACTCTTTTTCTTGAATTTTAATCACCCCAGGACACCATGTTGTTTAGGTACTCAAGGGGAGAGTTCTGAAGCCTCAAAGCTGCAGGGCATAGCATGGCTCATGTTCACTGGCTTCAAAATAAGGTTGCAACATTCAAATTGCCATTCAATAATGGTCCTTAGTCCTCCTCTCTTTGGAGAGTGCTATTTGGCATGAGCCAATATCATGCCATGAGATATGCTCCTATACAAATCATGTAAGTACGCCTGTGCAAGTACTTCCACTGTGGTCCTCTTTCAATAACAGTGACAAGGTCAGAAAGAAAAAGATTGGAAAACAGCAAGGAGGTATTCATTTGCTGAAAAGCAGACATATATGAAAAAGAAATTTACATCTGTATTAGAGTTTGGGAGACTAGAGTCGAGGAAAAGAAACAGGTATTTCTAATGCATAATTCACCTCTTCTTAAAGTCTCAGATAGATCAGATGAATTGTGCTCTTAGAACCCTAAATGGCACCCCACTCTACCAAATATAAAGGAAGTCTGTTAACTTGGAGGTAAATGTTTACATCGTTGACACCAACATTCAGGGAAGGTGACTACACTGCCCGTGTCTCCAGATGCATCTTTAAAGCAGTGTGCTTAGGACAAGCTCAGAGGTACAAAATGTTCAAGGACACTGTCAAAATATATTTCTCCTAAGGCCTGAGCTGAACAAACATGTAACAATGCCAGAGTGGTGGGTTTAATGCACATAGTTATGCCAGGAAAGTCCATAGGATGACTACAGTTATCCTTCTGTAAAAGTGCCTTATTTCAATATATAATTATTGTTTCCCTTCTTGGTCTAGAATGAAAGACATGAGCTCTGTGTATTGAAATAATTGCATATATCCTGAGCTGGTTATATTACTTCATCTATACTTGCCTAGTTTAAGGATTATAATTCCTTAAAGCAGAGAAGGGAATAATGGTTTCCTCGCACAGTTTGCACAACATTTCAGCATGTTAACAGCATGTAAACACATTGTCAGAAAACACTTAGAGTTAATACACTTTAGAAGTACTTAAAAACATCACACAATTATGGATTAAAATAGATAATAACACAACATTTTGTTTATAAAGGACTGTCATAATAATGGATTGGCTGGGATTCAGCTCATCTTCAGAAATCTACAGTGTAACTGTCTTTGTTATCACAGAATCACTTTGGGTTGGAAGGGACCTCTGGAGGTCATCTAGTCCAACCCCCCTGCAGTGGGCAGGGACATCCCCAAGTGAACCCTACAGCAACCCGGTATTCCCAGGTGGTCTCCCATCCAAGTACTAACCAGGCCCAACCCTGCTTGACTTCCAAGATCAGACGAGATCGGGCCTTCTCAGGGTGGTATGGCCATAAATGTCTGCCCACCATTGCCATTGCCTCGTGTGAGGCTCAATCTCTGAGCTCTTCTAGCAAATGAAGAAAATAAATTAATATAGAGGGTGATTCATCTCACTCTAAGAGAGATGTCTAAAATAAGAAAGATTTATTTCATTTTACAAGTACCTGTTTCTTTCCTCCTACTACACAAGGAATCCAGATGAATAGTCTGATGGAGGTGGCTACAGTGTAGACATTTATATTCTACATTTCTCAAAGGGGTAGCCAAAAAGGGTGACCAAATAAGGGATAGGATGCTGCCAGAGTAGCTCCTCACATAATCATGGAGTACTTCCAAATTAACACAAACATTTTCCTCTTAAATTAGAAAATATCAAACCAGGTTTGAAAAAAAGTCAGGTCTGATCTGTCTTATGCTAGTCCCCAGAGCTAAACAGAGGATGAGATTCAACGGATTTTAAATTAAACAGTTCATTAATGTTGCATATGTATATTATGTAGGTGTGTGTGCTTATGTGTCAGAGGGAATGGTTAAGTAAAGAACTGGTTTTCCCACACTGCTGTGTGAGAAAAGAACTGTGGAATGGCTTTTCTGCTCAGCTCTGTGGGCATTAAAGAAAAGAAAATTGTCTCCAGGAATCTTAGGGAAGATGTTATATGTAGAGCTGCCAGAACTGCTCTTTGCTGCTAAAACTTCTGTTGTGGGCAAAGGGCATGTAATGAGAATGGGTCTGATGGCTCTGCTCTCTCTCTTCTTTGCTATCCATGAGAAATTTTGTGTGGCTCAGAGCAGGTCCTAAATTATTGTAGCAGATATGAAGGGACCCCTGAATACCCCTTAAGCCAAAAGTGGCTAAGAGGCAGGCTGTTCAACAAAAGGGCAAACATGACGGCATTTTTAAAAACTATCTATTAATAATCATGCTTTTCAACACACTATGTTCTTTCACGTCTGTATCTGTTGACACCCTTCTTAAACAACCACAATTTCTATCTAACTCCTACAGAACTTTATTTAGGAACAAAATTTCCTAAACTTACAGAGAAGAAAGAAGCTGGTTGATATCTACAATCACTTAATACACTGAACTGATGAAATGCTTCTGCTTAGAGATTTACTGTTTTGTATAATGCAAGGAGATGGAAGCAGCACAGTGCTAATAGGAACAGGTTTGTGCTGGAGGAAGGTGGTACCTCGAGGTACTGCTGCCTCTCCCCCACTGTATGGTCCAGACAGCACATAAGGCTGTCTACACCGCAGACTTCCCCCAACATAAATCCTCTAATTCAGGAAAATATAACATATAAATAATGACCATCTGGAGCAAACTAGGCAGTACTTGATCACTCTAAATTTGTGTCAATAATATAATCATCCACTAAACTAACTTTTATTTCATCCTTATTTCCTTCTTTCTTTAACGTCCTTTCTTTAATGTCTTTCTTTAACATCCTTCCCATCTTTTCTTTCCTTCTTTCTTTTACATCTGGCTGGTCTGATTAACTTCTGTTAATCCTTTTCACTATGAGCACTTCCAGGATATGTTTTTTGCATGACAGACATGTTTCCAAAATGTTCTCTTTGTCATGGATTTAATGATAAGACAAGAGATAACAATTTCAAACTGAAAGAGGGAAGATTAAAATTAGATACTAGGAAGAAGTATCTTTACTGTGAAGATTGCGAGACAGTGGAACATGCTACCCTAAGAAGTTGTGGATGTTGCCTTCCTGGAAGGGTTCAATGGAGAGATTGAAGCAGTTGATGAGGGGACACCAACTGATGTCATTTACTTGGACTTTTGTAAGGCCTTTGATACGGTTCCTCATGACATCCTCATCTCCAAACTGGAGAGATGTGGACTTGATGAGTGGACCGTTCGATGGATAAGAAATTGGCTCGAGGGATGCTATCCGAGAGTCATGGTCAGTGGCTCTTTGTCCAGGTGGAGAGCGGTGATGATTGGTGTCCCTCAGGGCTCTGTCTTGGGACTGGTACTCTTCAACATCTTCATTAACGACCTGGACATAGGTATCAAATGCACCCTCAGCAAGTTTGCGGATGACACGAAGCTGAGTGGTGTGGTCGATTCTCCAGAAGGGCGGGATGCCATCCAGAGGGATCTGGATAAACTTGAAGAGTGGGCGCAAGAGAATAAAATGAAGTTTAATAAGTCAAAATGCAAGGTCCTGCATTTGGGANCAGAGAGGCCCCATCCCTGGCAGTGTTCAAGGCCAGGCTGGATGTGGTCCTGGGTGACCTGGTCTAGTGACTGGCATCCCTGCTGAGTGTGGAGAGGTTGGAACTAGATGATCTTTAAGGTCCCTTCCAACCTGGCCATTCTATGACAGGTTGGATGGCACTTTGTACAGTCTGATCTAGTAGAAGGTGTCCCTATCTATGACATTAGGGTTGGAAGTAGATCACCTTTAAGGTCCTTGCCATTCTATGATTGCTGACTATATGATTCTGTGTGAAAACTTCTCAACCTTTTCAGTACTTCAGAAAGAATTATCTCAGCTCTAGGCTTGTTCTCATTGTAACGCATTCAGTTTAGCATAACCAGGTAACATTAGTGTAATTCATTACTCCTGTGTTGGGGAACAGTGTGACTTACCTCAGTTGAGGAAGAGTAAGTTAGAGACCAGTTAATTAAACTGGATATTAATAAGTCCATGGGTCTGGATGGGATACACCCCCAAGTGCTGAGAGAGCTGGCAGAAGTCATTGCTGGGCCACGCTCTATCATCTTTGAAAGGTCCTGGAGAACAGAAGAGATGCCTGAGGACTAGAGTATAGCCAATGTCACTCCGGTCTTCAAAAACGTCAAGAAGGGGGACCCAGGAAACAACAGGCCTACCAACCTCACCTCCATCCCTGGAAAGATGATGGAGCAGTTCATTCTGGGCACCATCTTAAAGCATGTGGAGGAAGAGAGGGTTTTCAGAAGTAGTCAACGTGGATTCACCAAGGGGAAGTCCTGTCTGACCAATCTGATAGCCTTCTATAATGGCATAACTGGATGGATAGGTGAAGAAAGGGCAGTTGACACTGTCTATGACTTCAGCAAGGCTTTCAACATCGTCTCCCTTGTATCCTCACAGGCAAGCTTAGGAAGTGTGGATTAGATGAATGGACAGTGGGGTGGACTGAAAGTTGGCTGAAGGACAGAGCTCAGAGCTTGTAATTAATGGTGTGGAGTCCAATTGGAGGTATGTAAGGAGTGTTGTTCCTCAGTGGTAAGTACTGGGTCCAGTCCTGTTCAATATATTAATCAATGGAGGGACAGAATGTACCCTCAGCAAGTTAACTAATGACACAAAACTAAGAGTGGCTTATGTACCAGAAGGCTGTGCTGCCATTCAGCATGACCTGGATAGGCTGGAGAGTTGGGCAGAAAAAAACCTTATGGTGTTCAACAAGGGCAAGTGTAGGTAATGTACCTAGGGAGGAGTAACCCCCGTACCAGTACAGGTTAGGGACTAATCTGTTGGAAAACAGCTCAGCACAAAAAGGCCTGGATGAACAGCAAGATGACCATGAATCAGCAATGTATCCTTGTGGCCAAGAAGGCTAATGGCATCCAGGGCTACATCAAGAAGAGTATGGCCAGCAGGTCAAGGTGGGTTGTCCTCCACCTTAACTCTGCCCTAGTGAAGCCACATCTGGAATACTGTGTTCAGTTCTGGTCTCCCCAGTTTAAGAAGGTCAGGGAAAAGTTATGGAGAGGGCACAGAGAAGGGCTATGAAAATGGTTGGAGGACTTGAACACATCTCTTATGTGGATAGGCTTAGAGAGCTGGGTCTGTTTAGCCTGGAGAAGATTAGGGGTGGGATCTTATCAATGCTTATAAACACTTAAACAGTGGATATCAGGAGAATGAGTCTGATCTTTATTCTGTAGTGCCCAGTCACAGCGCTAGAGATAACAGGCAAAAACTAGCACACAGGAAGTTCCATCTAAATATAAGGAGGAATTTTTTTACTTTAAGGGTGATGGAACACTGGAACAGGCCAGGGAGGTAGTTTTGTCTCCGTCTCTGGAGACACTCAAAACATGCCTAGATACCATCCTGTGCAACCTGCTCTAGATGAACCTGCTCTGGCAGGGGGCTTGGACTAGATGATCTCCAGAGGTCCCTTCCAACCCCTAATATTCGTGATTCTGTGATTCCACTAAAAACAACTCCTCAAGTCAATGAATGAGACCTGCTGTTGTCAGGTAATGGAGGTTTTTTAGATAATATAATGTGGAAGCTAAAACAAAACCATGAAGGATGAGGAACATTAACAGAAAAAAAAAAAAAAAACCAAGAAAGATGAGGAAAATTAAAAAAAAAAAAAAAAAAAAAAGGAAAAAGAAAAGGAGATGATGCAGATAAAAAGGCTTTGGAAACTGATGAGAAAGATTAAATTCAGCAAGAATAAGGGTCTAGTACTATGAGTTACACTTATTTTCCTCAATACCTTCTTTCTAACTGGCAGACTTGAGTTACAAGTGGTAACTCAAAAGCCTCAGAAGGCAATATCAGAGACGATACTATTTAATATTTTCTTCAACAGGAGATAATAGATCTGAATGATGGGGCAGAACAAACCCTCTGTGAGTTTATAGATGTTACTAAAATTGGGAAAGCAATTAGTACATGGAAGGGCAAGGCTTCAATTTAAGGGAACACACATAGGTTGAAGAAACTGGGTGAAAGGAACTTCAGGAAGTTCAACAGAGACAAAGGTAAAGTCCTGTTGTTGGGTAGAATAACTGCATGTGACCATACCAGCCAGTGACTGACTGTCTGGGTCATAGCTCTGTGGAAAATAGCTGGGGGTCCTGGTACACAACCTAAAGGGAGGAAGAAGGAAGGCAGCACCTTCTATTCTCGGAGCTGCACAGCAAAAGAGTAGGAGGCAATACTTACAATTTACAACAAGGGAAATTCCTGGGGGATATAAAGGTCAATTAATTCTTCACATTGAGGGCAATAAGATGCTAGAGTACCATCTGACTCTGCAATTAGTCCTCCTTGGAGCAGGCATTCAAACTAGTTGATGTCCAGATATCTCTGCCAGCCTAAATTTGTCACTTAATCTGTGATTTCTGTGGCAGCATAAAAGTATTCCCCTCAACTTCATGACACAAACGAGTAGATTCAGCACTAAGTTATTCTTCTGGAGCAGAAGCTGAAGTAAGCAACATTCCTAACAGAGCTCTGTCCCATTTCTCTTCACCTCACTGCTTGCCTTCCTCCTCCGCTACCCTCAGCCTCATCTTCACTGAGATTCCCCCTGCTGCTTGACTGCTCACCCATTGCATTCTACTTTTGCCCTGTTGTCTTTTGCCCCTTCCACGTTTTTCTGGCTAGCTCAGCCAAGCCTCACTGAACCTTTTTACACACAAGTACATGAAAGCAGAAAGCAATCCATGGCAATAGCCTATCAGTTGCAAACGGTGATAGCTCACGTGCCCTACTGATCCAGGCCTTTCTACTTGCAAAATCATTACCTCATGTCATCAGCTTGTTGCTTTGATGGAGGCTGATATGTACAGGGCTGTGCTACCTCAAGAAACACACTCAGTTGTGTGAGTAGGACTCAGAACAGCTCTCTGAAGAAAGGCTCCCTTTGTCAAATAACCATGTGTTAGTTATGCTCTTTCTCATTTGTGGCTGAACTTGAATGCATACTTTATTCTCTTGCTTTTTTTTTTTTTGCGGTTTTCCCCTCTTCATTTCAATAGGATAGTAAATACATTCCTTTATATTGCATTTCCTTAAGTAATGAAAGATACTTTAGATGCACAGATTCATTTTTAATAAGTTAATAATTAAAGAAACTCACCCAATAAGTATTAAAGGGCTAAGGGCCAAATTCCTTCTTGTCTTTAGTCTTTAGGTTTCCATACTAAAATGCATGATTGAGATGTTCTATTTTATTGACCTTTAAATACTGAGTTAAATAAAAAAATAAAAAAGCAAACCAAAACCAAAACTTTTCGGACTTCTTAAAAGTGAACATAAATATTTCAGTTTAGGATGAGAGAGAACTGAAACACAGAAAGGCTCGCAACAACATGCAACATTCAGAGCTGCAAAAGTACTTCTTAACCCATATGCCTTAAGTAATCACTGGATGACTTAGAAACTACTCCTTCTAGGGCATGTTCAGACAAAAAATGGAAATGTTTAGTGTGTGTGTGTGCCAGCTTTGTAAAGAACTCGCTCCACAAAGAGGCTTTACTGTGCTATGTTGCATTGTCCTTGTAAGGACTGAACTCTGGAGAATTCTCATACTGTGTTGCAAGAATTCTTCTGTGCAGTAAATATTGTTGGTACTGGTGTACTGGGCTTTCTGTAGTAAAGATCTTCACGTCAGGCAAAACATTGTTCAGTGTATGGGGAAGGGAATGCTTTTAAAACATGGACATATTCACTGTGGGAGAGTTTCCAAAAGTAACCATAGAATCACAAAATGGGTAGGGATTTGAAGTGACCTCTGGAGATCATCCTGTCCAATGCCTCTAGTAAGGGCAGAAGACTTAGTTCTGGAATTCTGAATAAAGAAATTGTACAGAAGGCAATGACAGCTTTAGAGCCACGGCACAATCAATCACACAAGACTGATTTCTAACACCTGTGTTTATTAGAATAAAAAAACCATGCCAGATTTGCTTGTACAGACGACTGCATAGGATTCCATAGCAGACAGCACCTTAAAAATTGTAAGATTTTTATAAAAATTGGATTTGGTGACAAATAATGTATTTAACCTATTTTCCTTGTAGCTAGTCATGGCTATGAGTTTGACATTTTACTTATACAAGTTCTTATTCTTCTTTAAGAGATGGTTTTGAATATTCCAAATTCAGGCTTTCGTGACTGATTGTGCAGCTTTATCTGTTATCCACTGTATATCTGCTTTAACAGTTGTTCTTAGAATACTGGAAAAATAAAAAAAACCCTCATGTTTCTGAATCTTGTGTGGGTAATTCCAACAACAGGAGGAAAACAGCCCGTCAGCTGTGTAGACAAAAACACACATACATGTCTGGAAATAAGTAGGTAAAGAACACAATGCTGTCCTAAATCTTAACATGTAAGTACATTTGGGAGCAAAACATTCCACATTAGTAGCTTCTTTTGTACTTTTATTCATCAATTTGCCTTTACTGGATATACAAATTTACTGCTGATTTTCTAATACTGAAAATATCCCAGTGGATTGGCCTAAATCTACAGTGCTATTCTAGAGGTTAAACAGTTTGCTTCATAAATAAATAAATAAATAAAAGAAAGAATAAATAAAATCATTCTCAAATTAATTAAGATCCTATGAACAAGACATCTTACTGAGAAAGCCAGAGCTACTGTAAAGTGAGCATCAACGGATTTGCTATGAGTAGATTCCTTTCACTCCAGCTCTTCACTTCTTTGTAAGAGTTGTGCCATGGGACTGGTGCATGGACAAATTTCTGGGGAAAAAGGCACGGGCTGCTTCCAATTAAGAGTCTCTCTCTCTCTCTCAGCTGGATCCCTCAATATGTAATCAACTAGAAAAAATCACATGCATCATGGTGAGCCTGCATGTTAGGGCAAAATACTGAAAGGCGGTAATTTTCACTTTCGTGTGATAAGATAGAAATTAGTCTTTTCTATCTTCTTGTGTGCAGCCTGTAGCTGCCAACAACAATCTCCTTTTCAAAATATGATTCAAAATCCATTGTGTTTGTATTTTAATTAATAGTTTAGACAAATAAATTATTGTGTCCTCCTAGGAGCTGAACAGTTCCTCTTCTTTGAATGTAGCTTGTAGTATTAAGCAGCAGCAGAGTTAATTGAGAAAGGAACCAGCATTTGCAATAGCCAAATAGTTTGTCTGCTTCATCATAGCCATGATGGTCTACATCCCACCATGTTATATGCCATTCAAAAACGCAAGACCACATTTCAGCCTTTGATATCTGGAAATTTGTATACATAATCACAAGAAGAATTACTTTTTATAGCCCCTATTGCTTTAAGAAAATAAAAGATGAAACACATGAAACAATAAAAAGATTAGTCTCTTTCTGATCTTTCTTTACAACGACAGAAAGGATGAGCTAGCACATGTTACACAGCCTTTTGTAAGTAAAATGAGATGAAAAATAACTAAAGTCCTCTCAGCAAAAAAAAGTGAAAAGTTTCATCCCATCACAAAGTAAGTCACTGCAAATGAAAAAACCTCTTACATTGAAATTTTAGGGAGAATATTGGTATTATAGAAACTTTTCAACAGAAGTCAATAGATAATAGAAGGAGTTATCTTTCTTACAATCATGACAGTTGAGTTCTCAACGGTGGTATGTGCACTTTGTTTTCTTATTGCCTGAGGTTTTCCTGCTGTGGTGACAAATGGTGTCAGCTTCTGATCCTCTGATATAACTGAGATCTCCCCTGGAAGAGCAAATCAAGGGTCCTTTGCTGGTTGTGGCTTATGTTGTGCTCCTGTAACTCCTGAATACAGGGCTCTTATATTCCAGCTCATCCTCAAGAATTACAAGTAAACTGCTAAAGAAAAGTACAGTAAGCCACATAATCTGATGAATATGTGATACACATCTGTAGATTTGTCAGTCTCAGTACCTAGAATGACAGGCATCAGTTGTTTCTCAGTGTCACATAGTTCTGACACTTCTTTTATTTCTGCCTTTCAAGTCTGTATACCTTAGTCCTGGACGCCTAGCAGGAGCAGTGTAATTCAGCTGCACTGATTTACAGTTTTGGAGTGTGCAAGTGTAATTGATAAGCTACATGATACCAACAAATTCCACATGTTATGCTACCAGCTATTAGATATAATTTAAGCACAAGTCTCCAAAGGTAAAAGGCTTCTAACTACTCCTTACATTTCTGCATCTAGAAAATACATTCTAGGTTTACTATAGCCTCCTAAACAGCTGAATGAAAAATATGAGCTCTTTATGAAATTATTTATAATATTCCAAAGGGAAGAGGATTTTATTTTAAAATACTTCATCCACTAGAATATTTCTTTTGCTAATTCTGGAAAGTAAAAACAAAACAATAATCAAACAGATCCATTTACCAAGAAATGGTAATGGAAAGGGGCATAAGTATAGTTACTTCACTGTTGAAAGTGGAAATGGAAACTCAATTGAAAAAAATTGATCTAGCTGAATCACAAAAGGCAGAAAGGTAGATAATGGGATTACTCAAACAAAATGGCATTCTTGGCGCTATGCTTTGTAATACTATAACGAAGACTTCACTTGAAACATAAGAAAACAGTCAACAATGGCTTGTGATAATATTCTGCAGGGCCATCAAGCTTGCCTTTCAGTCTTCACACCAAATTTAGAACTCTTATTTCCTGAAAGTAATGATCCCAGAAGGCAGTGAGAGCTATCTGACCAAAGACATGACTGTCTTTGTCTGTGTCTGCTATGTTTCTACGCTAAATATGTTGGGAAATAAAGCAGTAAGAAACGCAGAAAAGAATAACATGGCAGTTGGGAGCAGCCAAGATTTAAAAACGACTGTCTTACTCTAGACGTACCATATTCTATGAGCATGTCAGGAAAATGATGTAAACTCCACAAGTTTCTCCTTTCTCTGGCACTGGAAAATAGCTGCAGGTGAGCTTTCCCTCCACAGTAAGGGAAAATGATGCCTAAGTACCTAATGTCTTATTTTTTTAGTTTTCTGAATAAGAATGATTTCAGTCATTCAGCAGTACAACAATTAACGTTTTTATCCCATCCTGTACTTATTTTGACTACGTATTGAAGACAATTTACTCAGATAACCTTTAACACTTAGGATCATTGGGGAAGTATAGGTCTGGATTACACACCTGGGGTTAGTAAGCCCAGGCATTTAAAGATGCTATAGACAAACTAAAAAAAGTGGTAATGCAAAGACTCCAGGTGCAGTAAGTTAAACAGATTGTCTCAAAATACATTGTTTTTGAAGCTTACATCAAGCTATATGCAATACTGACTAACAGAGTTCCTGAAAAGGAAGACTTTTGGAGTTGCAATTGAGATGTTATTTTTTTGTTATACAGAATAGCAAAAAGGATTACTAATCAGTCTCTTTTCTAGAGATGTCATAACCTTAAAGACTAAAGGTTTTTTCCTTTAAGGACATCGGTTAAAGGCAGCATAAGAAAATTATAAATCACTATGAACTACACTTTAGCCATAAACCATATCATTGATTTCTCTCCCCTTTCTTATTTTCCATTTTTCACTACTATCTGAATTTTCTTTCATCTCAGAATAGCCTTCTCTTTTAAATAAAGAAGTTTCAATTTTTATTTTTGGTATTCTTCTTCAGGAATAAATGTTATTCTTTTAGTATCTTTTCCTGATACTACTTTTTACAGCTTTCTACTTCTTAAAAAAGCATCAAAGATTCATTCATGCCTTCTATTTCAAAAGCCTTCCTAAGAGTTTTGCTGTGCCATGACACCAAAAAGAGACTAGCCTTTGCATTCATCACACTTTGAAGTAATGCCGTATTACCTTTTGTTGTCATCCTTCTCTCCTCAGTTCTTTTGATCCATTGAAATTACTCGCACCTTATTAAAGTGGCTTGTATGACAATAACAGATAAATCAGTGGAAATCAAATTTGATCACACTGGAACTTCTGAAAAATCTGCCAGTGAAAATCGAGGAAACTTTTGCAGAAATTGGTATCATTGCAAAAAGGTAGGGAGACAAAAGTTATAAAATCACTGACTGAATAAGATATGGTGTACTGTAAAACCAATGGGAAACGAAGGCTCTTCAAAATATAGTTCTTTAAGAAACAGAGGAATTTGGAAGACTGTATAGTGCTGAGCCATACATGGTTTAAATAGAAAGACAGTGTAGCAGCAGTCACAGTAGAGAGATGTGTTAAAAGAAAATGCAGTTTGTTCTTCTTGGAACATTTCTACCTGACATAAAATATTGAATATTCATTGAACCAGAGAAAAGTAGTGAGAGGAGGAACTGTCCCACCCAGCAGTTTAAAGTACTCATTTGGGAAAGACAATGTTCAAATCTCTTCTCCAAATCCAGTTCAATTATTTATACAATCGGAACTCCACGGGATAACAGCAGTCACAACTTGTCAGCTCAGCTTTGAAGAGTCACTGGGGAGACAGGGGACCAGAGAGTCCTACCACTAAAGAATGCATATCAAGGGATTAAAACTGGGTCTTTTGCATCCCAAATCAGATCCCTAATACTTTGTACCTCTTATTCCTCTTCTTTTCAGATTTTTGTCTGTATATTTCATATTATTTTCAGATATCTTGGTTTTATCCTAATGTGAAATGGGAAAATAAGTGTCTAGAATATTTTTACAGCAAATAAACAAATGAGCTTTCCCAAGCTAGCTACCTGCTATTTGAATATATTTTGGAATCTATTTCTTTCTCTGCCACCTCCACCCCCAACTGCTTTGTCAGGAAATTAATTGACTGTGAGAAGCTTTTCCAATGCATCGTGAATCATAATGATGAATAAGCATCTTTGGACAAATTATATCTATACATTCTTAACCCACTTCAGGCTGAAGTCTGATGATACACAAGCGTAATTCTTAGACAGGCTATTGCCTTTCCACATAACAGTAATATGTAGCCTTCTGCAACCAGTGAGATACTCCAAATCAAACCCTAGCATAATTTCTGTTAGAACAATCATGTCTCTTCTGGTTAATGTGGAGAAGACTCACTTCCTCACGCAGAGGGTGATTGGGCTCTGGAACAGGCTGCCCAGGGAGGTGGTGGAGTCGCCATCCCTAGAGGTGTTTAAGAAAAGATTGGATGTGGCACTGAGTGGCAAGGTTTAGATGTTGTGGTGTATTGGGTCATAGGCTGGACTTGATGATCCTGGGGGTCTTTTCCAGTCTTGGTGATTCTGTGATTCTGTGAAAAAGAAGTCAAGGGGTCACCCTTTATATTTGCTATTGTACTAACTCAGTGTGTTAATACTGGGAAGATATTAAACAAATAAGACATACCCTAAGCAGAGGTAAGCAAAAGGGTGCTCTTCAGAACAGGTGGCTGTTGTGTAGGAGTGTGACTGCAGCGTGGATTGAGGGAGTGTGACTTTGAGAGAGCAGATTAAATAGAACACATACCAATAATGATTGAGTTTTTCCCATTTACTGGATGCATTTTGAATCAATCCAACCTGAAGGTTGCCAGTATAATGAATAGCAAATTACTTCATATGTTTTTAGGGGAAGCTATTACTTATGCCACAATCTTCCCTCCAAGAAATGCCATCAGAAAAGCAATGTCATGGCAGTAAAACTGATTGAACAACATATACTATATTGCAAATATATTAAATAGTTTTCACCTTCTGTATTTCAAATATGACACAAGAAATTACCTCATTTCAGGTAATATTTTTAATTTATTGTAAATCATTCTGATTATTGTTAGTTGTAATCCTTTCCTCCAAAGTCTCTGAAGTGTTTCTGAATACCATCCACATTCTCTTGCTGAATTGAAACACAAACATAGTAATCCAGGTTTTGTAGCGTGGAGGATATTGGTAAAGGCAACCATAAGATTTCTAAGAGGATCATCAGTTTTAAAACTACTGAAAACCACTAGAAAAATTAAGGTTTGAGGTAAAGATATAAACCCAGTGTGAACTGAAAGTTTTGCATTAGTCTCTGAATCTGGTGTCTGGGCATCCAGCTTTTCTGTAGCAGTTGCCACATACAATATAGAAGGCCATAAAAAAATACATTTTATGACACTAGTTATAGTTTTTGTAGTTTCGTAATAGAAAAAGATTTTTGTTAAATGCAAATAATTTGAAAGGTGGTTTCACTAATACTTGCCTTTTGGGGATAAGGGACCATTCTTGCTTTCTAAGAGACAAAATCTCTCCCTGAACTGTAGGTCTAATAGCAGACAGGCTGCTTCTCAACTTTCTAGGGAACTTCTAGCCTGCTCCACCCTTTGTTTCTCGTTTCGGAACTGTGACTGTACCTTCTGAGATGCAGTTACTTCTGATTCTTCTACCTCCATTGTAACAGTTGACTACTCTTTTTTACAATAACACTTAATGTTTCTTGAATCCAATGACAAAAGCACTTGGGTAGGAAATGAGTCATTGCTTGCTGACTGGGACAGACATTATGTGTCTTCCTCTCCCGAGAAGCAAGTGTTTTTCTCCTGAGATTGATGTAGATGAGTACCAGATTATGAATTCCCAAATCTGTCTTCCTATGCCTTTGGGCTGTGGGAGAATTAGGGGAAATAAAAATATTCTAATGAGATATTTAGTTTTCTGTGCCTGTGGGAATGACTCACATTGGAGAAGCTCATGGAGGACTGCATTTCATGGAAGGGACCCCATACTAGATAGGTTAGGGCAACAGTCTTGTCCCCTTATGGAGGAAGGAGCAGCACAGCTGAAGTGTGATGAGCTGATTGCAACTCCCATTCCCCATCACCCTGTGCTGCTTGAGAAGGTGTTTTTAAGGCTTGATTTTTATTTTCATTATCCTTCTCTGATTTTATTTTTAATAAATTGAATTAACTTCCCCAAGTCAGTCTGTTTTGCCCATGACAGTAATCAGTGAGGTAGCAATACACCAAGTTTCTTCATTTGTTCTGTGACTTAACTATACACAATATAAAATAATTTTATTCCAAACACAAATTATATTAAATTATTATTATTATTAAATTATATATTAAATTATATTAATTTACAGTTACATTTCCATGAGCTTGGTATAAACAGTTAGAAAAATAAGAGTGGGCATAAATCTATTTTCACGGTCTCATTGTTTCACAGTATAAAAAATATCTAAGTTATTGTGTAGATTTTTACTGAATATACGATTTGTATTCTGAAAAATGTGCACTGCTTTAGCAATACATAACTTTTTCATTTTTTCCAACATGTCTCTCCTAGACTTTCTTTTTCTTCAGCAAATAGAGATGCAGGTTTCCAGCATATGTAGCAAAGAAACAATGTTATTTTAAGGTACTGTGCTGATGTTATATATAGCATGCAGTGGTAATTTCTATAGTTAAGTTATTTGTTTGAAATAGAATTCAGTCATTCTTTGAATATTCTTTATCTGGAAATACTCTTCTTCCTGATAAATCATAAACAAGAACACAAGTGTGCTTTTTTGATGTCCACAGGCTTCGATGTGGATTTTGAGAGCGTTTTGTGTATGTAAATGATTTAAGCTTCATACCACTCCATGGGGAAAAGATGGCATTATCCCCACTTAGCAGTGCAGGAAATGAAGGAACATGCATATTATTTAAATGCACTAGTTGTCAATCTACATGATGAAGTGCTGAAATACTGTGACTCACTGAAGCTTGATAATTTACTCAAGCACATGTGGGAAATCTGTGGCATGACAGGAACCCAGCACCCCTAATCTCCAGGGCTCTACTCATAATCTTCCTTCTAGCACTATCAGTACAATGTGCAGCTGCTGTGGGTAAGGAATCCCTGTTTTTTCAAGTGTCTACGTCCAGTGGAGCAAGGATTGAAAAGGAAGTTCAGATTGAACAGCAGGTTCTTGCTGTAGCCATGCCATAGGTATTGGCATTGGTGAAAATTTCAACCTTTTTTGTCTATTGGCAGGATGAGAATCTTGTTTCTGTCTGTGGTGCCTTTTGAAGAAAACTGACAAACCCTCTCTTTTCTAAGGGAGGGAGGAAAAAAGACAAGTTCTATTTGCATTTTTAACTCCCTTCACCTCTGTGAGACTGCAAAAGCTAGCAGATTCAAGTCAAATAGCTTATTTAAACTTTTCTAAACCTGTTCTTCAGAATATAAAAACCAAGTTCTTTAATCTTTTCATACATTTGGGGGGAGGGATAAGACAAAGTAGTTAGCTGAAAACAATCATGTTAAACAATTACAGAGATTTATGTAAAATAGTAATGACAAAGTAGACTCATTTAAATATTTAACGGTCCAACCTGGAAGCCAAACTGTGTAATATTGAAGTCTTATGCAAGTCTTTAGTTAAAAATTGAAATAAATCCTATAATTTCTTACGATGATAAAAAAAAAAAAAAAAAGAAAAAATATATCAAAATGCAATTTCTTAATGTCATTATACTCTGTACCTCACTGACTCAGCACAGAGAAATCTAGACAGGGTTGTCCATGCTTGGTTCTGTTAACTATATGTTCAGCCCCCAAGTTTCTGCTGAAAAGTGGGTTTCTAACCACATAGTATTTCAGCTGAAGCTTCTAGTTCACACCAAACCTCTGATGAAGTGCTAACATTCTCTTGCAGCTGCAGATCTGTACATCTAAGCACTCTCAAATCATGGACCCTTCCCATTAAATGTTATGTGTAAGAAAACTGAGATTTTGAGGACATATTGATGCTCTACTCAACTACACAGTGTCTGAAGTACCCTCATGGATATAAAAGGCTAAGCTTTGAATCCTTTTGAATCCCTATTTGATTAGACATCTGGACTTAAATCTATGTCCACCTGTGATAATCTACAGTTCATTGCCTGTTCTTGAAAGCTTTTTTCTTAGTCTTATCTTTGGAGCCATTCTGCTTCATAAATAGTTTAATATTCAGTGAAGCAGAGACAGGAATCCTTTGTTCCCACCTCAATCCCCTTATCACTGAGCCTGAAAGTCCTTGTCTCCAATTTGACTCAATGAATGCTTAATTATTATCCCAAGTGGAGTAATGCCAAAGGAATAAGATGACTTTTCTATGATACCAAATAATCTCATGGATGGGACACACTCCTGGGATATTTATCCAGATATCTGCTGGAATTACAACACAGCAG
>VWZO01000817.1:0-10409 GCA_013396975.1 Bucco capensis
TACCTTCCTCCCATCTTCCTCTGCAGTTTAAGTAAGTGGAATGGTGCTCTCACTAGTGAGGCAACATACTCAAGAGAGGCACTGCACACTTCCCTGCAGGACCAGAGAGAGGGTTTACTTTGCCTCCCATGAATTACATTTTGTTTCCTCTCCCATGCTGGTGAACCACATTCCAAGCTTCTGTTAAGGTGATAGGAGAACTAAAAGCGTCAGTTGCTTCCCCTGCTCATTCTAGTCCTGGCAATGGAGGCTAGACCAGCAATGGATCTGTTGGACTGACTGTGGAAGGACTAGAGCAGAGATGAAGATAGCTTCTTGGGTGTTTGTTTGGAATCTGTTTTGTCCACATATTGGCGAAGTCCATCGCATGATGGATCTGTTGTTCGTGTCCTTCCATAACACTTTGTGGCCTAGTATTCAATGCACTTGCCTGAGTATTTTTATGGAATTACTTGTTGAAAACAAGAAAGATGGGATTGGTCTATCAGTTACACTGGAAAGTGAAAAATTGCTAGTGATTCTAAGATATTGAAAGCACTAATTTGAGTAGCCATATTGTTAGAGCTTCGAAATGGATATTTATCTTGATTTTTCTCTGCTCAGCATAGAAATATTTGAACAAAGTATTTGCAGCTGGGTCCTTGGGTATTTGGGGGGATGCTCTTGTTACAAAAGTTGCTTTCCCTGTTAAGTTTATGAATGGTGATCTTCCTTCCTCCCTTCCTCAGTACTTGCCTTCCTTCCTAGTTTCTTCTGATTTGATGGATAGTAACAGGCAATTTTGCAAGTTAGAACTGACTCACAACATCATGAGTTGCTGATACAGCAGTAAATCAGTAAATCAGAAAACAAAGTATTCATAAATAGGGAGTGCCTCAATTAGAAGCACTGGATTTAAAACAATTTTTACTTTTATTAGCAAAAGAGTATTTTAATTGAAATTAGCTATTTGAGTGGTTTTCATAAAGCCAGCATTTTACTTTTAGGACTTTTTTGCAAAATGCTTTTTTTCAATAGCTCAGTAATTAACAATCTTCATTTTATAATAACACTACTATGTGCCATTCTTCAGATGGTAATTGCACTATAGGAGTAATTGGAAAATCCAGCTCACAATGAGAATTTGAACTGCAAAATATAGCACCCTGGGGAACAGCTGAATTAATTTTGAGTATGCACATTTCTATCACAAACACATATTGTATGAAACAACTGCAAAAATATGCTTCCATCTGAAACTTGGGTATTATACTAGGGCTGAATTTTGAACTTAGTAGTGCAACTGCAGGAGCAAAATTTGCTCAGCTCATGGTGCTGGTACAGTTCTGCCACAATGTTTACAAGTCAATACAAAGATTTTTTTCCTTGACAGAAAGTAAGCATCAGGTTCACAGCAATTTCTTGTCTATTAGCATCTAATCAGAGCTGGGCTGGCTTCCATAATCTACCCTTAAGAAGATCCATTAGCAGTTTTTCCCATCTTGTAGAGGGGACACCTGCCCAATGCCCAGCCCAATGTATGAAAATAATGGACCTAAATGGACAATGACAGGCACCAAGGCTGGTAAAAAAGCTGATGAAGCACAAAATTATGGCTCTTAAAGTAACTAACATTGCCTTAGACAACTGGACAAGACAAATGAGTTACAGTAAACATTATAAAACTAAGAAATTATACAACTTTAAGAACTGAAGTAAGGATTGAAAATGTTACTTAGCTAGGTAGTACACGTCTAACCCAGCTTGAAAAACTGGCAGTCAGAAGGCTAATTGTTTCATTTGGAAATGGAACAAACTTAACGTGTATCCTATCACTCTATTAAGCTGTGCTTTATTTCAACAGCCTTTTAAAACTAATTCACAACTCACTATGGCAACACTAAGAATAAATTTAGCTGTTGTTTTCTGAGAAGTCAGTCCAGACTTTTCCTATCATTCAGTATTGATAACTATTCCTTTCTCAGAGATGTGTAACAGTAATTACTTAATGCTCTGCAACATCGGCCATTTACAGAGACCTCCACTTCTCAATGAAAGCTGCTGAGAGCAGAACTTCTTGTGGGACTTCTGCTGCTCTAAAAGAGAATTTGGAGCACTCCTCTTAAATATATCAACACGATGCTGAACTGGGTACTGGAAAACAGCAGCATTTATCTAAAAAGGTAAGAAACCGTTCCTTTTCTTCATCTTTTACACTAGAATGTTCAGGCTCTAACTTTTTCATGCTTTGCACTGTAACCCCAACAACAACAAAACCAAACCCACAAAAATCTGAGCTTCTTATGAAATAGCATGACTTTGGGGACCCAAATTTTGCAAAGTATTATAGGAATCACAGTAAAAGTGAGGTCACATAAACTTTTGCTTGGACTTATCTCAAGCAGAGCCTGAGTTGAACTAAAAATTTGTTGGGGCATGGCTCACTGAGCAGGGACATGATATATTTAATGTGAGCAATCCAGGCTTTGGGCCAAGCTTCGGGGGCACAGGCACGTAGGCAGGCACATAGGAGCTGCAGTAGACCTAGAGTTAGCCTTGAGAAAAGATACAGAGAAATAAAGTTAGATAGGAGAATAATAGATGCTTATTCAGCTAAAAAACTCCTCAATAAAAAGTACTTGCTAAGCAGATAAAAGCATAACGTAATGCCTAAGAAAGCGAGGCTTATTTAACCTATCAGCTTAAAGGTCAGACGCGTGGACAGTAGCTTGTTACCAATAGAAAGTTATAATTAGGCGCGCGGACAATAGCATTTCACCAATAGAGAACTATGCTAAGGCACATGCTACTTATAAAAAGATATAAAAGCTACGGCTCTTTTGTAATAAAATTGATTCATCCTGCTAACTCATACTGGGTCATCTCTGTGATTCCACGAGCCCGTCTCCGGAATTCCTTCAAAAATTTACAGTGATCTTTACAACCCATTACACTCCTGGTACAGCCATTGACAAGGTGATGCTTGAAAAGACTGCAAAACACACTGTTTCTTTTTTCTTCATCACTGTTTATGTAAATGATATGGGTGAAGACAAATACTTCTGGAAAATTGTCCCTCTTAAATGTACATTCTGGGAATGTCTGTATTTCTAGAGCTTCTAAAACTGATTGAAACGGATATATTTTCTTTATATATATTTTCTTCGAAATGCTGAACCCATTTCCCCTATTCACATGAAAAATATAATCAATTTTCTATTTCAAAGACTATTAACTTGCTTCTTACTTCAGTCATTTGTTTTCCTTATTTGGCATTTGGAAATTATCATCTGTTCTTTCTAAAGCTTTCAACCTTTGTTGCTGATTTTGTATTGGATACTTGCTGCGGTAGATACCAGTTATCTGAGCCCATTTCAGCTTTCTCTAATACATTGCTTCATTACTGGCAGTGCCTAAAATTATTTAAGATGTAACAACCCCATGTATAGCTGTGCCATGTTTACATCAGGGATGTGAAAACTGGCACTTCTATACTGCAGAATTTTTCATTTTACTATTTAAAATGCATTCTGAATTAGAAGAGTAAGCCACAAGTGCGACTAGAGACTAGGAGGAGGTCTAGCAAAAGAGAAGGGATTACTTCATCCTCTGCTGGAGTATATGGCTTGGCATACAGATGTTCCTTCAACAAAGCTATAAATCATGTAACTGCTTCAGTGGGTTGGTTTGTTCAAACTAAACTGTTTGGCCTTAGCTGCCATAGCCAGAACACTTGGTAGCAAGTATAGTGTTCTACTTTCTATAGTATTCCACTGTGAAGACAGCAGTCACTCAGTCACTGCCAAAGGCATGGATGAGCAGCAGACAATTTTATCTTTAACTGTCAGACTCAACCTGCTATAAACTGCTAAACAGTCTGCAGAGATAGGCTCAAAACCATGACTGAGTTCCTCTGGTTACCATTCATCAGGTGACTCTCATTGACTTACTGAGCTCTTTGTGTAACAGACAAAAGCATTTCACCCCGTGTTTGCCTGGCCACCTCCTGCTTTACAGCTAATGTTGTCTTGATGAGCTGTGCACATCATCATGCTTCTGAGCAGTTTATGGGCAGACTCCTTCACAGAAACCTGATGAATTCCTTACAAAAATTTTTTTTTCTGCTCAGGTGCAGGACTACATCAGGGATTCCTTAAGCACAAGAATAATATCTAGGTTACATGACAGTTTTTCCAACTCTCTAGCCAACAGAGATGTCCTGGGAAAATGTGTAGGCCTAATGTGAAACAAGCATTTGGATGGAAAATTTCAGCTGATGTCTGACACAGACATCTGAAAGTATGTTCTTCACACGGGGAAATGTCAAGCATCTTTGCAATTGCTAGTGCATTGCACTTCCGCATTTAACACATATGTCAATATATATGAACACATATGTCACTGTGTCGGCCTCACCAGATCTGTATGAATTCGCTCACAGGTTTTCAAGGGGAAAGACACCTGTAGAGGGTTGCTTGGCTTTACATGGCGTAAGCCTTCACAGAAAACGGCATGATCACTTATTCTACAATCAGATCAGATCCTCCCTGTATAGTCAGCTCCTACCATGAAAAAAATCAAAACCAAAACCCCTCTGTAAACTTGCTTAGTAGACAAAAAACCCCTTTGCTTTCGAGCAATATAGTAAAAAAAAAAAAAAAATCTATTCCCTTTGTTCATGGTTTGCTAATTGACGAACTCATTCTTTAACTGCCTGTTTGTCTGTGTTTTTTCGCCTGCAAAATAGAACAATACCACCCCCCAGTCCTGCTCCAGCCTGGGGACTGATTCTCTGCTACGCAGAGGTGCTGCCGCTGCCTTCAGCTGGGAGGTACTGCCGCAGGGAACAAGCCGGCGGGCTGCCCTTCATGCTGCCCCAAGGTATGCAGCTCCCGAAGCCCTCCGGCTGCCCTTCCGACGGCGGAGGCGGAGGCTGCTGGCGGGACCGGCTGCAGCGCTGACAGAGCGTGATCTCCCCGAGCAAGTGTGTCTTGCTGTCTCGCCCTCTCCCACCCCCACCCTCCCTGCCTTCAGTTACATCCCTGGCAGGAGACCACGATGCTCGTCTTCGCTTTTCAGGGTTATTTTCGGCCGAGGCCGTCGCACGCTGACGGCAGCACACTTACAATGTCCGGCCGTCCTTGCTGAACGGGGGGGCAGCCGAGCGGAGGAAGGGGTATCGCGCATCCCTCGCCCGCCCCAGCACCCCCTCGGTGCCGGGCTCCCGCCGGCGGGCCGCCGAGGGCTGAACGAGCCCGCCTCCCGGGCCGCGGGGGCCGGACGTGAGGGGAACGCCTCTCTGTTTCCAGCCGCCGCTGGCGAGGCAGCCTCAAGCAGAGCTACAGCCAGGAGGGCGGCAGCAGGGGCACCGCGGGCCGCCGCCATGGAAGGGACTCCCATCCCAGTGCTAACGGTGCAGACTGCACCCTACGAGGACCAGCGGCCGACGGGCGGCGGGGGGCTGCGGCGGCCCACAGCGCTCTTCGAGGGTCAGCGCAACTACCTGCCCAACTTCGTGCAGAGCCTCCTCTCCTCCGTCGATCTCCGCGACCGCCAGGGCTGCACCATGGTGGTGGGCAGCGACGGCAGGTACTTCAGCAAAACGGCCATCGAGGTCGTTGTCCAGATGGCTGCGGCCAACGGGGTAAGTGTCCCCTTTTCCCTCTCCACCTCCCTCACGCCATTCCTCAGGGCGGCTTTCCTGCCAACCGCTGTTAACCGAGCCACTCTCAGACAATCCGGCTTGCCTCAGGGCGGGCGCCCCCTGCGCCCCCTCGCCTCGCGGTCCGCGCCCTGTCAGCACCGGCTGGTCCCCGCGGGGAGAACGAGGGAGAAAGCTGTAGTGCCGTAACTCGGATAGCCCCGAGGATACCAGTAAAAGGAAGAGGAACTTCGCGTCTGGCTGTATTTCGGGGGTCTGGTGTCCGAGTCACCCCTGTGCTGGCTCGTATGCGTGTCTACTGCTCAGGATCTTTTAAAACAGGAGAACGGAATTACTGAAGCGAGAGGAACACAGCATTTAGTCTGTATCTTAAGAAAGTTATCGTCTTTATTGTTCACTTGCGAATAAATTATGAAATACAAGAACACAGCAGTAGCAGATACCTCTGTGATCAGATGGATTAATGGCTTTTCTTATGCAGTTTTGAAAAATAGGAAAGAACTCGGGAGGAAAATTGATGTCCTGTGGTAGGTATTAACAAACATTCAAGCGTTTGTGTGTACATACAGAAGGCTGGAAACACCAGCTATAAACCAGCTTGAAGTTTCTGCTTCAAAGCAGAGTTGCAAAGCAGTGACAGTAAAGAAGCTGTTGTCTTTCATTATGATGGCTAAATTGATTCTCCAGATCTAGCAAAAGAAGTGATAAAGTATTACTGATTTTTTTCGTAGGGAATTTACTTTTTCGTAATTTGTTTTTTTCTGAAGATCCATTCTTTAGATGCAGTCCTGTTTTATAACCAGGAGATCTTTCAACTTTGAACCGAATCTCCATACATGTCTCAATTTTCCTTGTTGATTTGTTGTCACAGAGCTGTTACATACAAGCTGTATGGATTAGCCAGCCTAGAGTAAATAATAAGTATTTTAGATTTATTTCTAAACCATGTTCTCACCACGCTGACACCGCCAAGCTGATGCTGAGTGATACCTGAGATTTTGCAGAGACTGGGTGTGTTACATAACCGGCTAGTTTTTGCAAACTTGCTGTTCACACAGGGACTTAGATATGTGACCCAGAGTGTGAGGAGGGCTGTTGAGAGGCACAGTGGGGAAGGTGAAGACACTGGTGAGAGCACCATGGTGTTTCATCTACAGGGGCAAGGAGTGAATGCAGAGCAGAGGGAGTGGGCTGTTGTGTGGTGTGTTGCAGGGAGGGTAGGAAATGGAGGAACACTGCATACCAGCCTGGATTCCCATGGAGCTTGATGGAGAAAACCTCTCTCCTGAAACTGTACCTGTTGACCAGATGGGATTAAACACAGCAAGAGCTAAAGTAAGAGCTCTGTAGCAAGAGCTGCCTTGCTGAGGCTGAGCTCCTTGTCTGCCCTTGCACACTGGTGGGAGCTACAGAGTGGATTATAGTTGCAAGGTGACCACAAGGACTGAGGTGCTGAGAAAGACAAGAAGTTTAGGATTTAGAAGACCAAGGTTATGCTGTATTCAAGACTCCTTCCTGACTGTTTTATCCTGTTAGCTTGCCTCTTTCCTGTTGGTTCTGCCATGTTCTCCATTTTTCTCTGTTTCCCCTGAAGTTACAGTCTTTCGGACCTCAGAAGATTTCCAGTTTTACATGTTTCTGGCACCTTGCTGTAGTAGTGCTTCCCCATTCTTAAGTTACTGGAAGGTTTTTGGAAACATGGTTTCTCCCAAGTGTTTTTTGAAGCCAAAGAGCAAGCTTTTCTGCTCACAATTCCCACAGATACCTGGATTCAAGCATGATACTCTTATGAATGACACAGTTCTCATAAATTCAGCAGGCTAGCTGATGGGGTGCTACTGATACTGAAAAGCTTTCCCATTTCCATGTGCTAATAATCCTTCATTCCCTCTCTACGATCCTCATCCTCACCTCTGTTTCTCTCAAGCACACTATAAATACGTAAGCCTTGTATTTAGTGAATACTGTTTGTAAGTTTTATTCTTTGACTGTTAAAATACATCTGCTGGGAAGTTATCTAACCCTTCCTGAAAGGCATTGTTCAGTGCTGCGCTATGTAAATAGAAGGAGAGGAAGGGAATAATGCTGAGGGAGAAGATCTCTCTCTTTGGATGAGGTTGATGTCTTTAGAAGGCATGTAGCCAGTATCAAAAGGAAAGAAGTGAGCTGCTGTAGACAGGATTGGATGAAATGTGTGGAAGCCTTGAAGTTGCTCTCAAAACCTTAAGCCACCCCAGAGTGCCAGGAGAGGGATAGCCACATAGTGCTGAAAAACTGAACTTGAATCTCCTTCCTGGAAGGCGCATACCCAGTATTATGGTTAATTGTGCCTTCAGAGTACAAAAATAAAAGGGATTTTCTATTATCAACTGTAAATGTATTGCCCTTTAGAGTTGCTAGGTTCCCGTGGTTCTAATTTGGTGACTCAGCCCACATTCCACCTGCATTAACAGCCAAGCACAGTTGGCGTAGGCCCCAGTATAAGGCATGAGATGAGGCCCTCTGCCTAGTCAGCTGCCAGTGCTTGCCCTGCCGTCTTCTCATCTTCAGTTCCTCTTGTTTATGCCCTCCAGCTTGGGGTTGCAGGTACATACACTCCACAGCAATAGCCTGCGTAGTCCTCTGCTGGTGGCAACAGCTACAGGCTGGTCCTTGCAATGCCAATGTAATCAGCACATGCTCCACCAGATCTTTGTTCGCAGCCAAAGGTGGCTAACCAGGGTCACCTTTGATGGGTCACACAGCTGGGGCTGTAGCAAACACATTTGGATAAGGGAGGGTGGAGGAGTGTGAGGAAAACCAGGTAGAGGTCTGTACCATTTTGTGTTTCAACAGGCAGTTTTGCAAAGTGGGGTGGTGGGGCAGTATCTGAGGATCTGTTTCCCTTTTTACCTGTGCCCTGTCAGTAGTAGTGTCCTTTATAATACTGTTCCACTGCAAATGGAATGCAAGTATTCCATTAACCCTATCAACTGGATTTGGTGTCTTATTTTTGATGCAAAGTCTAGGACGGGTTTAAATGGCATGCTACTATGTGTGAGTCTCAGTGGCAAATCAGAAGCTGGTGATCATACTTTGGATATGGGAAGTTGTAACAACATCCTAGAGAGATCATGGAGTATTGCTAGTAATGCTGTAGAAGTTTGAAATGGCAGAGGGTTTCCCAATTGTCTTCTTTAAAATGCCATGTTATTTTTATTTTCCATGGTCTTCCATGCAAATCTTGCCTTCCCTCCCTGGAGCTGTATGATTGTTGTATTTGCTTCTACACTGAGTGTGGCACTCAGTCATCTTTAGGATAGTAAAAGGTAGGAAGACACAGCCTTCATGCTATCCAGGGCATAATCTTCTTGCTTCATGTTCTTTCAAGTTTAATTGACTGAAGCATGTGAGACGCTACTGGGAAAAATAATTTTAAAAAGCATTAAGTGACTCCATGATAATCAACTGAATCATCTGAAAATGCGCAGCTGCAAGTGCTTAATATTGCGTAAAAATGTTCTTGTAAAGTGCTTGTTAGGTTGACTATTCCAGCTGAAACAGTTTGCCAAGGATCATGGTCTTTGTTTCTGCTATTGCTACTAAAAGCAGAGTGACAAAATAGTACATGGTGCAGAGGCACAGTATTAGAAGAGATATTATGTGCCTGTGATCTCGTAGCCATGTGAGTTTTTGAATTCCAAAGGCAATCTTTTCATGCTATGAAACTGTCAAAGATTTTCAGAAGGATATTGCTGGAAACTAATTGTAAGTCAGTAAATGGTCATTATTTGGTTACTGTTTCAGCCCAGATTGTGAGAATTCTGTTAATCTGAGTGTTCATTACTTAAGATTAATTATATGTCAGTTTAGTATTTGGCTCAGAGACAAAATGAACAGCTTCTGGGCCAAGAGAGGATGAAGTTGTGCATTCTTGTCACTGAAATGAAGGGAGCAGGGGAAGATATGTAACATAGGTATGCTTCTAAGGTCTGCACTGTCCTCAGTGAATTTTATAAAAGCCCTGAAGACATTGAAGACATTCATGTAATGTGAAATTCTTTGGAGTAGTCACTGCAAATAAAATGTCTGTATCATTCGTGCAATTTCATTTTCACGATCCTTAATTTAGGATACTAAATATTACAGTGTTTCTATAGTATAGTAATTAGCATAATGAGTATTTCTAAGTCATGTACAAATAATAGCCTTGTGACAAATGCTGAAGGTGAAGCAGATTACTATTCGTATTGATACTGAGCGCCTAGAAACGTGGGAGAACTGGTTTGTGCAATATCTGTTGAACAAGAAAAGTGAAAATATGGTGAAGAGATAGTGCCAGATAATTTGTGCATTCTGAATAATCTAAATACTCTACTTGAAAAAACACAACAGTTTTGATACCCATCAAGGCAAAAATCTGAACCCCACTAGTTTAGATTTAGAAATACAGAGACCACGTGCTCATGATAAGCCTGTATGCAAGTATAAATGCTTTTATACTTGAGTACCTCAAGACCGGTTCAGTCTTGTTGTTTTCAGGCATTTTGCAAATTGTAGTTCCTGTCATTTTCCTTTTGCTTACTCATGTGCAGTACTGTTTTAAGAGCCGGCACCCATTTCTGACAGCTGTATTTGGAAGATTGAGTTGTTGCTCTAGCTTTGTACATGCCTCATAGTTTAAAAAAAGGAAGAGACAATTCAAGGCCTTTGACACGGTCCCCCACAGCATTCTATTGGCTAAGTTAGAGAGCTATGGATTTGATGGGTGGACTGTTCAGTGGATAAG
>VWZO01000817.1:13336-26012 GCA_013396975.1 Bucco capensis
ACCAGTGCACCCATTTCATTCCTCAAAGGGCCCGCGCTACCTCTAGACTTCCTTTTGCTTCCAACATACTTGAAAAACCTCTTCTTGTTATCCTTGACCTCTCTCACCAGGTTAAGTTCTAAGGAGGCCTTAGCCCTCCTTGTTGCCTCCCTGCATTCTCTGACAACCTCCCTATATTCTTCCCAAGTGGCTTGCCCATTCTTCCAAGTACTATTTATTTCCTTCTTATGCCTAAGCTTATCCAGTAGTTCTCTGCTCAACCATGCAGGTCTCCTAACTCTTTACTAGATTTCCTACTCTTTGGAATGCACTGATCTTGAGCCTGGAGGAAAAGATGCTTGAATACTACTCTGTGCTTAGTGCCCACAATCCTGAACTCTACCAACTCATGGTCACTACAGCCAAGGGTGCCCCCTAACTTCACATCCTCAGCCAGTCCCTCTTTATTTGTTAGTACAAGGTCCAGCAACACTCCTCTCCTTGTCGGTTCCTCCACCAGCTGAGTTAGAATGTTATCATCAATGCTCTAGAGGAGCCTACTGGACTGCTTCTCTCTCCCTCCCTCCCTCCCACTCACTTCCCAAACTACTATTCAATAGTAGGTTAAGGTTGTTGTTTGTTTGATTTGGTTGGTTGGTTTGTTTTAAGTGAGGTTATTAGAAATACCCTAAGCTTTGTCAATATCCTTCTAAGCTTCATTTGCTGCTGTCTCCCCTTCTCCTCTCTCTTTCTGTATCTGCCTTTTCCCAGGAACTGGATATGTTTCTGGTTGGCTCTTAGATTATGTTGTATTGAAGCTAAGCATCTGTGTAGAGGATGAAGGAAAGGTTTTGAAATTGGAATCTTACATTGAAACTGCACATAATACCAGAAATACTGAGTCAGTGTTTAATAACACCACCCAAAAGCATTTTGTACTTTAAGAATGGTGGGAACTTCCCTTGCTCGACTGTGCCTTGGGGAACACATCCTTTTCATCTGGAATAGCCAAGGAGTTACTGATGGCTGAAGGAGCAGCAATACCTTCTATAGGGCAGGACGTCCAAGGATATCTCGGTAATAGAGATGTGGCTTGTGGAGTTTACAGGTCCTAGTATGTAGTGATCACAGAATCACAGAATATTTGTGGTTGGAAAGGACCTCTCAGATCACTGAGTCCAACAAAAACAAAAGCCAAACAAAACCAAACAAACAAAACCAACAAAAAAAAAAACCAAACCCAAAACCCACAAAACGCAACCCCTGCCCTCGCTAGAGCATGTCCTGGAGCACCTCGTCTACATGTTTCTTAAACATCTCCAGGGATGGTGACTCAAACACCTCCCTGGGAAGGCTGTTCCAGTGCCTCATCTGTCTCTCTGTGAAGAATTTCTTCCTAATATCCAATCTAACACCCCCCCCACACACACCCTGTTGCAACTTCAAACCATTCCCTCTGGTTCTGTCATTCTGTGATATATGTGATTGCTCTGAAAGGTTGCTTCATGAAAGGCAACTTGATTGCTGTTATCTTTTATGGTAGTTAAAGCCCAAGCCCTGCAAACTGCATCCACAAAGTCAGCCTTAAACTCTATTGATAATTGAGGGGATTTACTGGTTGATGGGGATACCCGAACAGGTTTGATTAGTTGGATCGTTGCCCAGTGCTATGCTCAGGAGCTTTGAAAGTCATTACCATGGCTGTTCTCTTGCTTTGCTGTCAGCACACTGGCCCCTGGGATTAAATGTGCCAGGATACAACCCTCTCAGAGTCAGTGCTCCAGATAAGCAAGCAACCCACTCATGTATGTTTCTTTCTCTTCAAAAGGATAGGTTCCATACTAGGACTTCACAATTTCTATCCTATAATCATATATATATGTATGTGTGTTTATTTATTAATTTTCAAAAATTTGGTGCAATTCAGAGTAATTTGAACTTCTTTTTCCACCTAGATTGGCAGATTGGTTATTGGACAGAATGGTATCTTATCCACACCTGCTGTTTCATGTATCATCAGGAAGATCAAAGCAGCTGGTGGAATTATTCTAACAGCTAGCCACAGTCCTGGGGGACCTGGAGGAGAGTTTGGAGTCAAGTTTGAAGTTGCCAATGGAGGTAGGGTTTGTTTATTCCAGTAACACGCTGCAACATTTCATCTTGGTATGGTGAAAATATGCTGACAATAACTTGCTGACTTTAACTATGCGTTTTTCATTTAATCTATTAAAACTATAAAGATCTTGTGGATCCCTCTTTCTTTTTCTCTTTCTTTTTTTTCTCCCCTCCCCATTAATGGGAGTGTATTTGTTTACATGGCTCTGTACAATAAGCAGTAAATCTCAACTGAAGTCTTTTTTGGTAGCTGTAAGAGTTCTGTAAACAAAAGGTTTGCCACCCCAGTTTTATAGCATTTTAGGTGGTCTGCCAGATCATTATACAAGTTCCGATCCTTTTATAAAGATGCCTATGAGGGAGCTCTGTTTTGCTTGTATTTCTGTGTTGCTTGTCTTGGCATTTACTTTAAAGCACATAATTTCAGAAGTGCTGTAAGCAGTATAACTCATTGTCTTGTATGGGAGAAAAGCACTTCTCTTGTTTACCCAGGGAATAATCTTATCCAGGGAGAGGGTTGTACTGTGTGAAATGTTGCAGTTTCACTGTTGAATAACGGAATTTTTGTATAGCTGAAATCTGATTTTCCAAAACAAGCAAGGTAACACACGTAGGTATTTTATATATTATGTATGTTTTATGTTGTAAATCTGTCTGCATGCATAAAACATCATAGTGACAATTGCTGACACCTGATGTACCTCACAAATGTAGAGTGCTTTCCATCTGAAAAAAAAATGAAGGTGCTTTTAAAATAATGTTTCCTTCCCCGTTTTGCAGGTGGGAGAACTTGAGAGGGGGATGCTTCTCCCTTGTCTCTTATTTAATTGAAAAATGTGCATAGTTGAACCACTGTAATTTTATCAGCAGAGTAGGCTTGAGTTCTTGTTCAGTCCGTATTGCAGGTCCAGGTCAGGCAAAAGTGGTTTTGTTTCTGTAGCTGTAGGAGAGAATGCAAAGCAACACTGTAGAATCTCCTTAGCTGGAACTATCAGTAGACAGTACATCCATCTATCAAGGATGATCTGGAGCTGATGAAACCTGTTTTCAACACTTGGATGGGTTTAGATCAGATGAGTAAGAAGTGATTTTCTAAGGCTAAGGCAAATGAAGAGGTTAAATGACTGTTACTTACGGCATTGCCTTGGATCATCTGGTACACTGGATCTGAAACGGAACACACTAATTTACATGGCAAAGCTGCATTGAATATAGCAGAGTTGCTAGAGGAGTGGGTAGTTTGGATTAGGAGACAGAGCATTCACAAGAATAAAGGAAGTTATTTTTTCAGAGTGCAAGTGTGGCTTTAATATAATTACTGAAGAGTCAGATAAGCCAGAAAGGACTTCGATTGTAACTCAGACTTGACTCTTGCACTACAGATGGCATTGCTCAACTAGTAATTTTTGCATCAAGCCTGCAACTTTTATTTGATTGACGTAAATCTTTAAAAATATTCGCATATTTAAATATGCCAAGACATATTTAGCCAAATATGTTTGCCAGTATTTGGGACTTGGCAATATAAATAGTGCACAAGTAAGATGTGATTTCTGTTTCTGAATAACATAACTGTTGCAGGTCATAATCGCTTGTTAAGCAATTAAGGTATTTTGAATTCTAAGAAAGATACATTTCATTAAACCACTGGAGGAAAAGTGCAAGAGGACACCACTTTAAAACTGGTAAGATTTTTAAAAATGAAAATTATATCTAATGAAATACCCTGAAATGCAAAGCTATCTCACCTTCACAAGTGTACTTTTGCAGAAGGCCCTATGAAACACCAGAACCTGCTGCTGAAGGAATTTAAGTCTTTAATATATATGTTACTTTCCTTTATATGTATACACCTTCCTTTAATATATAAATTGAGGATCCATGTAGAGTAAAAAATGGCAGTCTTTGAGCAATCAACCGAAAGAAAGATGACTCTGGGTTTTTTGGTTCCCCTACCTCCCATGCCCTGGATAATAATTTAAATACTCCAGACATTGAGGGTAGTGCACTGTATTTCCATCTTACATTTTTTCAAAAGGTGTTTTAAACCTATGTTATGCTGAAAGAGCAGACCTTATTTATTATACTTACTTGTTTGGGTTTATTCCGTAATAACTCATATATATTCAGAAAAAATGTTTGCGATAGCACTGACTTTTTAAGTAGGGAGCCTTCATTAAAAAAACAAAAACAAGAAAAGATCCACCACATTCTTTTTTCTTTCAGGACCCGCTCCAGATATGGTTTCAGATAAAATCTATCAAATCAGCAAAACCTTGGAGGAATATGCCATTTGTCCTGATCTCAGAGTTGATTTGTCAAGCATAGGAAGACAAGAATTTGATCTGGAGAACAAATTCAAACCTTTCCGAGGTAAGAATGTGTGCTTTTATGCATGCTGCATCCATTGATTCTAAATATATTTAGAATTGCTGCAGAATGGTAATGGGTAATGATTTATGTTTTGCACATAAGGAAGCTTAGTTGCAGACTTCTAAGTGCACCAGACCTCATTTAGCCAAATATGTTTGCCAAATATATGTGTTTATGCTTGCTAGCAGCTCAACACCAAACACAGCCAGTTTTTGACTAGGAATGGCTTGTTCATGTAAGTCTTGATAGACAAAAGAGTTCATGAGAGTCTCAGTTAATGGATTCTTTGCTCACACTTTCTGAAAAGTTGTGGGATATGTAAGGCACTATACATCCAGTGCCTCCAGGTATAAAGGGAGTGCTTAAGCACGTCTAATTTTGAGCATGTGAATACTTCTATACTTACACATGATTTAAAATCAACTAACATACCTGTTTTGTCCCAAAGGAGTCAAAAAACAAGGAAGAAGTCCAGGCACTATTTCAAATTCGACAAAAATCTCTGTGGCCTCAAGACCTCTTCGACATTCCTGATGTCCTAGAGTTAAAGCCAGTTTATTTTTAGACAAAGTATGTTTTGGTAAAAAGAGGTCTTTAAATAAAAGGTCTGAAGCTATGATTTAAGAACATCTTCAGATTTTTAGACAAGCAGAAGGCAAAGAGTATTCAGCTCCAACACAACTCTGGAACATGTGGTTACCAAAATTTTAAATTTTGCTTTTTCAACTTTTTAATCTCTCCAAATTGTATTTTTCTAAATTAAAATGAGACACACCCACACACTCGTACACCCTCCAGGTAGTAAAAAATTAGATTTGAAATAATTGTAGTTTGTCTAAGTATTTTTGTAAGGAAAAATAATTTCTCAAGAATTTCTTCCAAGAGTACATCATCCTGGAACAGTAGAGCTGCCAGGGATCCCTGTTGAAGCAAAGTGATTACCTAGCAAGTGCATGAATAAGTATACTTTATTCAGGTCTGAATGCGGAATGAAAATGCAGAAAGAATGAAAGTAATTCTAAAAGTATTTTAAGATACTATCTAATGTATTTCAGTTGTATGAACTAACTCCTGTGATCCAAGGCTAGAGAGGTATTGAAGCGATTGAGAGTAAGCCAGCTGGGTTTGGCAGGAGCTAAAATAAGATTAAAACTTTAATTCTATGTGGACTTTATCTTAACATGTGTGAGCAGCTCCACTGAGGTTGAGGCATATGTTCATATGTGTGAAGCTTACTTAAAAAACATCAGGAGGAGCGGGGCATAGAAGATAATGCAGT
Organism: Bucco capensis; assembly: GCA_013396975.1. Classification (NCBI taxonomy): domain Eukaryota; kingdom Metazoa; phylum Chordata; class Aves; order Piciformes; family Bucconidae; genus Bucco; species Bucco capensis. The sequence continues at coordinate 19,083 of VWZO01000817.1, forward strand.
AATGTAATTTTACTGAGTCTTTGGGATGTTCAACATATATCATAGAATTAACTCATTTTCAAAGAGGTTTTGTGAGTTGTTTTTTGGCCTTTAAAAACCTCTTTTTGTGGTTTTGTTTTGTTTTTTGTTGTTGTTGCTTATTTCAAGGGTATTGTTGCACTCTATTCTCTGTGCTTTTCTCAGTCTCAGAAAATACCTGTGTTATTGTCCTGTTATCCTAAAGAATAATATAAGGGCAAGGTTAGTGTTTCTGGGGAAAGCTGGCTGGTACTATAGGTAATAGTCTAAATTGTAACTAAAATATTTCAAGATACTAATATAACCAAATAAAAAGACATTTGTATAACATAAGCTTTTTAATTTAATAAGGAAAAGTAACGCATTCCAAGATGACTGAGAAGCATGGCTTTTGACAGTTCCTTGGTAATTTCTTTCATTATGACAGACTTAGTTAATTCATTTTAGTTTAATATTTTACATGAAAAAGAACTAGAAAAATTGTAGCTCTCTGCTTTTATGAATTGAGAATTCAAATTAAGAAGACCTTAGCAAAAACAGGTGTTGTATATGAGCCTAACTTCTCTAAATCAGTGAGATATAAAATGCAGAAGTATAGTGGTGGATTGATAACAAACTGGAGACAGGTATTCCAGGTGCCAACACTGAGAAGAACGGTTTGTACATCTCTCCTGACAGAGTGATGCTAATAGGTACTGCTGTCAGAAGAACAGAATGTGTGGCTTCAGCTTGGCATGGATATCTTCCATTGTGTAAGAATAAACCTGTTTAGCTTAAAAGTTGTTCAGTCAGTTAGTGAACAATGAATAATTTACTTTGATATAACGTACTCTCATGAATGTTTTCAGTGAAATAACTGTCAACTTACCTTACTCTGTAGTTCTTTAGGAGACAAAACTTGATCTTTGCATAGCTTAGAGATAGATGATAGCCATAGTGAAATCAGTGAAAGTCTTTTGTGTGCTTCTGAGCAAATCTCTGTTGTGTAGAGGTTGCATGCTCTGATTTTCATTGAAGCGGTGGTGGTGGAAGTGTGCAGAAAGAGGTATTTTCCAATGTCTGAGCTGTAGTGATTTTTTTATACCTGTTTATTTTTCCAGTGGAAATTGTGGATTCTGTGGAAATCTACCTCAGTCTCCTTCGAAGTATCTTTGACTTCAGTGCTATCAGAAATTTGCTGACTGGACCCAGTCAGATTAAAATAAGGATTGATGCCATGAATGGAGGTATGAATTTAGGTTGCTGTCAAGACAAAATTGTAGTTAATGAAGATGGTGCATTGCAGTACTTTCCCAGTAAAGGTACAGTGTATAAGAGTGAGACTTTTTGGTAAGATTAAGGGTAATAAGAAAAGATTTGAATATTTTACTGGTAGCAAAGGTAATATCAACAATGGGTTAGATCACTTAGTAGGCAAAGAGGTTTATCTTCCTTGATAAAGAAGTGAAAGCATATGTATCCAGAAAATGTTGTCTTTCTGTATTTGGAAGCAAGCATGTGGAGTCTTATTTGGCCAGTTCTTTAACAAAATAAAGAAGTTACTTTGGAATTAGTTTTGAGGAAGTTTTTATTTATTGTCTATGTGGTTGTGTCCTGGTTTGACCAGAGGAACTGAGGATTGCTAGGGTCAAGAGGACAATCTCTTTGAGAGGGTCTCCAAGAAAGCTCCCTCTCTCCAAAACGGAGACAGCAAATAAGGTAAAAGCACTAGGCACGCAGATAGTGAATTTCTAAGAATAGCTTTATCTATATTTAAATGGTACAACAGTATGAAAGAGATAAATTACAGAGAAGATAAAGGTTGTTAGTTAAAAGNCTTTTCAATTTTTAAATCATCCCATGACAGGTTGTAACCAAAGATGGTGGTAAAACTTTGGTGGACAAACCTGTTGTAATTTTAACATGAATTGAGTGTTGAAGTAAGTTTCTTTCCCATTTATATTCCCCTACTGGTTACTTTTCTTGCTGTTGTGTGTTAAACTGTTGTATATATTCCAGGACATACAGAATAGCATCTTATTTTTATTCTAGTGAGCAAAACTTGATGGTATGATAAATTTTACTTAATAATGGGTAAATAAAACATCTTCCACCATTCAGTAATTACTTGTTTACTTTCACTAGTGGGGATCTATGTTTTTAATGCTGAATTGCCAATTGATTGACTGGGGAGACATACTCCTTTGTGAAATGATAGTTTGGGTTTTGTTGCTAGGACAGATATATAGAATTGCTGAAAATATGCTTTGTATCAAGTCTCCATGGTATGATGAAAAATATGAATGTCAAGCATATGCGTTTGTGATTCCGTGGCAAATTTCTGTTTTTGCAGTGATGGGACCTTATGTGAGAAGAATCCTGTGTGATGAATTGGGAGCTCCTGCAAATTCTGCCATAAACTGTATTCCTCTGGAGGATTTTGGTGGACAGCCTCCTGATCCCAATTTAACATATGCAGCTGCTTTGCTGGAGGCTATGAGAGGTGGCGAGTATGGATTTGGAGCTGCTTTTGATGCTGATGGAGTAAGTATTTTGATCTGTCTAGAGATTTCACCATAGTTTTTGTTTTGTCTGGAGTTAGATATGAGACGTGAGTATAATTTATTTGCTTTTCAGTAAGCTCTCAAAGCTGAAAATGATACTGCTTTCAGATATAGATGATAGCATTTGCAAACCATAAATCAGACACATATGTTGTAATATGTCTCTGCAGGTGACTGCAAATCAAGTAGAATTTGAATGTAGAATGAGAATTCTTTAAATATTAGTCTGGTTTTATCTTGTACTAGTGTAACACATTTATTTCCTCATTAAGAAGAGACAGCATATATAGATAATACACACTTGTTACAGTAAGAAGTAACTAAGTTCTTTTTTGGTTAACATTGTAAATAGAAGGAATTTTAGCTAAATAAATCACTGAATCATAGTCTTTATTTTTTTGATGTCGTATTATCAGCATTATAAACAGTGAACTATTACAGAAACAACTTTCTGTCCTGATAGGGTGGGAGAAAGATGAAAAGGTTCTGCAAAACAGAAGCTGTTTTCTGGTGTCAGTAAACAGAAAACACCCTCCTACTCCCCGTATAGTTAGTGTCATTGGCAAAAAGATTCTCTTACAGAAGCATTTCCTGGCAGGAACAGACCTACTGAAGCATTGTGTAGGAGGTTGAAGCTAGGGACTGATCTGGAGCTTTGATTTGCAAGGCTGGTTGGAGGAGTGGTGTGAGTGAGATTATAAACCTGTCAGGTTGATACCAATAAATTATTCTACCGAAAGAGGAATGTGAGTAACTTAAAGGCTGTTCCTTTTTTTCCTACCTGCAGTGGATCTAATAAAGAAATTACTACTCCCAAATGATGGAATTTAAGATGCTTTTTAAAATTTCTTTTCTTCTGTAGGACCGCTACATGATCCTTGGCCAAAATGGTTTCTTTGTTAATGCATCAGATTCTTTGGCTATAATTGCTGCCAATCTGTCTTGCATTCCATACTTTTGTCAGATGGGTGTCCGAGGATTTGGCAGAAGCATGCCTACCAGCACAGCCCTGGACAAGTAAGATGAAACAGTGATTTCACCTTGGTCATTGCATTCGTTATCTCTCTATACAAATCATCTCATGGTGAATACTGCCTTACTTTGTTCTGATGAGCTAAGTTTGATTATTAAATAAAACTGCGCAATTGATAATGATGAAGGAATGTAAATAGTTTCCCAGCTATTCTTACAAATACGCATTATTATGAGACTTGCAGTCTGTGTCCAGGACACTTAAATTTTTCTTTCTTTCATTTTGTGATCATCTTTGTTTTCCGGAAGATTTTAAAGTTAGATGTTTTCAAAGTTGTTCCCTTTTGTTTTGTGACTCATTTACACACACAACAATCCAAAATACCTGAATTTTAATTTTCTGTGAAAGTGCTATAGTGTTGTCCAGAGATTCTTACACTTTGGTAGCCAAAATTTTATAACCTGCTTAATTTATTAGTGCCAGTGCTGAACTCTGTCATTGAAGAGCCCAGCTTACACCTGAAATCACAGTCAGTAGTTCATTTTGAGCAAGTCACTTTTCCTGTATCTTGGCTGACTATATGGATTGGTACACAGTAAGGAATATTATAAACATCTTTCTGAGAGGTTCACTGCATGAATTATTGAGCCATCATGTCTTCCAGGATTCCCAGTGAAGCCTACCATAAGGAACTGCTGAACTTCCAGTATGACACAATTAGTAAGGAAAATCTTTTGCGCTGTGACTAGAACATTCAGAAAAGATAACACTATTTGCTACAGTCCTGCAACAGGTTTCAGGTTACTGCTTACTAGTGTGTGCTTTCAGTCTATCGTTTTTTTTTTTGTTTCTAGATCTCATTTATTCTTTTCTAATGAATTGGTCTTATGTGCATCAGGGACAGCTGTCACAGAACACTTTTGTATGTCTACCTATAAAGCTCATACTTCAGGCTTATGGACTGGAAAGGAAATACAAAAAAAAAAATAATTTAAAAACTGTACTGTGACTATTAATTCTGTCAGAAAAGAAGGAAACAATCACAGAATAGTGGAGGCTGGAAGGTATGCCTGGACATGCCCTGTATAAACTCACAGACTGTTCGTCCAACTTCTCAAGAAAGCATTGAATTTGAATCCTGAAGAGACTTGTGTATAAAGGGCAAACTGATGGACGGATTGGAAGAAAAGCTTGTTGGATTGGACTCCAGCTCACATGGGAATTAATTCTGGGAAGTCCTATGGCTGGAGTTATACAGACAGTTGAACTAAATGATGACGGCTTTATAATACATGCATATGCTTCCTGGTTTAGAGATGCTGCAAAGGCTCCTTCCAGCCTGATCATTTCCAAAAGCTCTCTGGAAGGATCTCACCATACTTTAATCAAACTCAGCAGGGGTCTAACCTGTGTCCAGTTGCTGGTAGCAGACATACAAACACATCACAAAAGACGCTCTCCATACCACACTGCATCAATATGTTCCCAGACATTCCCCCAGAGTAGCAGACTCCAAGCCTTGCCGTTTTTGGTGTCCTGCTTTCTGCACAAGAAGAATGGAGCACACCCAAGGAGAAACCTCACTGTCAAACACTGCAAACCACCCTCCCACAGGGAATTCAGCTGACAGTTTTTAGCTCTGATGTTTACTCATTTTGTTACCAGTTTATGATTGGAATTATCTGTTTACAGTACCCAAACAGTAAAGTATTGTCAGGAATTTGCATATCTATGCATACAACTCTCTTATGTGTCAGAGGAACATGTGCACAAACACATACATGCATAGAGTTCATTTGATTTTGCTAAAACAAGAAGGAAAGGCTGTACTAAACTCTCCCTTCATTTTGATGCCCACCTTGATTTACCTAATAAATACCCACTAATGCTCTAGGTTATCCTGCTCTGGCAGGGGGGTTGGAGTAGATGATCTCCAGAGGTCCCTTCCAACCCCTAACATTCTGATTCTATGATTCTGTGACATCATCCAGTCCAACAGCCCAGTTCAGAGCAGGATCAACTAGAGTGGGTTGCTAAGAGCCATGTCCATTTTGGATTTAAGTATCTGCAGAGATGGAAACCATAGCATTACAGGGCAATCAGTGCTGATATTTCACCACTCTGAATAGAAGAGATTTTTCATGAGTAGATACAAAATTTCCTAAATTTCAGTTTGTGTCCATTGTGTCTCGTCCTGTACGGGGCACCATTTGAAGAGTCTAGCTCTGTTTCACTGCTCCCCCATTCCCCACTGGGTATTTAAGTTGTGGTCAATGGCTCTTTGTCCAGGTGGAGGGCGGTGACAAGTGGTATCCCTCAGGGCTCTGTCTTGGGACCTGTGCTCTTCAACATCTTCATTAACGACCTGGACATAGGTATCGAATGCACCCTTAGCAAGTTTGTGGATGACACGAAGCTGAGTGGTGTGNGATTAGAAGGAAGTTCTTTACCCGGAGAGTGGTTAGGCACTGGCACAGGTTGCCCAGGGAGGTTGTGGATGCCCCGTCCCTGGCAGTGTTCAAGGCCCGGCTGGATGCGGCCCTGGGTGACGTGGTCTAGTGATTGTCATCCCTGCTCAGTGCTGGGAGGTTGGAACTAGATGATCTTTAGGGTCCCTTCCAACCTGGCCATTCTATGATTCTATGAGTCTATGATTTATGCACACTGACATAAAAACTCTCTCATCGGCAGCACAGTCTTCCAGTATATTACTTGTTCCAGTGTTATATTGTATTTAAACTTGCTGAAAGCGTACTCTGCCCTATTGTTCAGGTCATTAATGAAGATGTTGAACAGTATTGACCTCTGAGGAGCACCCCTGGTAACTGGTTTCCAGATGGATTTTGTGCTGCTGATCACAACCATTTAAGCCTTGGAATTCAGTCATTTCTCAGTCCACCTCACTGCTGACTTATCTGTTCTCTGTTTCATCCTTTCATCTATATGATGTAATGGGAGAGAGAGTTGAAAACCTTGCTAAAGTCAAGATAGACGATGTCCGCTGCTCTTCCCTTGTTCTCTGAGCCAGTCACCTCATTGTAGAAAGCTGTCAGATTGGTTGGTCATGATTTCGTCTTCTTAAATCCACGCTGACTACTCATGGGGGAGCTTCTTGTCCTTCCTGAGCTTGGAAATGATTTCCAGATTCGTTGCTCCATCACCTTCCCAGGGATTAGGGTGAGACTGTCTGGCTTGTAGTTTGCTACATGTTCTTTCTTGCCACCCTTGAAGACAGAAGTGATGCTTGCTTGTTTTCAGTCCTCAGGAGACTCCTGCAATTGCCACAACCTTTTAAAGATAACAGAAGGGCTATGAAATGACTCTCAGCACTAGATACCTCATCTCTAGTTTGTTTTCCATTGTGTTCCTCTGTCCTGGTTTGGGCTGGAGCAGAAT
>VWZO01000819.1:0-15896 GCA_013396975.1 Bucco capensis
GGGTTGTGTGGTTTGTGGGGTTTTTTGTTTGGTTGCTTTTTTGGGTTTTTGGTTGGGTTTTTTTTTTGTTGGACTTAGTGATCTGAGAAGTCATTTCCAGCCATGAATATTCCGTGATTCTTTTTCCTTACAACTGTAATGGAAGTTGAATAGGCTTCATTCAGTTAGAATGTCTGGAAAAGTCTCCTGTGCATAGTGTATTCAATATTTCAGATGATAGGGGTTTAAGAAACATTTAGATGCTCTACTCAGGGCCGTGGTTTAGTGGCATGGTAGTGCTAGGAATGGTTGGACTTGATAAGCTTAGAGGTCTCTTTCAAGCTTTGTGATTCTGTGATCTATCCCCTGCTTCTAACAGGTGCCACCTGAAAAAAACTGGAGGGTATTGTTAAAATTAATGATCAGCTTAGGTCCTCTTCCATCATCTAACTGCAGATGAAGGCAAGAGCTGGATGGCAAATTGGCTCCTGTTCAGAAGTTTCCTAGCAACAAACCAGGTAAGGCAGCAAGCAGCAAGTCAGGCTGTGTACTGCTAGCATCTGAAATGAGGAGTTACCTAACCAAAAAGTGCTCTTGATAGAACAGATACTTGTTGAAAGGCTGAATGGTGCCTGCAGGACTGCTAGGTGGAAGTGAAGTCAGCAATACAGAAAGCTCTGGCCCTCAGCCCTCCATTGTTAGCCACTCTAGGCAATAGATGACAAGTTGGGGATAATAACATAGGGGAAATTCAAACCAGGATGGGGTGGGTAACAGCTACTTGGTCCTTTGATACTATCTTTGTTGTAAAGGGAGACATCAATAGTGTTAATGGAGCTTGAAGGACAGGGAGGTGTTAGGAACATCTCTTGAAAGCCTAGTGAAATGCCATGCCACATTTTGTTGCAGGATTCTCCCAACTGCTTTAGGTTTCAGTAAACATCCTTTTTTTTTTTTTGCTAGGAGAAAAAACACCTTCTAGTTGAGAAATTGCTAGTCACATCCAGAGACAATTACACAAGCACCACATTAAAGCATGACACACTATCATTTGGGGGAAGAAATTAAAAGCCAGAGGCAAACAGACATTAGCAGATGATAATGTAGGAGTATTAGCTTTAGAAGGCAGTGTGGAACCCTTCTCAGCATATTGATGAAGCTCAGAATATGCTAATCACATAGGAGAGCCACCGAGAGGGAATGGGGACTTATGGTCAAGGCTCTCTGACCTGTTAGGTGCAAGCTTCATTCTTCTCTTAGAAAAGACTTCATGGCTAATGAATGTTAAGCAATGTGCCGTTGTGGCCAAGAGGGCCAATGGCATCCTAGGATGCATTAAGAGGAGTGTGGCCAGCAGATCCAGAGAGGTTCTTCTCCCCTCCCCTGGAATGCTGTGTCCAGTTGTGGGCCCCTCAGCTCCAGAAGGATAGGGAGCTGCTGGAGAGAGTCCAGCACAGGGCCACCAAGAGCATGAAAGGAGTGGAGCATCTGCCCACTCCTTTGAATTCTCCTTTGAACTCCACTTGAATTCTAAAAATTCAAGCTTCTTCCTCCTCTGACAAATACCTTCAACTTTCTTCTAGAAGGACCAAATCAGTTGCTGTAACAAATCAATTCAGTTGCTGTGACATTTCCATACCTGGCAACTAAAACCTAAAAACGAGGATTCCATGCACTAACACAAATTTGGCTATCTGGAAAATCAGTGTCCAAAGATTCTGGGAAAATGCCTTCCTGCTCTTACTACTTTTAACTGAAAGATCCCTAGCATAGCAGAGGATTGCTTCTTTAATAACATCCCTTTGTTAATATTGATTATGACTTTTCCAAGGCTTTGATTGTCAAGTTATTCTCTTAATTTTCTGCCTCCTTTGTTATTTAATCCCTTCTGGCCTAAGGAAATGAAAACACAACTGACATTTTGTAAGCAGTGCATTTTAGGGGAGTGCTCTTTGTTTTAAACAGCCCCTTGCCCATCTGTTTTCCAGTTCATGGAACACAGCTGCCTCTGGAGGTTCATGTCAATGCCATTAACACCCATCAGGGAAACCTGCATTCTTTCCAGCATTCCTTCTCCCTCAGTACTAGTGCCATGTGTCCTTTTGTCTCCAAGATGCAGGAGGTGGGAACACTCCAAAAAGAAGTTTCTCCTAGTAGAGGTGAGTTAAATTTATTAAGTCTTAGTCCAGGAGTCACCATCCCTGGAGGGGTTTAAGAAACATTTAGATGCTCTCCTCAGGGCCATGGTTTAGTGGTATGGGAGTGATAGGGATGGTTGGACATGATGAGCTCAGAGGTCTCTTCCAGCCTTGTCTTGCTGCCTTGCCCTTTGATTTCACTTGTGCTGCTCAAAGAAGTTTGAGGTTCTAATTCCAGGTAAAGGAGCTCTCTGGCTAAGAATCCAAACTGGTTGTGAATCCTGCTTTCCTTCTTGAACTTTAGGGAGATCTTCATCATACTCATCACCAATGTCACTGCACAGCATCTCTGGGGTTAGCAGGGAGAGGACAAGAGGAAATGGCTTCAAGTGGCAGCAGGAGAGGTTTAGATTAGATATAAGGAGAAATTTCTTTACTGAAAGGGTTGTTAAATCTTGGAATAGGCTGCCCAGGGAGGTGCTGGAGTCACCATTCCTGCCAGCAGAGAGTGCTAGCTCACAGGAATAGGATTTTTCATGGTGTTGAAAGGAGAATTGAAATAGAAAAGACATTTTAGGATACTGAAAACGATTAAAAAAAAAAAGCCTGTCTCTAGGACTGCATATTTTTCCCTACTTTACCTCTGGTGTCCTTAGACTTTATTTTATGAGTCACTCAAGATAAAACTCAGAGTGGATCAAACGTTTTACATCTGAATTTACCTTTCCAGGATAAATGGAGAAGAAATAAGCCTTAGACATTTGGAATTCACTCCAAACGTTTCTCAGCTTCTGTTTCCTGAAAGTATTTTGTTCCAAAGATTCACAACTGTTTGGAAATGCTCTGTTTGCTCTCTAGTCCACGATGGGATGAGACATAATTACACTTCCAACACAAAGCATTAATGATGCTGGTAGTTAATGCTCATTGAGATAAGTAACTTCTTGCTCTCAGATAAGCAGCTCTTGGCTAAATATCGAGGTAGATAGATGTCTGTGGTAGCCTCAGGACTTGTTGTGGTCCTAGGACAGACCTCTGTAGACCTCTAGAGTGCAGCAGAGACCAGGCAGCCTTGCTGTGTGCATGGGAGCTTTGGCAGGCTGGGCAGAAGCTCCTCAGAGAGACGTTGCCACCTCAGTGACAAAGCTTTAGTTAGAAATAGTCTGTACCATGACTCTTCAGGGCAGAACTGGTGGCAGGGACAAGCTCAGGCTGCAACAGCAACTTCTACACCTGCAGTCCATCAGGGGTTTTTGGCTGGTGCCGTTGATTTAGTGAGCAAACCTAGAGTGTGTCACCATGGGTGGAGAGGAGCATTTGGGGCTTGTCCTGTGCAGACACTCCATTATCCTTGTGGGTCCCTTCCAACTCAGGATATTCTGTGTTCCATGGTTTTATGGAACTCTTCTCTCAACTCTTTCTATCTATTCTATGATGCCAAGCTTGGAGCAGTGGCTGNTCAGCTCCAGAAGGCTAGGGAGCTGCTGGAGAGAGTCCAGCCCAGGGCCAGCAAGATCCTGAAAGGAGTGGAGCATGTGCCTAAAGTGAAACCATCAGTAAATGTCATTTCTGGAGGAAAACACTCCAGAAAGCCACCAGGCTTTGCCACTGCTACTATGGCTCATCATCACCAACAAGAGGTGGAGGATAGGGCAAAACCCAGCTCACTCTTTCCATCCAGGTGTTGAGTATAACAAACTCTGCTTGAAAAAACACTCAGTCTTCAGACCTGGGAAGACATGTTGTGATTTCTGAGGTGATTGAGAAGGTATTTGTATTCCTCACTTGTTTTGCCATTTGGGTTTGGTTCTGTCTCTTGTTTTGATGTGTTTTTTTTTTCCTTCGAAATGAGCTCCACACTATTCCTGTCACACTCTGTTGATTCTATGTGCTTAGATGAAAAAAGTCATCATTATTCAGACCTTATTTTTTGGCATGTTTCCTGGCAGGCTAGGGTGAAAGCACCCCATTAACATGGCCTGGTTCTGAAGGCTCTAGGTGATGCACAGAGTCATCTCATGGCATCTTCCTTGCCCATAGCTCACTCTCTAGAACTAATTGAGCAGATGAAGAAAAAGAAGAGATTCAGATGAGATCAACCTCCTTTGCTTTCATTTGTTGAACTCCATTTTCATTGTTTGCCATAGTTCTTGAGACCCATTTGATAGTCAAGCACTGGCTATTTAAAGACAAAGCCTTCTTAACAACAGTGTTAAGATTTGGTTAGCTACACTGGGGTGAGACAAGATCTCTTCAAGCATACTCTGGGTCTTTGAAAAATCTGGAAAGGAAAAAAAAACAACCCAAATTTATCAGTCATTTTAAAAGAATACGTGAAATATCAACATTTTTATTCTTCTAGTCTGGATGGCTGAAAGATCTGTCAGATCCACAGCAAGTCCTTTGGCATGAATCCTGAGGAACAGCATCCAGGTCTGAAGCCTTGTGGGTGGCTTTTGTGGGAAAGAACGAGTGAAAGCAAAGCAGGAATGTTGACATCACAGTGCCATGAGTACCCAGCAGTAATGTGCACATCCTGAACACTGGAGATGCCAGCAGTACCCCCAAGTCCTTCTCAGGACTGCTCTCAATGCCTTCACCCCCAGCCTGCACTGAGACTGAGCTCTGCCCCAGTCCAGGGGCAATGAAGTTCACATGAGCCTGCTTCTTGAGAGATATAATTACCCTAAAGCTAATTCTTTCTGCTTCAAAGACATTTTAATCAGGAGTCAACTAACTAAAGCTCAACCCAGACAGCGTTGCTAGAAATGCCCTTACAAAATAAATCAAGTCTAGAGCACTGCCTACTCTATCAAGTGGCATTTTGTTTTGTTCATTCTCAACTCTTTCAGCCTATCCTCATAGGGGAGGTGTTCCAGCTCTCTGATCATCTCTGTAGCCTTCCTCTGGGCTCTCTGGAGCAAGTCCATGTCTTTCTTACACTGACAGCTCCAGAGCTGATCACACAACTCCAGCTGAGGCCTCAGCAGAGCAGAGGGAGAGAATCCTCTCAATCCTTCTCTCAATGCAGCCCAGGATGCTATTGGCTTTCTAGGCTTGGAGTGCACATTGTTGACTCGTATTCAGTTTTTCATCCCCCAACACTCCCCAAGTCATAGAACCATAGAATCCTAGAACAGTTCCAGCTGGAAGAGATCTTGAAGATCATCAGTGCAGCCTTTGTCCTAGCCCTAGCAACCTGCTAAATGATGCCTCCCAATGCAACATCTCCCTGGCTCTTAACCCCCTCCAGGGATGGGGACTCCAGCACCTCCCTGGGCAGCCTGTTCCAATGGCTCACAACCCTTGCAGCAAAGAAATTCCTCCTCATGTCTAGCCTGAACCTCCCCTGGGGCAATTTCCATCCATTTCCCCTTATCCTATCACTCTCCACCAGGGAGAACAGAGCAGTCCCTGCCTCTCTACAACCTCCCTTCAGGTAGTCATAGAGAGCCATGAGGTCTCCTCTCAATCTCCTCTTCTTCAGGCTAAACAGGCCAAGCTCCCTCAGTCTTTCCTCCTCAGGCTTATGTTCTAAGCCCTTTAGCAGCTTGGGAGCCTCTGTCCCCTCTCCAGCACCTCCATGTCCCTCTTGGAGTGAGGGGCCCAATACTGGATGCAGTACTGGAGGTGAGGCCTCCCCAAAGCTGAGCAAAGTGGCAGGATCACCTCCCTGCTCCTGCTGCCAACACTGTTCCTGCTCCAGGCCAGGATGCCCTTGGCCTTCTTGTCCCCCTGGGCACACTGCTGGCTCCTGTTCAGCTGTCACTCAGCACCCCTAGGTCCCTGTGTGCCTGGCAGTTCTCCAGCCACTGCTCCCCAAGGCCTTCTCCACAGGGCTGCTCTCAATGCACTCCTTGCCCAGCCTGTCTTTGTGCATGGGATTGCCTTGACCTGTGTGTAGGACCTTGCACTTGCCCTTGTTCAGCTTTGTATTTCACAGTAGTCTTCCAAATCAAAACACTGAGTGTTGAGCAGGAAACTACAAAGCTCAGATCCCTACCAAAAGCTGATGTGACTGCTTCCAGGCTTATTTTTAGTCTCCTGCCAAACAACTGTCATATCTGTGGCACCGGATCCTTCTAAATTCATACTGAAGAAAGTAAACAGCAATTTTACACTTGGAATACCCTGGGCATGAGCTGACCTTTAGATTAAATGGCAGCAGCAATCCTTAAGGGAACACTGGAGCTGCAGGGCCAGCTTGTTGGACTGGCACACTGGGAACCTTTCCATTAGCCTGGTGCAATCCTATCTTGGAGGTCAATCAATTAAAGTCTTAATTAAAGGGGTGCAGGTTTTGTTTCCTTTAGGCTTATAAATGTAGAGTTTGATCAACTCTTTTGGAGGGGTGAACATGTTTCTGAGAACACTTTGCTTTCACTGTGTGAGACTCTACATTTTGGCCTTCTTATGGCCTTCTTAAGGACAGGTGAGAAAGACTATTAATAATAATAATAATCCATCTGAAAATGAACAGCACATTCTTAGTAGCTAACAAGAGATCTACCCAAAGTGGATCTACTCTGATTTTATTATTGGCAAGTTCTGGGGGGGGAAAACAAAGTGGCTGCTACTTGAGTGTAGATGATAACTACTTTAAGGTTTGGTTTGAGTCCTGCCTGTCCTGGTTGGACTTAGAAAAGAACTAATTCTCTTCAGTGATTTTACTTTCCAACTAAATCTCCTTTAAGGCACTGCTAAATGTTGTGTACCAGGTTGGGGTGGGAAGGGAAAGGTTGCACCTGCAGGGAGGAGCAGACAGTTCAGGGTACCCTAAAGTCACCAACAAGGTATTCCATTCCATTCCATTCCATTCCATTCCATTCCATTCCATTCCATTCCATTCCATTCCATTCCATTCCATTCCATTCCATTCCATTCCATTCCATTCCATTCCATTCCATTCCATTCCATTCCATTCCATTCCATTCCATTCCATTCCATTCCATTCCATTCCATTCCATTCCATTCCATTCCATTCCATTCCATTCCATTCCATTCCATTCCATTCCATTCCATTCCATTCCATTCCATTCCATTCCATTCCATTCCATTCCATTCCATTCCATTCCATTCCATTCCATTCCATTCCATTCCATTCCATTCCATTCCATTCCATTCCATTCCATTCCATTCCATTCCATTCCATTCCATTCCATTCCATTCCATTCCATTCCATTCCATTCCATTCCATTCCATTCCATTCCATTCCATTCCATTCCATTCCATTCCATTCCATTCCATTCCATTCCATTCCATTCCATTCCATTCCATTCCATTCCATTCCATTCCATTCCATTCCATTCCATTCCATTCCATTCCATTCCATTCCATTCCATTCCATTCCATTCCATTCCATTCCATTCCATTCCATTCCATTCCATTCCATTCCATTCCATTCCATTCCATTCCATTCCATTCCATTCCATTCCATTCCATTCCATTCCATTCCATTCCATTCCATTCCCATCATATTCAGGATAAATTGAGGGTGATTTGCTCACTACAGCCACTTGGATCTCCCCACTTGGCTCTCAGATCTGTTTCTCTTAGGCATGCTTGGGATGGAGGATTCTGTACTGCCTGTTTACCAAGTCCTGTCTGAATATTCATCATGTTCCTTAAATCTAATGGATGAAATCTGATGGTTTTCCAACACTGGCTGCTTTTTGGTTTAGTGCTGCCAGCAAATGCTTGATCTATGGTTGACATTATGCTCACAATGAGCATTTCATTTGCATTAAGCAGAGCAGAAACTGATGTTCTTTTTTTTATCCCTCAGCTGCACTAAACCAGCAATGGAAATTGCTTTCTTATATCTCTGTCAGGGCATAACTGTGAGAAGAGAAAATGTAGCTATTCATGATAACATTGTGTAGAACAGAGGATGGAAAGCACAGTAGCCAGTTTGCAGCATCCAAGTGTACCTTCTAGGAGGAATGGTTTTGATGCTGGATAAGCCAAGCTGTAGTTAGCAGAGCAGGGAATCTTGTGGTCAGCTATAGAAATCTTCTTTCTGTGATTTTCCCAATATAAAAAGCTAAAGAAAAAGAGTTTAGTCCAGGTAGCTTTTCTTGTTTGCCTTCACTGAGGACTCTGTCATTCAATCATGCAGGTATTTGATGGCTTCAACCCCAGCTGGCAGAGTAACATCCCAAGTGTCATTGCTGTTCTGCTATAGACACCAGGATGGTATCTCCATTAGATATCATACTGATGGAAGCCTATTCAACCTAAGGTGTTTGCAGGCCCATACTAACACCATGAACCATCTTGTCCAGGAGCTGCTTTATGCTGCTGACACTGCCCTTGTTGCCCAGACAGAAGTAGCTCTGCAGCATTTAACATCCTGCTTTGCAGCCACTGCTCAGCTTCTTAGGCTGCAAGTTAGTTTAAAGAAAACAGAAGTTTTACATCAGCCTGCACCTCAGGAAGTTTTTCACCATCCTCATATCATCATTGGCAATTCAGAACTTAAANGCCGATGGTTTGGAGCAGGCACACAGGATCACTCTGGAGGAGAAAAGACAGCGTAGAAAGAATCGTGTCTTGCAGCTTCTACCTCCTGAGGAGTCCTTGTGCTGTGCCTTTTGCAACTGCTCTTGTCTGTCCCAAATTGGCCTTTGCAGCCAGCAGCGCTTGGAAAAAGCACTTGGGAAGAGCATGGATGGAGCCCTCCCTGGAGCTGCGTTCACGAAGCCTGCCCATGATGATAGACACCCTGCTCTTTCCAAATTACTGATCATATTTTAAGAGAGGATTAATGGTGACCAACATGCCCTGTAGCCTATAAAACACCTCAGCAGCTGTGCAGTGAGACCTCCACCCCTGCATGGAGTGAGGAGCTAGCACTTGGTTTCTCAGAGACACCTCAAAATCACCAAAGAACTCTGAACAAGGACCTTCTGGTGTTCCTCACCACTCACAGGTTGGCCAAGGAATAAAAGTTAATCTTTTTTCTTATAAGTTTTTAAGGACATACAACTACTTCCTCACAAAATACTTGGTGCCTTCCTACTGCTTCTTGTGAGGAAGTCAAGAAATCCAGAAGGAATGGCTAGGGGTAATAGCAGAGCATAAAAGCAAAGTGTTGTTGCTCCAGGCATCATTCCTATTGTTCTTGGGATGATTCAGAGGGAAAGATGCATGACAAAGGCTTCAAGTGATGTTTATATCTTCTATGACTGATGGATGTTGGTGGCACATTGGTCTCTGGACTAATTTCGAGCACTTTGAGAAGAGACTTTCAGCAAGAGAAGTCTGACCTGCTGTATTCAGCTGTTTCTTTCTGTGTGATGGCACTTGAAGCTTGGCTGATGATTCCGTAGCTCAGTGGGGAGATCTGAAGCAGTTGCCAGAAGGCAATGATCATGTATATTATTGAAATAAGTAGGTAGGTTTGACCCAGAGTAACAATCCCAACCTCTTACCTCTTCAGAGCTCAGAAGCCTCAAGTCCTGCCTAATGCTTTCAACACTTGAGCAGTTTTGTTATATATAGCAATAAATTCCTGTTTGAATTGTTTACCAAGGAGACCAACCAGCTGCATTTAGCAGCTCTGTAGCTTACAGATAAGACTAATTGCATGTTGGAATTACAGCTACTCATTTTGAGTTAAAGAACAACAGTGTTTCCTTAAGAGATTTACTCCACTGATTTGCAGAACCTTCACAAACTACCCTTTCCAGCTAATTGTAAGATGTTCCTGGATAGTTTTACCATGTCCTCCACAAGGAATGTGTGGGCTAATGTCAGTAGTTGCCTAGAGACACATATGGACCTTCTGCATTGACTAGGAGTGAAGTGGCTAAGCATCCTCTTCTTGTAGGGTGACCAAAGCACACAGCACATGTGGTGGTATCAGCATGTGGGAGGGTGAAGTTGCTGTAGCTTCCTTTCCCAGCATGGGTTTCTCTCTGACATTTTCTCAAGGCCAGCTTGTTGCTGGATGGTAGCTGCCTGAGCTACCCTTCAATACCAGGAACATCCCAGACCCCTGCAGAGAGACTTCCCCAGCTTGGCAGAGGTCTCCCAGCCTCCAAACATCCAAAGCTGCCATGTTTGGAAACTGGCATTCCATTTCTCTAACAAGGACTGAACTAACAGATTGGAAAATAAGCATATTTCCTTCAGGGCTCTGACAAGAACACAGCCACAGGTTTGCATTTTAAAGCTGCCTTCCAGAACCTGGTATCTACATCTAATTTTGGTGCCCAAAAGGCACTTTAGCAGAGGTACTGAGCATGAAGAATGCCTGAGCACAATGAGAGGAACCTTGTCAATATGGATATATCAGCATTAGACCTTTACCTGCCTCAATAAACAGAATAAAGCAGCCTGATCTTCTAGACTTAAAGACAAATATCTCTTTTTAAACAAGCTGCTTAATTTGGGACAGGCTGATTACTAAATATTTCAGCATCAACCTTAAAATACATAGGAAGAAAATGATACACTGAGGTTGTGTTTTGTGTGAGGCAGCAAAATCCAACATTTTATGAGTAAATTGTGACTGTGTTAGGCTATTTTTCCTTCTTGAGAGAGTAACACAGGCTTGGTGTAGATGTTAGTGCTCTGAGTTGGGTAGACAAACATCAGCTCAGATGTAGAAGCACAAGGACCACTAGGTTCTCTCTGTGCTGT
This sequence comes from Bucco capensis, assembly GCA_013396975.1. Classification (NCBI taxonomy): domain Eukaryota; kingdom Metazoa; phylum Chordata; class Aves; order Piciformes; family Bucconidae; genus Bucco; species Bucco capensis. The sequence continues at coordinate 10,764 of VWZO01000819.1, forward strand.
ACATATCTGTCTAAATTAGTCAGCCTTTTCTCTGGGGTGGATTTGAGACCCTTCATTTTTCAGGATAAGAGTAATCTGATTCTTTATGGATGAGTGAAAGTTACCTTGACCTGATGAGCTGCCAAAAGGGCCAAGCAAATTGCAAATTAGCACACAAATCATTCCCCAACACCCAAGCCTGCAGACAAGTGGACTGCAAATAGTTAACTGCAGCCTAGCCATACTAATATTTGTCATTTCTCTGCAACAAATCACTGCTTTAAGATGTCATTTGATGCAGTAAGATGGAATTTAATAGAGGTTTCAGAAAGCAAAATGTTTCTATACTAACAGCTCCAAGCTTCTTTTCAGTGAGTCAGTCAGAACTTGCTAATAAGCAAGCATGAGTCTGTTGATTCAACCCAGGAGTGCTCTATTGATCTAATTCAGATCAATTTGGGAGCTGGTCCCTGCTGTAGGATGTAAAGAAATATTTGCTAATTTGATCTTTAATCTGATACTTGGCTCTATTTCACCATAATGTGATAACAAGAGTGATAATGAGAAGGGGCAGTCAATTGTAATAATGAAGTGAAATGATCTTTTGCTCTCTTTTTCTCTCTTATCCTCTGCAGTGGAATGGAAGAACAGCAAGTTTGGCATGCAGAGAAGCAAAAGGATTTTACTTACAACCACCAGGTAAATCAGAAGAAGCTTGTTTAATATCTGATTCAGCTCTCACAACTTAATGTGCTTTTTTTAAAGGGATATAATTTTACAGCCAGTTTCTTTTTTACACCATGCCATTTCCCCCCCCCCTTCACTTTAAATATATATTTTTCAGCCTGCTTTACAAATGTCATCAACATGCACAGATGGTTACTACCACAAAACAGTAGCAAGTTCCATCATTTTGCTGAAGAGGTGTTAATGGCTCTTTGTGTAAGCTTCTTTCTATTGCTCTCCCTTCCCAATTTGTTTGTAGGCATCCTCAGGATGACTGAAGTTGCTCCAGGGAAGGTTCAGGTTGGGTATAAGGAACAATTTCTTCTCTGCCAGAGTGGTTAGGTATTGGAAGCCCAGGGCAGTGCTGGAGTCACCAGCCCTGGAGGGGTTGAGAGAGCTTCATTTTTTTTTGTCTACACCATTCTTTCTGGTTATTTTCTCTGTCTCTTCCTGTGGAAAAGTCCACTAGGAGGCACTAAGTAAACACCTTATGATTTAGAGAGTGTTTTCTCCTCCTAGTATCTCTCCTGAAATCCAGTTTTTCTGCCTAACCCTTATCCAAAAACTCCACAGCTAAGGAAAAGCTCCTCATAAATCGGTTGGATGTGTGAAGGAAAGAGAATATCATTCATAAAAATCTTTGCTGGTTGAGAAATTGAGTCTGTAATCACTAAGTGATTCCTCTATTTTTATTCTACCTGTTAGAACTGGAAATATGTGGCTTTCTCCTGGCTGGATGTTATCCTTACTCCCCAGAAGGCTAGTGGCAGGAGGGCTGTGTGTCCCTTTCCCTGCTCCCTCTACCCCATCCTTCCTAACAGTATCCCAGAGCATGGAGTCATGAAGCCCACACCATTGGTATTGATGTTGTATATATTGGTATCTATTTCATTTCAGTTTGTTTTTTAGTGCTCTGCTCTTCATTAAAGCTGTTTTAGTTTCCCAATCCATAAATCTCTCTCCCTTATTCCCTTTCTCCTCCCTTTGGGAAGGGAGAGGGTTACTAGAGAGCATCTGTCACTCCTTTAGTGGCCAGCCCTGATTCTTAGATTATGGATAGTTGGACTGGATGATCCCAGAGATCTTTTCCAACCATCCTAAATCCATGATTCTAGGAGGTGTTTGGGATAGTTGAAGCTATTCTGAACGTGGAAGTCTTTGAATGAAATCACCTCCTTCAGAACTGGACCAAGATTTTACAGGACAGGAATCCCTTGATCATTCCTTTGTTCCCTTTAGGGCCACTTTCTGTTCACTATATTCAAGGCATTGTAAAGTCTAAAACCTATTTACAGATAAACTATGCCACTGACAACATTCAAACCAAACACAAACCCATCGTTGTTACCAAAAGACTGAATAAATCTCTGATCCTTTCAGGTGGCTCTGCTGGAATTTAGTATTGTAAAGCTAGTTTCTAATGGCATTAAAAGAAGGATAATTATTCTTTGTCCAAATGCATTAAAAGTTCTCTTTCAGGTCTGAACTGGAAAAGTTATAGGAGGTTTAAAGTAGAATGTTTGGATGCTGCTCAGAGCATTCCTGGTTAGTGAAAGAGAATGACAAGAGCTAAAACAGGTGATGTTTTAAATATTGAGAGCAAATCTCATCCCTAGGGGGGGAAGAAAATTAGATCTGTTTTTATTTCACATTTATGAGAAGCCTCTGAAGAAATTTATGAATTTAATTGAATAGCAACAAAGTGAAAGGAAGCAAAATAAACTGTAATTACAAAATTGGGTTTAGTTCTCCCTGGCATTTGGAAGATCAGCTTACAGCTCTATTGCATTTGAGAGCAGTTTGGCTTTCCTGTGATTCTTGTCTCAAGGACTAGTATCTTCAGAGGGAGATGGCTCTGTGCAGCTTTGTGGTAGGGTATGTGAGGGTTTTGTGCTCCTCTTAAGTGGGGAAAACATGCTGCTTATAATCCAGTTTTATGCACCTGCTGTGTGGTCTAAGCCCTGTGACTTTCAGGTGAAGTAGGCACAGAGCTAGACTCCTGAGTCACTGCACTGCTGTGCAATGTAGCTGAGAACCAAAAGAATTGCAGAAACCATGAGAAAATAACATTGCTTGAATTTGTTAGCCCTAGTTCAGTGTCTCTGTTAGTAATGACTATCTCTCTGCTCTGTGAAAGAAACCTTCAGGCCATTTCTTCCCAATGAGCTGAGCCCCCATTCCATTGGAAGGGAATGCTTTTGGACTGAATGAAGCTCTATTTTTAGAGTGGATAGGTAATGAAGTGCTCTTTGGAAGTGCCTGAAATCCAGATCTTTAGCTAGTCTCAGCATCTGGAGTACTGTGTCCAGTTCTGGAGCCCTCAATACAGAAAGGACATGGAGCTGCTGGAGCAGGTGCAGAGGAGGCCACAAAAATGATCAGGGGGCTGGAATACCTCTGCTCTGAGGACAGGCTGAGGGAGCTGGGATTGTTCAGCCTGGACAAGAGAAGGCTTCAGGGGACCTACTAGTGACCTTCCAGTACCTAAAGGGAACTTCCAAGAAGGCTGCAGAGGGCCTGTTTGCAAAGGCCTGCAGTGAAAGGACAAGGGGCAATGGTTTTAAATTGGAGAGGAGTAGATTTAAACTGGACATTAGAAAGAAGTTCCTCCCCACGAGGGTGGTGGAACACTGGCCCAGGTTGCCCAGGGAGGTGGTTGAGTTCCCATCCCTGGAGGCATTCCAGGTGAGGCTTGCCAGGGCTCTGGGCAAGCTGCTCTAGTTGGGGATGTCCCTGCCCACTGCAGGGGGGTTGCACTAGATGAGCTCCAGAGGTCCCTTCCAACCCAAACCATTCTAGGATTCTATGATCTTCACTCTAGGTTTCTCTTTTGCCCCCTGCTTGTTAAGGTTTTAGCTATCTGTCTTCCAGCTAGTCAAGAAATAGAACCAATAAATGGCACTGTTGAATTCTACGGTCTTTAGGAACAATTTCTTTCTCTCAATTACTCCATCCTTCCTCAGATAGCCATTTGGGCTAGCCAGAACATAGAGAAGTGTCTCTACTGCCCACCTACTAAAGGTAGTCTACTTATTCCATCTATCTCCTGAGTTACAACTGAAATGTTTTATTACTGATTAGATGATCCCTTCCAACCCAAACCACTCTGTGGCTGCTATTGCCTTACCCAGGTTGTTTGCATTCCACATCTCTTTGATATTTCACACCCATTTAAGCAGAATTTCCCCAAATAATAAGTGTTACAGTAGGCTCTGATCATCTTCTATAGCTTTTCACCAACCAGCTGCAAAACAGCTTCCCAGTCACGATATCAGTTGGAAGAATTGTGTTCCTCTCTTCTTCAGCCTCCTGTGTTCTGCTTGGTCCCAGTGTTGCAAGAGTAGTGCAGGATGTGAACTCTTCTTGAATATACACTCATCAAAGTCAAGAACATCAGCAGCCACAATGCCTTTAGAGCTTCTGTGTCTTTTTGGCTCTTCTTGCTGGCTAGTTAACGTTTGAAATGACAATGTTTGTGTACAAACATTCTTTTGTTCCAATGAGTGATGCAGCTGCTGCTGAGGCAGTTATAAACTGTGAGTAACTGGATTGGCTTTTACCCTCTGCTTCCTCTCCACAGATGTCCAAAGCTGTAGCAGCCAAGATGGAATAAATTAGCTTAAAAAAAAAAAGCCCTGATAGTTTGATAATCCAATAGCTTGTAACATCTACTCAGGCCATTTCTCAGGAACAGATGAATGAAGCTAAAGCCCAAGGCAAACTGCCAATTAGCCTTGTCTGTATCCATAATTGTATTTAGATTTGTCTTCCAAATACGTTTTTGTGTCACATATTCTGTGACACACTTCTGTTTCTGTTACACAGAAACCCTTTCCATGTCCAAACAATTTCATTCTGGAGGTGACCCAATCACTCTAAACATGTCATTAGCCTACATGCTGTCATTTGCTTGTAACACAATCAATTTCAACAGCCACATGCTTAGTTCCTTTGGGCCAGATGCCACTTTGGACTCTGCATAGCCATAGATGGCAAGCATCTCTCTGCTGAGTCTCTTCTTTATGACATTTCAGCATCTCTTCCTCTCTTTATTTTGTTTTTGGTTCACTTGGATTTATCTGGAATGATCTCATTTCCCAAATAGGTGCTTGCCTGGGCTGTAGGAGCAATAGTTGTGCTTAGCTTAGATCAATTTTCCCTGCAGGTCATGTAGCCTGGAAGAGGTTTCAGGAGGGTCACAGCAAGCATTAAACAAGCAAAGCAGGTATCCTACCCAAAACACCTAGTTAAAATAACACTAACATAAAAATATATATATAAATATATAATATATATATATTACATATTTTATAGATAGAGGATAGAAAGGAAGGAAAGAGGATAGAAAGGAAGGAAAGAGGATAGAAAGAAAGGAAGAGGATAGAAAGGAAGGAAAGAGGATAGAAAGGAAGGAAAGAGGATAGAAAG
>VWZO01000819.1:20974-39218 GCA_013396975.1 Bucco capensis
CTCTGCTCACACCTCCTCTGCAATACTGGGGCCAGTTCTGGAGCCCTCAACACACAAAGGCCATGGAGCTGATGGAGCAGGTGCAGAGGAGGCCACGAGAATGCTCAGGGGCTGCAACACCTCTGCTCTGAGGACAGGCTGAGGGAGCTGGGATTGTTCAGCCTGGAGAAGAGAAGGCTTCAGGGGAACTACTAGTGACTTTCCAGTACCTAAAGGGAACTTGCAAGCAGGCTGCAGAGGGCCTGTTTGCAAAGGCCTGCAGGGAAAGGACAAGGGGCAATGGTTTTACATTGGAGAGGAGTAGATTTAAACTGGACATTAGAAAGAAGTTGCTCCCCACGAGGGTGGTGGAACACTGGCCCAGGTTGCCCAGGGAGGTGGTTGAGTTCCCATCCCTGGAGGCATTGCAGGTGAGGCTTGCCAGGGCTCTGGGCAAGCTGCTCTAGTTGGGGATGTCCCTGGCCACTGCAGGGGGGTTGGACTAGATGAGCTCCAGAGGTCCCTTCCACCCCAAACCATTCTAGGATTCTATGATTCTAGGATTCTTACAAGCTGTCTGAAGTGACAGTCCAACCTCCTCTGAAATCTCTGTGCTATTCTATTCTCTTCTAGTTCTTATTCACAAGCTGAAAGATTGTGAAGGAATGTTACACACATCAAGACAAATTACACCAACCACTTGAGGAGAGCAAGAGTTAATTATCCTTCTTGGCACAAGTGTCCTCATGGCCACTCAGCTCCTGAATTAGTGCTAGAAGAGATCTGGGGATGCTTGCACAGGCAGAGGCATTCACAAAACCAGAGTTGACTCTACCTGATTAGGAAGAATATTTCTCTGAACTCCAGGCTGATACCACTGACCTAATAACATTTACACTAGGACAAAAGGAAGATGAAAGAGAAATGATCTCTAAGCCCATTTTTACAACACAGGGGGGAAAAAAAACCCTCCAGTGAAAGGATATCAAAGAAAATTAGGTAATGGAACTCTACAGGATGAAAGGATGAGAAAGTAGCTCACTAGCAGAAGAATCAGCCAGATAAAATGTACTTACAGAGATGGGATTGTCCCACAGCCTGGCCAGGAAGCTAAATGAGATCAGTAAGAATCAGCTATGAAATTAATACATAAATTGGAATAGCATAGATAAGAGCTGGGGGATTGAAGAGCATAAAAATGGATATTGTAAAGGATAAAAGAGACATGGGAAAAGAATAATAATGAAAGGAATAGTTAGGACAGAGCAAGCTTTAGGAAAAAGAATGAAAGGTGGATTAGCATTGTATATTGCTGCTCTGATAGACCATATTTAGAGAAAGGGATTACATAGATAAAACAAATTTTCTTTGTGTGCAGAAATCATTTTAGAGGAAAGTTATTAAGAAAGTTTCTCTTGGGGACATCCGAGGTTCTGAGTATAGAGAGATCCAGATGTAATGCTGATAGAAATGCTGCAAAGTATTTCATTACAGGACAGCAATTGGAGTAAAAAGTGGGACTAACAATGCTGTTTTCCAGCTGTATCATGACCATTAGAGCCAACAGATTTCCAGTTACTGAGTCAGTGCTCAGTGGTCTTGTTTCATTATTTATTATACTATGCTTTATTAAGTGAGGAAGATAATGAACAGTCATAGATGTATATGGATACAGGGAAAGCTGCCTCATGTCACAGAATCATTAAGGTTGGAAGAGACCTCTAAGATCACCAAGTCCAACTATCAACCTATCACCCCCATGCCACAAACCCATGTCCCTAATAACATGTGGAAGTTTCAGCTTCCCAACCAAACTTCCAGCACCATTTTCTGCCTGTTTGCAGGCAGTAAGTTTGTGACTCATTACCAGAGCCTCACAATTTCATTTTCTCTAAGGCTGAATAACTTTTCCTCCTCCCAAGAACTTTCAAGAGAGAGGCATCGACATGCATGAATATTCATGACCCCTTTGGGAAAGATTTATGCAAATAAATATCCAGTGCTGTGAATGAAAACAAGAACAAAAAGTGCAAAAAGAATCTGCATTTTAGTTTCAATAAATACTGTAGATTTTTTTTTGTTTTCCTGAGGATTCAGTCAATTTGACAAACAAGGGCTGAGTAGAGCTCTCTGTTGCCTAAATTCTCTGTAGGTAGAGATTTGCATCTTCTGGGTCATAGTTTGCTGGTAGAGCACAGGGAGGGTAAATGATGGATTGTGAAATCATCATTGCATTGTAGTGACTTCAGACAAAAAGGGCTTCAAAAGTGTTCATAGGGCTTAGTGAGGAAATTTGGAGGGTTAATTGCCATCCATTGATGCAAAAGGGTGTGATAGAAACTGGGGAAAAGGGGAAATCTGGAGTGCTTAGAAAGAAAAAATCCCCTCTAATATCTGTTCTGCAGTTCTTGAGAACCCAGAGAGACTAAGTGAGGTTAGACAATACAAGCTTGGAGCAGTGGCTGGCACACCAGGAGCTGTGCTGCCATCCAGAGTGACCTGGACAGGCTAGAGACATGGGCAGGGAGAGACTGAATGACATTTAACAAGGGGAAGTGTAAAGTACTGCATGTGGGAAAGAACAAGCCCATGGATCAGTCCAGACTGGGAACTGATGTGTTGGAGAAGAGCCCTGGGGAAAAAGCTCTAGGAGTGCTGGTGGCTAGGAGGATGCCCATGAGGCAGCAATGTGCCCTTGTGGCCAAGAGGCCAATGGCATCCTAGGATGCATGAAGAGGAGCGTGGCCAGCAGAGCCAGAGAGGTTCTTCTCCCCTCTCCTGTGCCCTGGGGAGGCCTCCCCTGGAATGCTGTGTCCAGTTGTGGGCCCCTCAGCTCCAGAAGGATAGGGAGCTGCTGGAGAGAGTCCAGCCCAGGGCCAGCAAGATCCTGAAAGGAGTGGAGCATGTGCCCTAGGAGGACAGGCTGAGAGAGCTGGGTCTCTTCAGCCTGGACAAGAGGAGACTGAGAGGAGACCTCAGCAATGCTTAGAAATATGTGAAGGGTGAGTGTGAGGAGGAGAGAGCCAGGCTCTGCTCCATGGCATCCAATGGTAGGACAAGAGGCAATGGGAGCAAGTTGGAGCACAGGAGGTTTAGGATTAAGCTGAGGAGGAACTTGTTTGCAGTTCAGGTGCCAGAGCACTGGCCCAGGCTGCCCAGGAGGCTGTGGAGTCTCCTTGTCTGGAGCCATTGCAGAGCTGCCTGGACACATTGCTGTGTGAGCTGGTCTAGGTGCTCCTGCTCTGGCAGGGGGGTTGCACTAGATGATCTTTCTAGGGCCCTGCCAACCCCTGACATACTGGGATACTGTGATTTCCTACCAGGTCAACTCTGCTTTGTGTGTGGCAGCCTTTGTCTAAAGCCATTAGACCTTCTCCTTGGAGGTTCTTCATAGCCAAGCTTCAGCACAAAGCCCAGTGACAGTGACATACATAACCCTGTCCTGTGTTGCCCCTTATCCTCCTGCCACATTAAGTCTGGCTTCAGCTTCTCTATCATCTCCAGTAGGGAGCTGAGGACATCAATAAGATCCTCCTGTAGCCTTCTCCTTTTGAGGCTAAAGGAAACTACTTGTCTCAGGCTCTTCTTATACACCATATAAGACAGAAGGAGAAAGGATATAATAGGTAGATAAAAGACATAAGGAGGAATTTCTTTCCTAGATGGTTTGTTAAGTCCTGGCCCAGGCTGCTCAGGGAGGTGCTGGAGTCACCATCCCTGCAGGGGTTTAAGAAAGGTTTAGAAGCTCTATTTAGGGCCATGGTTTAGTGGCATGGGAGTGATAGGGATGGTTGCACTTGATGATCTTGGAGGTCTCTTTCAACCTTAATGATTCTGTGATCTAATCCAGCTAATAACCTTGGTGGCTCCCCCTTGGGCTTGCTGAAATAAATCCATTTTTCTCTCTCAGTTTAATCTGTGCCTTGCAGAGCTTTAGCTGATTTGATCTTTACCATGAAGATATTTCCTGCTAGGTTCTTGTAAGACAATGGAAGGGGACAGAACAATGTTTCCTATCAACAAAAAGGCACAGCTGACTTGCTCTGCTTTTCAGCAGCATCTCTTCAAGTAAGAGCTTGACTTATAGATCTCCAGAGGTCATTTCTATGACTCACATTGCTTTTTCACTTTGAGTAAAAGAATGCAAAGATTCTTCCTGCATTTTTTGCATTATTAAAGCCTTTCCTATCTAATAATGAATTATTGAAATGGATTTATATGCATAGGAAGCATTGGTGTATAGGAAGTTCATCCAACATTATTTTCAGGAGCTTGTGATTCCAAGAATATAACAATTACAGGCAGTTTCCTTTCTGATATTATTCCCTCAGATTCAGGACTGTTTAAAGAGAGCTTTAATCATCCTTTTTTCAATTTCACTACCACTTGAGCATAACTCTTCTAATAATGTTAAATCTTCCCAAGATCTTCCTTGTTAACCTACAGTTTTATACTCAGGAGTGACAGATAAAGTCACAAAGCATGTGTTATAGAAATAGCTTTAAGCAAGACATTGTTTACTAGGCTATTGCAGTTTTAAGATCAGTAAATGCTGACTGGCAGAGTTGGATTGGATGGGATAAATTTAGTAACAATCCTGTTAGCCACTAAGACCTAAAAAGAAAGAGCTGGTCAAGCTGCATTATATCAGTCTCTTAGTGGCATGGTTTAGGGGTCATAAGTTGATGGTGATGGAGGTCTCTAACAACCTTAATGATTTTGGGATTCTTTTGATGATCAGTTACAAAGAGGCAACTAGGATGTAGCATAGAGTTGTGGCTTCTGAGATCTGTTTGCAGCAATGTGTTCAGCCTCAGGAAAATCAAAGAGCAGCACAATGAGGCCTTAAAGAGTCACTCTTTTTTTCCTGTTGTTTTTGCTGAGTGAGGTCTTTGCCTGGTTCTTCTCTCTGTTGGTTGTGATGCTCTTACTGGTGAGGTGGGTTTGCTCTGTTCTGATGGCACAGCCTCCTGTTCTGAGGGGGAGAACCAGACAAAGTGTCTGAACATGGAGAAAATGATGACATCAAGCTGGATGCCAACTTCTCCTGGTCTGTGATGGGAAAGCTAGGAAACTGGCTTATCTGCTGGGATTTAAAGCATGGCATCTAAGTGCCTTTCCTGATAGAGCTTAAGTTCTGCCAGGATAGCCATAACCATGTCTTGCTGTGGTGTTTATGTGCTCTCCATGTGAAGAATACTCTTTAAACATGCACATCCACAACCTGTTCACCAGTCTGAAATGAGGAAGGAAGTAGGATAGGAAACAGATCCAGAACAGCTGGAGAACTTCACAAGGAGTGCAGTGTCCAGAGCTATTTATTATGTATAAAGATGTGCACAAGCATTTGTTAGCTCATCCATCTCCTTCATGTTTGATCATACAAACTCCTAGATGAAGATAAAACCCTTGCAGAAACATTTTTGCCCTGATATTGCATCCAGGCTTTACCTAAAGGAAACACAAAGAGTAAGATTCCAAGAAAGAGAAGTTTAATTATGTTTGGCTTCATGGAGCTTGATTTATAAGTATGGATCAGTGGTGTTATCTCGGAGCTATTATTTTAGACCTCTTGCTCTCTCTTTGCAATTTGTTTCAGCACATTTATTTCATGATGCTGGTAATGATGTTGATCAGAGCCTAGAAGGCAGTGGGGAAATAGCTGGTCCTGTGTCAAATGGTTATAGGCAAGAATACAGCTTGGTCTACTGAGAAATCAGTCCCATTTCCAGGAAAAAAATAAGCTAGCTTCATTTTATCCTTCTGTTCTACTTTTTTTTGAGCTCACTGTAATTATGGTGAGCATTTCCATAGCTTCCAGAACATGGAAAAGGCAATTACAAATAACTCAAGTTTAGGTTCAGTGAGCTTTGAATAAGCAAACTTCATGAAATAATCTGGCCTAAATATCAGAAGATCCAGCACTCTCTTTGAATGCTTCCAGAATTAAATCCATTCATTAAAGTAATTGAAGTTGACTGAGGAAGCTGTGCTGCAGCAATAGGATTTGCAGAAGGAACACAATTTAGTGGGATTACTCAGTTTAATTAGATGCTATTCTATGGCATTGTATTTAGAGGAATGATGGGGGATGCCTTGGTTGAAACAATTGTTTCTATGAAGAAGACTCTGAGTCCTTTCAGAATGAGCTTTTGCCAGAAAAGTTCCTAAAATATATTACCTTGAAATAAAGTGACCTTAAATAAATAAAGTGACCTTAAATAAATAAAGTGACCTTAAATAAATAAAGTGACCTTAAATAAATAAAGTGACCTTAAATAAATAAAGTGACCTTAAATAAATAAAGTGACCTTAAATAAATAAAGTGACCTTAAATAAATAAAGTGACCTTAAATAAATAAAGTGACCTTAAATAAATAAAGTGACCTTAAATAAATAAAGTGACCTTAAATAAATGAATTACACTTAAATAAATTAATTACCCTTAAATAAATTAACCACCCTTTAATAAATAAATTAACCATCCTTTAATAAATTAATTACCCCTAAATAAATTAATTGCCCTTAATTAATTACTCTTAAATAAAGTTCCCTTGAATAAATGAATTATCCTTTAATAGAGAAATTAATTCTTCTTAAATAAATTAATTATGCTTAAATACATTAATTACACTTAAATAAATTAATTACACTTAAATAAATACATAAAGTGACCTTAAATAAATGAATTACACTTAAATAAATTAATTATCCTTAATTAATTACCCTTAAATAAATAAATAAAGTGACCGTAAAGAAATGAATTACCCTTAATTAATTACCCTTAAATAAATAAATAAAGTGACCTTAAAGAAATGAATTACCCTTAAAGAAATGAATTACCCTGAATTAATTACCCTTAAATAAATGAATTGCCCTTAAATAAATGAATTACCCTGAATTAATTACCCTTAAATAAATGAATTGCCCTTAATTAATTACCCTTAAATAAATAAATAAAGTGACCTTAAATAAATGCATTACCCTTAAATAAATTATCCTTTGATAAATAAATTGATTATCATTTAATAAATAAATTAATTACCCTTAAATAAATTAATTGCCCTTAATTACCCTTAAAAAAAATAAAGCTGCCTTAAATAAATAAATTACCCTTTAATAAATAAATTGATTATGATTTAATAAATAATTAATTACCCTTAATTAATTACCATTAAATAAATAAATAAAAACCCTAAAAATAAATAAATGAATTACCCTTAAATAAATAAATGAATTACCCTTAAATAAATTAATTACCCTTAAATAAATCCCTCTTCTCCTGTATGAATGAGAGAGCTCCACTTGACTTAATCTCCCCTTGAGTTTAGGTCCTCTAATGCACCCAAAAAGGTTGCAATAACATTTTTATTGCATCTTATAGCATCTAATTTTGAGCAGGGTGATTACAGATGAATGAAGAAACATGAACAATTTTAAACAGTGATTAGAAGCATTTGGAGGACAGGGGGAAAAAAACCCACAATATGCCAAAGAAAACAGAGCTTCTCTGGGCCTTCCACTTGTCTTCTAGAGCATCAAAACTCCTGAGGTTTCAAAGGGTCTGGGAAATCCAGTCCTGTATTTCCTTCTCCCTACTTTCAAGCCACTGAACACTGAAGTTCTTGTCATATCCTCTAAGTCTTGAAGTTTACTAATACTAAAGGCTTTAATAAAGCTTTTGTGCTTATAAAATCAAGGTGATGATGCAAGATATTTTGGTTAGAATAAACATCAGGAACAGACTGTTCATTGCTCCCCAAGGCATCAACAGGTATGAATTGCAATGGGGAGGCAACTTCTGGCATTTGGAACAGATTATAGGAGAGAGGTATTTAGCTGGACAACGTAATCATTATCTGAGTCCCTTCCACAGCACTGACTTCGAAATCTTTTCTTTCTATTCTCAGCTACTGATTCCTTTTGTTCACTTTCACTCTAAGAGGTCCTCACTGCATTTAACCACCTGGCTGAGGCTGTTGGGAACCATTTCCAGTAGAGTCCTTATTATCTTAATGCAGACCTAGCAAAGAGCACTCACTGTTGAAAAGGGAATGCTCAGCATCAGACTGATCTTCCATCTCTAATGATTTGTTATGCTAAACAATCTCTCCCTCAGAGCATTGCTATTTCAAATAGCTTTGTGACAGAGCTGTTAAAATAAGCCCTGAAATTGGACTAGAGTTGTATATTCCATGTTACTGCAACAAAACCTGGAGTTTTCTAGCAATTCTAGCCAGCACAGTATGTGTGAAAAGGTAGATTTAGGTATCATCTGCTAAAATGATGCAGTGCCCTTCTTGACAGTGTCTTTATAGGGATGTGTTTGTGAAAGTTTACACATAGGAATCGTGGTTGATGATTCTAAATGATTGTCATTAAACTCTTTCTCCATTTGTGACTAACTATTCCACTGGTTGATCCTGAAAATGCCAGCTGAGTTCTGATTCTTTCACAGATGACTCAAGTCTGCCTAGGTAGGATTCATCTCCACTTAGCCTCAAGTGGCTCTTGAACCTAGCTGAACTAGCCACATTGGAATCCCTTTAAAGCCAAACTGGTCTCACTGGAGTCAAGTGTACAGTGTTCCTGTACCAAATGAAGTCAGATGACCTGGACAGGCTAGAGACATGGGCAGGGAGAAACTTAATGCAATTTAACAAGGGTAAATGTAAAGTACTGCATCTGGGAAAGAACAACCCCATGGATTAGTACAAGTTAGGAACTGATCTGTTGGAGAAGAGCCCTGGGGAAAAAGCCCTAGGAGTGCTGGTGGCTAGGAGGATGCCCATGAGGCAGCAATGTGCCCTTGTGGCCAAGAGGCCAATGGCATCCTAGGATGCATGAAGAGGAGCGTGGCCAGCAGAGCCAGAGCGGTTCTTCTCCCCTCTCCTGTGCCCTGGGGAGGCCTCCCCTGGAATGCTGTGTCCAGTTGTGGGCCCCTCAGCTCCAGAAGGCTAGGGAGCTGCTGGAGAGAGTCCAGCCCAGGGCCAGCAAGATCCTGAAAGGAGTGGAGCATGTGCCCTAGGAGGACAGGCTGAGAGAGCTGGGTCTCTTCAGCCTGGACAAGAGGAGACTCAGAGGAGACCTCAGCAATGCTTAGAAATATGGGAAGGGTGAGTGTGAGGAGGAGAGAGCCAGGCTCTGCTCCATGGCATCCAATGGTAGGACAAGAGGGAATGGGAGCAAGTTGGAGCACAGGAGGTTTAGTATTAAGCTGAGGAGAAAGTTGTTTGCAGTTCAGGTGCCAGAGCACTGGCCCAGGCTGCCCAGGAGCCTGTGGAGTCTCCTTGTCTGGAGCCATTGCAGAGCTGCCTGGACACATTGCTGTGTGATCTGGTCTAGGTGCTCCTGCTCTGGCAGGGGGGTTGCACTAGATGAGCTTTCTAGGGCCCTTCCAACCCCTGACATACTGGGTTACTGTGATAGATGAATCAAATCTTCATCTCTTTGCTAGGTCTGCCAGAAGCACCCATATGATGAACTCCTAAAGAAGGTGAAGTTAGCTCAGCCTCTGAACCCTTCAGTTCTACTCAAATGTGGTTAATCTTGAGTAAGCCTAAATGCTCTCAGGAGATTCTGTGCCTATGGAAGTGAGAAACACTTCTGTACACTAACAAGTATCAGGTTCTGCTCATTGACCATCATAAGAGGTGACTAAGAAACAAGGAACTTTGAACTTATTATTAATCAAATCAGTTGAGCAACAAATGTTGACAGTTACACAATCCCTTTCCATCAGACCTTGAACTGAAGGAACAGCAACAGGAAAAAAGGATCACTGGAAAGAGGGCTCTCAATGTTTTTTTTTAATTATACTTTCTATTCCATTTTCTTTTTTTCTTTGCAGCAATTATCAGGCTGCTGAAGTGACTAAGAATTGCCATTCCAGCAGCTAGAGCAAAACTAATCACCAGCTGAGAGGTTTGACTCAGATTCTCACACACATGCTGGTAAACCTGAGCTAAGAAAATATTGGAAGGCTATCTCAACACAGGCTTTGACCTCATTCTTCATGAGTTTATTGTTGCTTCTTCAGCTGGAGGGATAGCAAAGGCTCTACACACCTTTGTGTTCAGCAATTCAAGCACTTGGCCAGGCTGTGTCACCTGTTCAGCAGGTTCCTTGGGCACAATATTGCTGATTTCAGAGGACCAGCAGAGATCCATGCATCTGGTTCTGCCATCTGCTGAGTTTCAGTAGCATTTTGATTCTTAGTGCATTACTTCACACATCACAGAACCACAGAATGTTAGGGGTTGGAAGGGCCCTAGAAAGATCATCTAGTGCAAACCCCTGCCAGAGCAGGAGCACCTAGACCAGCTCACACAGCAATGTGTCCAGGCAGCTCTGCAATGGCTCCAGACAAGGAGACTCCACAGGCTCCTGGGCAGCCTGGGCCAGTGCTCTGGCACCTGAACTGCAAACAAGTTTCTCCTCAGCTTAATACTAAACCTCCTGTGCTCCAACTTGCTCCCATTGCCTCTTGTCCTACCATTGGATGCCATGGAGCAGAGCCTGGCTCTCTCCTCCTCACACTCACCCTTCACATATTTCTAAGCATTGCTGAGGTCTCCTCTCAGTCTCCTCTTGTCCAGGCTGAAGAGACCCAGCTCTCTCAGCCTGTCCTCCTAGGGCACATGCTCCACTCCTTTCAGGATCTTGCTGGCCCTGGGCTGGACTCTCTCCAGCAGCTCCCTAGCCTTGTGGAGCTGAGGGGCCCACAACTGGACACAGCATTCCAGGGGAGGCCTCCCCAGGGCACAGGAGAGGGGAGAAGAACCTCTCTGGCTCTGCTGGCCACGCTCCTCTTCATGCATCCTAGGATGCCATTGGCCTCTTGGCCACAAGGGCACATTGCTGCCTCATGGGCATCCTCCTAGCCACCAGCACTCCCAGAGCTTTTTCCCCAGGGCTGTTTTCCAACAGATCAGTTCCCAGTCTGTACTGATCCATGAGCTTGTTCTTTCCCGATACAGGACTTTACATTTACCCTGATTGATATCATCTAGTTCTTTTTGAGCCACATCTTGCCATGGGAATTTTGAGCCTGTTCTCCAAGCTCTTCTCAGGGCTTTTTAGGTCAGTTATCCAAGTTGCTGATGAAAATATCAACCAGTTGTGACTCCAGTTTCGACCTCTGAAGAGCTTCACATGAAGGAATCTTCCACTTTGACATGAAGCTCTGTAATAAACTGCTTTATGTTCTACTGAGTGCATCTCCAGCACTGCTTCTTAGCTCCAAATGTGTGTTACTGCTAAGCTGTTTATCCTGGAAAGAAAGGAACAGGTTTGACAATGTTTGATTCAGACAAACACATGTCAGCTGATGATTTACCACTTTATTATCCTCTAAGTGCTGATAACTTGAGTGTTGAACAATTCCATTTAATCAGATGACTAGCTGGCAGAGAATAGTTTGCTCTCAGAGGTTTTCAAGGTGGCATCTAATTATGCCAACAAAATGCTCTCACAAGTACATCACTGTCTGCACAGATTGAAACACAAGGGTCCCTCAGGTCATGCTGGAGCTAGACCAACTACTACTGAATAAGCTGTTCTGGAAGTAGCCCAAATACAGAGCTACAACAAATAACACAGCAATTCTGACCCCAGGCAGCTGCTAGTGGCTCTGATGGATGTGCTGCTGCATCAGGTCTGTGTTCTGGAACTAGTTCAGGGATCTCCAACAATGGTTGTCACTTTACAGGAGAATCTTAACCCCTGAGTCCAGCAAAAGCAGTGGTCTAGAGCCCTGACCACACAAGGAGGCCATGGCAAGAACACACAGACTAGAAAATGAGAAAAGAGAAGGAGAAAGGAGCAGAAAAGGAAGACGAGAAAGGAGAGGAGAAAGGAGGAGAAAAGAAAGAGGAGAAAATAAAGGAGAAAGGAGAGGAGAAAAGAAAGAGGGGAAAAGAAAGAGGAGAAAGGAAGAAAAAAGAAAGAGGAGAAAGGAAGAAAAAAGAAAGAGGAGAAAGGAGAGGAGAAAAGAAAGAGGAGAAAGGAGAGGAGAAAAGAAAGAGGAGAAAGGAGAGGAGAAAAGAAAGAGGAGAAAGGAGAAGAGAAAAGAAAGAGGAGAAAGAGGAAAAAGGAGAGGAGAAAGGAGAGAAAAGAAAGAGGAGAAAAGAAAGAGGAGAAAGAAGGGAAAGGGAAAGGAAAGGACAAGTGACAGGAGCTGGTCAATGCAAGTTGAGTCACAACTGCTGCTGGTCTTTGTGACCAGAAAGAGTTTCCAACAGCTGAACACCACTGAAAGCTTGAATCCACTCCCAGATTGTTTTCTAAAGGATGCACAGATTCCAGCACACCACAGGAAAGCCAGTTTGGGGACAAAAATATTCTCTTGTGGTCAAGAAATCGATATAACTCAGAGGAAAGAAGACAACTAACCAAACTAAGCCTGAAACACTTTCATGTCATGTAGTTTCCTTAGGTGAGGGTAGTGCTGAGAGCTGATGATGTACCACACCAAACACAAACATCTGGAACTTACCCTGGTTATCTGCTAAGGCCTGAAAGAACTCTCTTAGGCATCTGTCCTAGTCTGAGTCAGAACAAGCTTTTCCATTCCAGAGACATCATATTCAGGATAAAACTAAGGACAAGTCCCTGAAACTCCCATAGCAAACTCAAGCCTTGGATTCTCTTCCATGAAGCCTAAGCCCCAAGCAAGGCAGGTGCAGGATTAAGCTATTTAGCACCTCATTAACAGCCAATACAAAAAAGGAGAGGGTTGGGGTTTCTACTTTCCCTGAAGGTTGAGCACCTGGGGTAGTGGAGTGGGAACTCTCCTGGTGAGGCTCAGCAGCTCAGCTCTGCTGTTCCAGGGCTGTGTCTGTTCTGTCTTCAATCTCCATCCAAGAGTTCCAGCTCCAGGATCCAACCCTGAGTCTGATTCCAATCTGCTGGTGAGTCCTTCTGCCACAGCATCAGTGGGGATGCTAATGGAGTTGCCATCAAGGGATGTTTGGGTTTGGTATTGGGTTTGTATCTATTTGTGTATATATTCCATTTTATTGTTATTATTTTTAGTATGTCTCTTTCTCTCTGTTAATTCCTTTTTTCCCTTCCTGGAGTGGGGGAAAAAGGAGTAACAGAGAGCAACCTTGAGAAGGGCTCTCCTGTGGATGTCTCTGTGTCATTAGGTGAAGCAATTCTGCCTCTTGAAGCCTTCCTACAGCTCAAAAGGGACATTTTGATTATCTACTCTGCCTTCCTACCTACTGTAGGCTACAGAAAACCAACAAGGAGCTCATGCTCCACTCCAAAACTGCTCTAACTCAAGCATGGTTTTAGCTATAGGTTTTTGACCTCAAGGGAAATTAAACCCCTCATATAATACTCCAAGTCCCTGGTGCCCCTTTCTGATAACATAAACCAGCTCTTAACCTCTCTCTGTTAAATCATTTGGACCATTGAAACACAACAAAGATAAAATTCAGAGTTAGGAAAAGGATTCATGTTCCTAGCATGGCAGTAAACCATTGGAAGTCCAAAATAATCACGTCTTTGACAGAGATTCCTTCCTCTATGTGATAGCAGTTATGAGCTCACATACAATGAGCATTATGGCTTCAAGTTGCAGCAGGGGAGGTTTAGATTAGATATAAGGAGGAATTTCTTTACTGAATGGGTTGGTAAGTCTTGGCCCAGGCTGCCCAGGGAGGTGCTGGAGTCACCATCCCTGCAGGGGTTTAAGAAACATTTAGATGCTCTCCTCAGGGCCATGGATTAGTGGTGTGGGAGTGCTAGGGATGCTTGGACTTGATGAGCTCAGAGGTCTCTTCCAACCTTCATAATTCTGTGAAGGGAACCCCAAAAGCTGCTGTCATCTCTAATAAAGATAACCTTGCTCCAAAATTCCTTGCTCTTCTAAATGGCAGTGCACATTGTTCCTAAAACTGAGGGATTAGAAAGGATTTTTAAACCAAACCAGCTTCCTGAATATATTCAGTTTTTTCCTACACATTGCTTTGTCTGCCCTAAGAAGACATTTTCATTAGGATTCATGTACAACCTCTCAGAAACTTCCAGGATACTGATTTTGTATGAAAGAGCTGAAAACACTCCTTCAGATGCTAAATATCTGATAGCAGCACTGGATCCTGTCTGTGTTTTTGCAGCCTTTCAAACATTCTTTCTCCCTTTCCATCTTGTGCCTATAGATCTAAGCAGCTGCTGAAAGACTCAATGCACATGAAAAAGAAGCAGGTAGAATAAAGCAGATTTCAAACTACCTACATTGTATTGTCATCAGGTTCAGTGTCTCCCCAGAGCCTTTGTTAGCAGAAAGATTTCTTAATAACTACATGAATAAGCACAATCTGGCAGTTTTGTTACCTGAATGATAAAAACAGAGCTGGAATCTCTTTCAGTTGGAGGAACCTCAACATCCTATTTTGAGGTGTAAGTAAATGGCTTGCCTGAGAATTACAGACACTGAAACCTTTGTGAGGTAAATTAAAACTAAGTTAAACACATACATATGAAGTACAGAAATCCCTTTCCAGTAGATCATTAAAATAGGGCTTTGTCTCCTTTGATTTCAGATAGTATCTGCTTTGTAAGGTACTTGGTCAATTTTTTGTGCTCTTCTTCTGAAACTTAATGTCATTTCTATGCCATTAAGCATCTTAGAGAATTGATTTTATTCCTTCCCCTGTGTTTAAAATTATCTTCAGTGTTTAAAATGATCATCTTCTAGGACTCTGATGTCAAAATGTATTAGTAGATGTAGAAAGTAGTACTTGAAATGTAGAGAGAAGGCAGAGGTGTTTAACTTACCTTTAAATAGAGCTTTTAATTTACCTCACAAAGGTTTCAGCATCTGTAATTCTCAGGCAAGCCATTTACTTACACCTCAAAATAGGATGTTGAGGTTCCTCTCTGCACTTCCCAGCAGCAATCTGAGATGGGGCAGCTTCCAAACCACTGCTGAATTCAATGATTTCCTTCAATTCTTGCCATTTCTGAAGGATCCAACTTGAGATCTCGTGATGATGTGATGAGGTTTGTTTATTTAAAAACCTTAATGACTTGGTTTTTTTCCTCATGAAAAGGAATTTCTGATCCAAGCAATGTGTCAGAAAGTTGATATGAGATATGTTTAAAGATTCTCAGAGGTTCTTCTGCCCTCAATGCTTCAGAAGTCTGCATGCTTGTGTAATATCATCAGAAAGTCCTTTCAGGAGCTCAGATTATTTTCAGGAGGTTGGATCAGGTCCCTAGGTCTTAACTTTTGTAGGACATTATATTTCTTTTCAACAAAAGCATTCCCAGGAACTGTTTCTTCACAACAGCTGTTAGGTTGGGTTTTTTTCCTTGCACTTTCATTCCTTCTGGTATCTGACCTTGTGTGGAGTCTTATCTCCATTAAAAAAAACAACCCCAAATTACACCCCTGAGACTGTTAAGCTTTCATAATGAGAGCTGGCAGGTGACAAGTTGAATTGTGTTGTTGTATTACTAGGGTGGTTTTCTGCATGAGAGGTTGTACACAGTGAAACACCCAAAGGCAGAAGGACACTGAGCAAGAGGAGATGAAGTATTTTGTCTACAAAGATGCTGAGGGCACTGGAGCATCTCTGGGAGGAGGAAAAGCCCTGGAGCTGGTTAGCTTGGAGAAGAGCAGAGCTGCTCCATGCTGAGCAAGAGCTAAGGGGTACAGGGGGCAAGAGGCTGGGGTCAGACTCTGCTCAGTGATGCCCAGTGGCAGGAGAAAGAGCAATGGGCACAAACTGGAACACAGGAGGCTCCATCTAAACATAAGGAAAAACTTCATGCTGTGAGAATGTCAGAGCACTGGCCCACGCTGCCCAGAGAGCTTGTGGACTCTCCTACTCTGGAGAGATTCCAAAGGCACCTGGAGGGGAGATGCTGTGCACCTTGCTCTAGGTGACCCTGCTGGAGCAGGGAGGTTGGGCTTAGATCATCCCCAGAGGTCCCTTCCAGCACAGCTATCTGGATGAATATATTGCTACCTATCTGTCCAAAGCCCAGCATTTATCTAGTCTTCAGCAAAGAACTCCTCCTATCACAGGAGGCTATTAATCTTGACACCTCTCAGGACCAAATCAACACTTCTCTAATCATATTTGCACTCATTTTGATGAAGAAAATAACCATTTATTTATGAGAACGAGACAGATGTTTGGGCATGCCCAGTGAAAATTAAAGTTAGATCAGCTAGTACAAGGCAGAAGTGAGAGTGCCTTCAGGAACCAGTGAAACATGACCAGTAAATAGAGAGGGGACATGCTGATAAGATTATCTGTCATCATGAGGCATGAAGAAGATGAAGGGAGAGTACAAGCCGTATTGAATTCTGTTTCATTTCCCTGTAGCCAGCTCAAAGCCAGGATCTTAATCACAGAATCACAGAATGTTNCACAGGAGAGGGGAGAAGAACCTCTCTGGCTCTGCTGGCCACGCTCCTCTTCATGCATCCTAGGATGCCATTGGCCTCTTGGCCACAAGGGCACATTGCTGCCTCATGGGCATCCTCCTAGCCACCAGCACTCCCAGAGCTTTTTCCCCAGGGCTGTTTTCCAACAGATCAGTTCCTAGCCTGTACTGATCCATGGGCTTGTTCTTTCCCAGATGCAGTACTTTACATTTACCCTTGTTAAATGTCATCAAGTTTCTCCCTGCCCATGTCTCTAGCCTGTCCAGGTCACTCTGGATGGCAGCACAGCTCCTGGTGTGCCAGCCACTGCTCCAAGCTTGGCATCATCTGCCAACTTGCTGAGGGCACACTCTCCCCCTTCATCCAGAGCATGGGAGTGTTGGGTCAACAGTTGGATTTGATGATCGCAGAGGTCTTTTCCAACAACGATTCTGTGATTCATGAGCATCAATTGTAGGTTTTACTGAGTTAAACCTTCTAAAGACATTGAGTCTCCTATGATAGTGTGTTTGACATTAATAATCAATGACTAAAGCAAATTCAAAGCAAGAGCTTCTAAAAACATTAGCTAGGTCTCCTTTCCCCCCTCCTCTGGTAGAACTTAGCTGATTCTCCAAGTGATGCTTCCCAGCACCACTGAGTTCATTCCATCATTTCTTACACTTCTCAGCTTGCACACTGTGGTTCAGGTTAATTTGCACAAAGCATTTCCATTTTCAGGACACATTTATGAAGTCATTTCCATAGCTGCCAACTGCATTTCAGTGGAAGGCTCATAGCATGGCTCCTGCTCTCCTGCTAATTGAGGTTAGAAAGGCATTGCTGAGACAAAAATAATAATGATAGCCTGCAACTCAGTACAAACCCACTAATCATTCAGCTCTGGAAAGAGAAGAAGCATTTCAGATTCTCTTCTCCAATATCCTTTTCAATCCTCATTAGTATTCCATGAATGAAAATCCTTTCAGTGTGTTTTGGTCTCCCAGGAAGAGTTTCAATTGTTTTGCTGATCATTCACTCAGTGTGTAACCAATTTTATTTGACTTTAAGTTTATACTCTCTAGAGTTTTAGGGAAAAATAAGCTTGGAGTGGTTTTAAGATCTTGGTTATTAAAGTTTATATGGGATATTCCTGAAACAAAGAGAGTTTTATGCAATACAGTTGACTGAAGAACCTCAGAGTTAAGGGTTGGAGAAGATGATCCCCAGAGGTCCCTTCCAATCCCTCAGCCTGTAACTCAGAGGTCGTGTCCTTTGTGGTCATAGAAGTGACAATGACTTCTCAGGTTATTTTTCAATTGAAGATTCCTTGTGTTGGTAAATGAGCTATGGGACATGAAAATCATTCTTCATGGTATATTAGAAAACCTAAATCTGCTTTAATCTACATTTACAGTAAACCATGAGCAGAAGGCTTTGGGGAACTCTATTAGTGACCTTCCAGGACCTAAAGGGAACTTCCAAGCAGGCTGCAGAGGGCCTGTTTGCAAAGGCCTGCAGGGAAAGGACAAGGGGCAATGGTTTTAAATTGGAGAAGAGTAGATTTAAACTGGACATTAGAAAGAAGTTCCTCCCCACGAGGGTGGTAGAACACTGGCCCAGGTTGCCCAGGGTGGTGGTTGAGTTCCCATCCCTGGAGGCATTGCAGGTGAGGCTTGCCAGGGCTCTGGGCAAGCTGCTCTAGTTGGGGATGTCCCTGCCCACTGCAGGGGGGTTGGACTAGATGAGCTCCAGAGGTCCCTTCCTACCCAAACCAGTCTAGGATTCTATGAGTTTTCATTCTGCAATAGAATGCTCCTTGCCATACTGTAATTACTTCAGCCTTCCATCCCATGCCACACAAATGGATGACATTTG
>VWZO01000819.1:43869-62785 GCA_013396975.1 Bucco capensis
ATGATGGCTATTTGGAGGATACAAGGCTGAGGATATCCAAGAGCAGTGTCAGTTTTTGTCAGCTTGCAGAATCTGGGAGGAAGCAGGTGAGTGCTTGGAGTTGGTTGGAATAGAAGCATTTTGAGGGCTGCCATTTGCTAAGTTGTGTTGGAATAAGTCAGGATATGAAGTGACAAGGACAGTGAGGAAAAATGCTGGCCTTACTCCATTGTGACTACATCAAATAGTCTGTGATCTAGCTCTGCTTCTGTATGATTAATGTATTAGTTTTATGAAGAAATGTATCCTCAGCTGCTACTGAATTGCACAATTGATCAATATTTCACTAGCAATTTCTTTTTTAATAACAGAAGCTTACTGCTTAACAACACAGTTATTGAAATATTCAATACTAAAATATTACACACTATCAATTTTCCAGCTCTCTAATGATGCCTGTGACTTGCTAGGCTGTTTTGGCAGTCTGTAACTGTTGAAATTAACAAGTTAATGATGACAGAAGTGAAAAGCTGTTTATCAAACATGTAAGAATACTGACATTCTGGTTACTTATTTAATAATTCAGTGATAATCATGTCATTATTCTTATCATGATAATAAGATTCCTGGGCTTTCAGTTGTGTGTTGGAAGCTTGATTATAAAGGATACAACTAGATGAAAATCATCTTATAGAGTCATTATGGTTGGAAAAGACCTCTGAGATCATCAAGTCCAATGCTCCCATGCTCACCACTAAACCATGGTGCCAAGCACTACATCTAGATGGTTTTTGTACTCTTGTAGGGATGGTGATTCCAGCACTTTCCTGGGCAGCCTGATAACTCAGTCCTCACACTTCTCTTTGAGAAATGGCTGCAACCTCATTGAAAGAGGAGCTTTTGTCTGCATTTCTACAGCTTGCATAGTATAAATGTGTCTTGGTCCAACACCATGTGGCTTAGTTTGTAGCAGAGCACAAATAGTGATATGGCACTTGCTGTAAGTGGGAAAGCCACTGCAGCTTCTTTAGTCCAATGGCACAGCAAACTCTGAATAGACTCCATGATGTCCTTTGCTTTATGCTGGAGAACTAATAAATCATTCTGCTATCATCCTGGGAAATAAATTCAAACCCCAGGCATAAAGAGTGAGTCACATCCTTAATAAGAGCAGGCAGAGCCCCATTTGGGATAAAGCTCTGTAAGGGGTTAAAGAAGGAATTATCTTTGCAGATGAAATTTAAATCATTCACAGGACTGAAGCTTCAATAATCATGATGAAACCTGCAGGTTTCCAGACTGAGTGCCTGCAAGCTGCAGTGCTGTGGCTCTTATGCCAAATAAACAGAAGAAGGGGGGGAAAGGTAGTGAAGCTCCACTCGGCACTGAATTGTAGCGTTTTGATTGACCACTGAGAATCTTCCCTTGCCAAAGAATAAAATGATAACGTGGCGATGGCCTCCTGAAATGCAGACTGGGAGCGTTTTCTCTTTCATTTCAGAGCACCCTGGGCATCGAACTACATCCCCCAGGAGCTCCCCAGGGAGAGCAGGCGGATCCGCCCCCACCGTACCCAGCAAGCCGCGCGGTTCCGAGCGCTGGCGTGGCGCTCGCCGGGTGCATGGTGTGAGCGGCCGGGCCGCGGCCTCCCCGCCGAGCCCCGCATCGGTCAGGCGCTGTGGGCGCGGGAGCTGTTTCCATTCTCCTCCTTCGGCAGCTCCAGCGATGAGGCGAGCGGGGCTGGGTAAGCGCGGCCTCCTCGGTGCTGAGGCCTGCGGGTCCGGGCCGCGGCAGCAGCCTGGCCTCGGGGCGCGGGGGCTGCGCGATCTCCGCGGGTGGTGCTGGAGAGTTGTGTGGGGAGGGGGTGGAGAGCTCGGTGGGCTGGGTTAGAGCTGCCAGTGATCCCCTTGGACTCGGTTCTGCTGAGGCTACAGCTGGAGTCCTGGGTCCAGGTATGGGCTCCTCAGTTCAAAAGAGACAAGGAGCTGCTAGAGAGTCCGGCAGAGGCTAGGAAGATGCTGAGGGGACTGGAGCATCTCTATGAGGAGGAAAGGCTGAGAGCCCTGGGGCCGCTTAGCCTGGAGGAGAGCAGAGTCAGAGGGGAGCTGCTCAATGCTTGTCAGTTTGTAAAGGGTGAAGATCATAGAATCCTAGACTGGTTTGGGTTGGAAGGGACCTCTGGAGTTCATCTAATCCAACCCCCTGCAGTGGGCAGGGACATCCCCAACTAGATCAGCTTGCCCAGAGCCCTGGCAAACCTCACCTGGAATGCCTCCAGGGATGGGAACTCAACCACCTCCCTGGGCAACCTGTTCCAGTGTTCCACCACCCTCGTGGGGAGGAACTTCTTTCTAATATCAAGTCTAAATCTACTCTTCTCCAATTTAAAACCATTGCCCCTTGTCTTTCACTCCAGGCCTTTGCAAACAGGCCCTCTGCAGCCTTCTTGGAAGTTCCTTTTAGGTCCTGGAAGGTCGAGTCCCCCCGAGGATGAGTCGAGACTCTCCTCAGTGGTGCTCAGTGACAGGACAAGGGGCAATGGACACAAACTAGGACACAGGCACTTCCACCTAAACATAATGAAAAACTTCATTCTTGTGAGGGTGGTAGAGCACTGGAGCAGGCTACCCAAAGAGGTTGTGAAGTCTCCTTCTCTGGAGACTTTCAAAACCTGCCTGGACATGATCCTGGGCAACCTGTTCTAGGTGACCCTGCTTTAGAACAGGGGTTGGACTAGGTGATCCCCAGAGGTCCCTTCCAGCCCCTACCATTCTGTGGTTCTGTGCTCTTGTGTGGGCCAAGCTGTGCCCTGGCCTGTGGGAGCAGTAGGACAGGGTCTGAGCCATCCCTGGGTTGGGGCTCTGAGGAGGAGAAGGTGTGTGAGAGAGCCTGTGCTGATGGGAGTGGTAAAAGGTATTACCTGTGCTTCTGTCTCCAGCTCAGCTGGGTTGGGGCAGTGCTGGGATTTGGTTTTAATTGTATTCATGAGTGGTTCTTACCCCTTGTTAGTTTGAGCCATGTTTCCATAGATGGACAGATCTGTTGCTCTTCAGTCAAGTCCTTCCCAAACTTTGAGTTGTTTTTTAATCTTAGTACTTTTGCATTTTTTTCTTACTATGTTTTTGGGGAAAGAAGCCCCAACTATTGTCAATTTATTGTAAATATCTGAAGCATATGCAGAAAAACACAGAGCTCCTGCTGAGTGTTTTGAGAAGCTTAGGCCTCATTTCTTAACTAGCAATCAGACTGATGACTGTGGAGAAACTTTGAACTCCCATGTTGTGTTCTGGACCTGTGAGCTCACTGTAAAGCTCAAGTAATATTTATGACTGAGTTCTGGTGCTTTTTCTTTGAGAGTAATCACTGGGGGGTAATAAATGCCATATGGCTAAATCAGGTGTAATACCACCCTAGATTTACTTCTGCACTTTCAGTTTGTGTTGGGATGTTTCTCTTTAAAAGGTGGGCATTTGATAATGCTTAGGTCTTCAGTCCTTTTCCTGGTCACACTAACAGCTTGCTCTGGGGTGAGAACTGAAAGGAGTTAGACTGAAAAACACTCAGCTCAGTGTGCTGTTTCTGAGAAAGTGAAGTGATGGATGTAGGGGAGAAAGCTCTTGCCTTCTTTTGGCACATCTTTGGTAAACAATTCCTTAAAGAACAGTAGTTTCAGTACTTCTGCTGTGAGCATCAGGTAGCTGGTACCTTTTTATTAGCCTGTGATTATGTGATGGTCATGTCTATATTACATCTCCTGTCATAGATCTGCCATGCTGAAGTTTCTGTCCTCCCTTTAAGCAGCAGTAGCCAGGCTTCTGCACAGTGGGTGGACTGTTCAGTGGGTGAGGAAACTGGTGGGATGGTCACATCCAGAGGGTAGTGGTCAATTCCTCAATGTCCACATGGGGACTGGTGACAAGTGGTGTCCCCCAGGGGTCCATACTGGGACCAGTACTGTTTAATATCTTCATCAGTGACAGTGAGATTTAAGTGCACCCTCAGTGTCTTTGCAGATGACACAAAGCTGAGGGTTGTGGTTGACACACCTGAGGGGTGGATGGCATCCAGAGGGACCTGGCCAGGTAGCTGAGGAGGTGTCCCCTGAGCCTCCTCCAGACTAACCAACCCCAGTTCCCTCAGCTGCTCNTAGTCCAGGAGGACAATCCCTGCCCTGGTCCAGCTGACCACACTAATGCTGATCCAAGCCAGGATGCTGTTGGTCTTCTTGGCCACACTCCTGTGGCATTTCCACATGTGAAGAACACTTGCTGCAGTGCTGTTTTGTGTCTTAACCTTTGACTCCTGTGTTGGTAGGAGATGGAGCATCTGGTGGTCACTCTGGCTACACCAACAGTGGCTATAGTGTTTATGAAGAAGAAAATGACAGATTAACAGAAAGCCTACGTACCAAAGTCAGTGCCATTAAATCTGTAAGTATTTCATTACACCTCTGTTGGCTCATTTATGGAATTATATGAAGCAGTAGGCTTAGTTTAAAATATACACTTAGTACAAGAAAGAACTCTTGCCAACCAAAATGCATAATCTTAGGTAGAACTGGTTCTTCCTTTAATAAGATTTTTTTTTGCTAGAGATGTCTTTTATTTTTACTAACCTTGAGGACAGCTCTGGTGTTCTTTGTGGCTTACTGGCTTACAGAATGAATTACTTGCCCCTGCAAGAAACTAAGAGAATTTGAGTTGAAGGTCAGTAAGCTGGACTAGGGTCAGTTAAGAAAATGGACTGCTTGGGTTTGGTGTTATCAGTGTGGCTTATCAGTTTCTGCTCTATCTGCTGATAAAAGTGCCATGTGAAAACCACTGTTAGAGCATACTCTGAAAGAGCAATTTGGTGGGTTAATGATGAGACTGAGAACTTCTTTCAGGCAAGTCTGACTGAAAGACAGCTCTGTGATTTAAAATACCCCACAGCTTAAGATATTTTAATCTATTCTTGGCAATAGATCTTGGTTTTATGTATATAATACAAGCTAATAAATTCTTGGGCCTAAACTCATACAAATTGCTATTGCTAGTAATATCCTGTTGCTGAAAAGCAATTTATTTAGTCTCCAACAGGAAAAATAAAACCTTTAGTTGTCAGTGAAGAGATTATCCACCTAAATAAATGAAGGAGATAAAAAGAATGCCAGAATTTCATGTCTTGTCTCCTCCTCTGGTATGGTTGATAGTGCCCCACATGTGCTCTCTCTGGTGGTTCCTTCCAACCTTAACCATTCTGTGGGTCTGTGAGAAGTTATTCCCTTTCCTAAGGGTTAATGACAGAATATTTTGCATATTATTGTGGTTTTTTTTTTAACACTAGGTACTATTTTCACATTTTCTGCTAGTCATGTCTTGCATTTTATCCTGGTTAATCTATGTATCACTGATGACTTATATTTCATACTTGTATGGTATTTTTTTTCTCTAACAGCTTACCATTGAAATTCAGACAGAAGTCAAAAACCAAAATAAGATGTTATCAGAAATGGTAAGTATTGAGTCACTAAGTTTCTTGAACCATGGATTAAGGAGTTAGTAAAACATTGCTTCTTTTAGTATGACCATGTGTATTCAGATGTTGACTGTACACTGTGGCTACTGCAGCAGCAATATTTCTTTTCCCAAAGATTGAGGTGCCTTTTCAATTAGCAAATGGATAGTGCTATAGAAAAGGCAGTTCCAGGTTGAATTGTAGTTAAAAAGAGAAGCAAAAATAAGGAAGTCAGAAATGCCTCTTTTTGCTTACATTTTGCTTTGACTTGGGGACCAAAAAATCTCTCTGGATAAAGGGATGAAAGCTTTTGCTGTTTCACTTTCAGAAGCTGCCTCTGAAATACTATTAGATTGGGAGAAACTGAAACAAATTTCTTGACTTTAGCAAAGCTTTCGATACTGTCTCCCATGGTATCCTCATAGCCAGACTTGAGAAGTGTGCATTGGGAGACTGTGCTGTGAGATGGATTGGGAACTGGCTGAAGGACAGAGCCCAGAGAGTTGTGGTTGGTGGAGCAGAGTCTAACTGGAGACCTGTGCCTAGTGGTGTGCCCCAGGGCTCAGTGCTGGGGCCAGGACTGTTCAATATATTCATCAATGATCTGGATGAAGGGGGAGAGTGTTCCCTCAGCAAGTTGGCAGATGANCAGGCTCTGCTCCATGGCATCCAATGGTAGGACAAGAGGGAATGGGAGCAAGTTGGAGCACAGGAGGTTTAGTATTAAGCTGAGGAGAAACTTGTTTGCAGTTCAGGTGCCAGAGCACTGGCCCAGGCTGCCCAGGAGCCTGTGGAGTCTCCTTGTCTGGAGCCATTGCAGAGCTGCCTGGACACATTGCTGTGTGAGCTGGTCTAGGTGCTCCTGCTCTGGCAGGGGGGTTGCACTAGATGATCTTCCTAGGTCTCTTCCAACCCCTAACATTCTTTGATGCTGTGAAAAGCAGGATAAACTACATTTCCAGCAAGATTTAGGGGTAATCTTTTTTTTTCCCCTCAGAGTAATTGTTTGGTTGCTTTTCCTCTAGGATAATGACTTTGACTCTGCAGGTGGACTTCTAGGCGCAACCATGGGCAGACTGCGAATGCTCTCCAGAGGAAGCCAGACCAAGCTCTTGTGCTACATGATGCTCTTTGCACTCTTTGTGTTCTTTGTAGTCTACTGGATTATTAAACTGAGGTGATGCCATATTGCCTTTTTGGTTTCAAGGGTGTAATTTCAGCTCTTCAGGAGGCCTAATTAATGAAGACATCGAGGGGAAGTGCTGAGAAGCCACAGAGGAAGTGCTGTGAAGTGCATTAACTATTAATGCATTGGTAGATGGAGTTTTCTTAAGGTATCAGAGTTTTCCCCACCATCCCATGTTATTTTTGGGGGGGGACTGTTTGTAAATGTGCAGAAACTGGTTGCTTTTTTAGGGGGAAAAGACTTTTTAGACTGGATTCAAACAATCCAGGAAGCAACAGTTGTTTGGATTGGAAGAGTAATTGCAGCTTGGCCAAGGTTTTCTCTTTCATTCTGGGCCATGCTCTAAATTAGAGCTCCAGTTTCAGGCATAGAGTAATTTCTAGGTTGCAGAAACATGGAAGAATACTTGGATCTTTCCAAATTGCTTTTATCTGTGGTTTGTTTTTTTTCTTATGGCTGGCCTGAAGCTGACAAATATAATAGTGGGACCCCAAAAAACTTATTTTTGTGGCTAGCTCTGATAGTACCTAAGTATCTTAACCTCTTTGTTTTGGAGAGAAGTTACTTTCAACTGGAAGGATTTTATTTACCTGTGACCAATCCTGCTTATAAATCTTCTCTTTCAAGCAAATGCCTTTAGGAACAACCACAGTACCAATGTTTTCTTTATATTTAAAGGAGCTACACCTTAATGATTCCATTGAATCACTAGAACTTTTGCCATTAGAGTGCTTACTTTTCAAATCTGTGATGATCCCCAGAATCTGCACTGCATGATGTCTCAGAGAAGAGGTCAGATACTTTGATTCTTATATTAAAGTATATTTTGCTGGAGGTGCTGCCACATCAAGTTGTTTTTCTGTTGAAGACACAGCTTTGGCTCACCAAACTGTTGAAGTTGTTACATTAAAAAAAAAACAACCCTAAGTTTCCTAGATATTGAAATTTTATCTATAGTTTTTTGGTAAACTTTTCTAGAAATACTTTATAATGTGGTGCCATTAATCACAAATAAAATGTCCTGCAGTATTCTTAGCTCCTGTTGTTTAGCTACATTCTTTTTCTCCTGTGGAATTAGCAGCATTGTGGAAAGGGAACTGCCTTGAAGGAGCTATACTTTGTGTTAAAAGCTTTCATATGTAATGTAAGTATGAGATAGAAATCACCCAATAAAAAACACTCAACACAGAATGTCTAGAAGGAATGAAAGCTCAACTATTTCTAGTTGATTTAATCTTTGACTGGGCCTGCATGAGGATTGTCTATTGTTTTGTTGTCAAGGCAGGGTAGGAAACGGGGAGAAAGCTTAACCACAAGGAATATATGAAGCTTCCAAACAACTTTCTACATCTCTATATTTATCAGAATACACCCAAGAGCATTTTTAATAATGAAGTGCTGAAACAGAGCTCTATTAGACTCTTTTAACATAAACACCATATAATTGAAAGTTACATATTCAAAACTGTGACGTATTTCTGTGTGTTTTTGTGTTACTTTACAGGCTGTAGCACATTTCCCTTTCTTCAGTTCCAGTAAAAGATCAATTTTCAGTTTAAAATCTCAACTGGAATCCTGCAAGTTTGCTTAAGGTGACTTTATGTAAAGGTAAAACTGCTTGGAGAAGATTTCCCTCAGGGAATGGCAATTGATAGGAAACATACATTGCAGCCTTGGAATTCTCCTCAGCATCTTCACTTGCTTATTTATCTATTGCATTTCTCAGTTTTAATGTCACTTAGACTCTGTCTAGCAATCACAGAGATTCTTTCCAGGTGGAAGGAAAGAACTTTTAGCTCTCAAACTTGAGTATCATGGAGTTTCCTTAGAAAATGCTGAAGCAACACATCCAATTGATGACAAGGACACTTCTAGTGAGGCTCTGATTTTTAATATAGGCTCTCTCTTCTTTAAACTGTTGCTTTAGAAGGAGTTTAAGTAATTACACATAGTCACAGGTTTACCTTTAATATTTTTCTTCAGTTAATGCCACACAAACCATGATACTTTTACAGCTGAAGTTGAAGCCTCCAAAAGCTTCAGCTCCAATTAAAAGTTACTTGCAGAATTCTGCAGATAAAAACCAAGCCCCAGCTCCCATCACCAAAGCTCCAGGACATTGTGCTACAAGTCAGTGTGAACTTGGCACAGATGACAGAGCTCATGGTGATGATTAATTGCTAAAAGGGAAAAGGAAGCTACTTGTAATTAAGACTAAAATCACTGTTGCAGTCAGTGAATATGGCAGGGACTACTTTGTGCCTTAATTATTGATCTTGACAGCAAAGCTGCACTGGGATTAGATGCAACTACTAATGAAGTCAGAGCTGTATCCCTAGGGAAGTTGTGTTTCTTCCTTGGCAGATGAGATGCTCTACAATGTAGCTCTACCTTGAATAAAGAAGACATTTCTTTCAGGGTGCTTAGTGTGGATCACTAGACTCCTCAAAGCAGTAAGCCATGGAAACAAAGGCAGCAGGAGGCCACATGCCTTCAGAGTGTTTTATATCAACAGAAATGAGACTCTGGAGAACACAGAATGATGATGGTCAAAGACTTTTATGAGCATTTGTTGATCCTGTTGTGTTTTCTACTTCTTTTCCCCATGAAACACACAGTGGCTGTTACCTTCAGGGTGCAGGCCAAGCCATGCTCTTGCTGTCTTCGTTTTCAAGGAAGAGGAGGGGAGATCCATCACTTGCTTGGCAGTATCCCCATGGATTTGCAAATGATGGAAAGCATAGTTTCATCTGAACCACCTCCTATTGATGCTAACCTTAAGTCTCTGTAGAAATAGAGGAGATTGAAACATCAGCATGCTCTACTGCTGGAGCAAGTGCAGAACTCTTACCTCCCCATTGATTCTAGAATGCCTTTAGTATGAAGCTGCTTTTATTACATTGAACCTCCCTGTTCACAGAAGAACAGACAAGTGTGTTGTCACTGCTATAATACAGGGATGCTAATTCAAAATCACAGAATGATAAAAACCCTTTAGGTGGAAATAACTTTTAAGGTCATCAAGTCCAACTGAACACTGCCAAGTCACCACTCAAATATATATGTCCCAAAATATATGTAGAAGTGGTGTTTAAATTACCTCCAGGGCTGGTGACTCCAGCACTGCCCTGGGCAGCCTGGGCCAATGCCTAACCACTCTGGCAGGGAAGAAATGGTTCCTAATATATAATCTAAACCTCTCCTGGCACAACTTGAGGCCTTTTCATCTTCTCCTACCACTAGTCACTTGGGAAAAGAGACCCACCTGGCTCCAAGCTCCTTTCCGGGAGTTGTAGAGAGTGAGAAGGTCTCCCCTGAGCCTCCTCTTCTCCAGGCTAACCAACCCTAGCTTCCTCAGCTGCTCCTCAGCACACTTGTGCCCTAGAGCCCTCAGCATCACTGTGTTATCCCTACAAGCACTGCCTGAGTTCCCACTGCCAGCCACGCAGTATCACAGTACCACAGAATGTTAGGGGTGGGAAGGGCCCTAGAAAGATCATCTAGTGCAACCCCCCTGCCAGAGCAGGAGCACCTAGACCAGCTCACACAGCAATGTGTCCAGGCAGCTCTGCAATGGCTCCAGACAAGGAGACTCCACAGGCTCCTGGGCAGCCTGGGCCAGTGCTCTGGCACCTGAACTGCAAACAAGTTTCTCCTCAGCTTAATACTAAACCTCCTGTGCTCCAACTTGCTCCCATTGCCTCTTGGCCTACCATTGGATGCCATGGAGCAGAGCCTGGCTCTCTCCTCCTCATACTCACCCTTCCCANCACTGCAAACTACTGCAACCTTCAGCAAGTTTCTTCTCTAATTTCTTTTTCTCCTTTGGGAAGAAGAAAGAAACAAACAAAA
Source organism: Bucco capensis (assembly GCA_013396975.1). Classification (NCBI taxonomy): domain Eukaryota; kingdom Metazoa; phylum Chordata; class Aves; order Piciformes; family Bucconidae; genus Bucco; species Bucco capensis. The sequence continues at coordinate 54,383 of VWZO01000819.1, forward strand.
CCCACTGAAATTGTTGTTCTACACTCCCTCCACACCCTGAAGCTTCCTCACCTTCCTATAGGATTTGTTGAGGGTGGAACAATGTTAGGTTCCTTCTTGTTTGTTCTGCAGAAAAGCCTCTGCCAACCCTTAGCATCTTGCATCTTCTCTGCTCTATAGCAACAATGATTCATCCTCAGAACTCCTCTGGGCTGCTGCTCAAAATGCTCTGTTTAGAGCAGGAATCCTGGACACACAACATCCTTGTTTGTAGGATGTTAGAAACAGGCAGTAGTGTGTGACAGACAGGCCAGGTTAGCACTGATAACTACATGTTTTACCAAAACACCTTTCACCTTTGTTTTTTGTGTGTGTGTGCATGTATATATATATTTATATTATCTATGTGTCTGTGTCACAAAATTGCTGCTGATGCTATTTTACTCTCTAAGGGTTTCCTAACAGCATCTCCAGACAAGCAACTACTGCAGATCTCTCCCTTGGGGAGAGAGGGCAGAAGGTTTCAACCTAGTTTAAGAGGATGGAGATAACAAAGAGCTCCAATGGTTTATAATCTACTATTCTGGGGGAAAAAAAAGATTTGCTTTCAGTGTCAGAAAACAAAAGCACAGAACTAAATATCCTACCAGGAATTCTGGGGAAGCTGACAGAGTAAAGCAAGCTTGGAAATCAGCTATTTACTGCAAGTTTATGGTTTGATAGCTTACATTAGATCAATGATGCATTATTAATAGAGCATATAAATATTTCCATAGACATAAATATTAGAATGGATTGATTCTATGAGCCTATGCATAAAATATTTCAACTGACTTTTGAAACGTATGAGGTATACACTTAAAACTTGATTTTTAACTAAAAAACCCTTCATATTGCAATACCTGGGTAAGAGTGGAGGAAAAAAGAAATCTGTTTTTTTTTCTTCTGTATTTGCAATGCTATTTACACTTCATTTATTTCACATGAGTAGTCAATCAGTATTTTTCACTACTGCTTTCTTAAGTCTTTCACTGTGCAGTAAATAAAGAAATTATAGCACTCTCCCCATGAGTGACACACTGAGAAGAAGTGGCAGCACTTAGGCAGTGTTTAGTACTGAAATCACTCTTCATTTTAAAAGGCAATCAGATTTTCTTGAGGCCAGACAAGTTCTATCTTTAACTGAAGGCACAGAACCATGAAGGTTGGCAGAGACCTCTAAGATCATCAAGTCCAACCATACCTATCACTACCATACCAAGTCTACCTAATTCCTAGTAAAATACACAGAACACTACCTGATTGTTTTTAGGACTCATGTTATGAAGCCTGCAAAATTGCAAGAGACTTGCTACAAACAAAAGTTTTGCTGCCTGTGATCTCTCTCCCAGCCTGGTGTTTGCAGAGAGAGTGTTGGGGTTGTTCAAGGATTGATTTTTCCTAAGCCACCATGATGTCTTTGAGGCATTTCACCCAGGAGAGACAAAAGTAAACGAACACAGCTCTACTGTAGGCTCCTGGAAAGTCCTCTCTTATTGGTTTTGATATTGCCTTGCATTTTTCCATTAAACCTTTTGAGATTTGGGCTCCAAACTTCTTTTCAAACCCACTCTCAGAATCTCTACAACTAAAAAGACATTTACCTACATAAAATCAATCCAGTATGGACACTTCCATGGTGAAACAGCTATCTTTAGAACACTTCAGCAAAGTCAGTTGCTCTACAAAGCTTGAAAGACCAAATGATTAAAGTGACAGCTGTGACTAAAGTCACTTGGCAGAGAGTTTTGTGCTGAGTCTGTTTATCATCTCCTCACCACTACTAACAAGCCCAAATTCCACCACTGCATGCTGTGTGCTCCTTGAGGACTAACAGCCCAACCAGTGTCACAGCAAGACTAACCTTTCCTTGGCAACTTGGCAAGGATTGTGCTGCAAAAAGCTGTGGAGGTTCGCAGTGGAAATGTTGTGGAGTGGAAATGCTGCTTACTGACAAACATCCCAGTGATGTGAGTGCTTCCTCAGAAAAGGACTGGCTTGAGGAAAGCTGCTGCTTTCCTTATTGTTACACGTTAACAGCATTCTGACTTGAACCTGTTCTTGTTTACTTAGCTAAGACTGGAGCTTAGGGTTACTCAATGATGGAATTTTACTGATTCATGGAAAATTTTAGAGGATTAGACTAGTTGACCTTTAAAGGTCCCTTCCAACCTAAACTAGTCTAGGCTTCTGTACCATCTTTTACCTTATTTATAACAGGGTTTGGTTTAGAGTAACACAGTTGATGCCAATAGGAAATACTCTGGATTTCTTCTCAGGAAAAATGTGACTGTGCTGGTGTTATTTAGAAACCACTCTGGAATTTACATAGAAAAGCCTTGTCCACAGTTTGCAACCACATACTGGGCTAGGATACAGCCTGGAGAAGAGGAGGCTCCAGGGAGACCTTATTGTGGCCTCCCAGTACTTAAAAGGGAGTCTAAGAAAGCTGAGGCCAATCTTTTCAGCAGGGCCTGTTGTGTTTAAGAGGTGTTTAAGAGGCAGAGGTGTTTAAGAGGCAGGGAGATGTTGCATTGGGAGGCATCATTTAGCAGGTTGCTAGGGCTAGGACAAAGGCTGCACTGATGATCTCCAAGGGCTCTTCCAGCTGCAACTGTTCTAGGATTCTATCATACATCCCTGCTTACTTCAGAGGGGTTGAACTAGACAACCTCTAAAGGTCCCTTCCTACCTAAAACATTCTATCATTCTGTGATTCTATTGCCACCACTCACTCCCTTACCTGTACAGCCTGCTCACCAGAACCTCACTGCTGAATCCCATTCCTCCCCAAAACTGGAGACAGCTATCAGTCACCTCCCGGGCCAGACGACCTGCCGTTAGCTTAGCCATGGACGCAAATGTAGTTGCATCATTGCCTTCCACATAGAGAGCTGGAGGAAAAACAAAAAAAGGAATAACAAAGCACAGTTACAGAGTGTCCTGCTCCCAGCCTTGGCATGAAGAGAAGCAGAGCTGGGGAGGCAGGGGGTGTGGAGTTGAGCTTACCCACGGTGCGGTAGAGCAGCGAGCGCAGGAGCTCCAGCTTGGTGTCCAGCTCGGCCAGGCGGAAGTGCACAGCTTGGTTGTGCAGCAGAGGCTTGGCAAACAGGTGCCGCTCCTTAGTGTAGGCAATTGTGTCTTGGAGGAGAGTTTCCAGGGAGTTCAGCACTTGGAAGAAACAAAGCAGAGAACGAGACATCATTTCATAGAATCCTAGAACAGTTCCAGCTGGAAGAGACCTTGAAGCTCATCAGTGCAGCCTTTGTCCTAGCCCTAGCAACCTGCTAAATGATGCCTCCCAATGCAACATCTCCCTGTCTCTTAAACCCCTCCAGGGATGGGGACTCAAGCACCTCCCTGGGCAGCCTGTTCCAATGGCTCACAACCCTTGCAGCAAAGAAATTCCTCCTCATGTCTAGCCTGANGTTGGTTTCTTCTTGTTGACAATGATTTTTTTTCCCATGTTGTAGAACCCATACATTAAGGTTTCTAAACGAAACTACTCCACATACTTCAGCTCAATGCTGGAAAAAGCCTAGTAGTTCACACACAGAATCATTAAGGTTGGCAGAGACCTCTAAGCTCATCAAGTCCAACCATCCCTAGCACTCCCTTGCCACTAAGCCATGGCCCTAAGGAGAGCATCTCAATGTTTCTTCAACCCCTCCAGGGATGGTGACTCCAGCACCTCCCTGGGCAGCCTGGGCCAAGACTTAACAACCCTTTCAGTAAAGATATTCCTCCTTATATCCAATCTAAGCCTCCCCTGCTGCAACTTGAATCCATTTCCTCTTGTCCTCACACTGTTAACCCTGGAGAAGAGACCTTTCCCCATCTCACTACAATCTCCTTTTAGGGAGCTGTAGAGAGTGAGAAGGTCTCCCTGCACCCTGAAGCCTCTTTAGCCCTATCTCACCTGAGCCCCAAACTACCTTGAGGTTGGGGAGGAGGGAAGGAAAGTCACAGAGAGGATGTTGTATGGAAACTTAATCCTTCATGCCTCTCATTTGGAGTCCTAGCAAAAGCTTGTGGCAACTCTTGCTTTCCATGCTAGCTGTGTCCTGAAGGTCAGTTACGACACACCAGGAGGCTGTTCTATCATCCAGGGTGACCTGGACAGGCTGGAGAGCTGGGCAGAGAAAAACCTTATCAAGTTCAACAAGAGCAAGTGTAGGGTAATGCACCTGGGGAGGAAAAACCCCCATGGAGCAGGACAGGTTAAGGACTGAGATCTCTGTGGGAACAGACCTGGGTGTCCTGTTTCCTCTTTTGTCATCCAACGCTCTCCACATCCTCACACAAACTTGGCTCCCTGGCTTTCAACTGCCAGCCCTTGCAGGAAATGTCACTCTAGGGCAGCCTAAGGAACACATGGTCCACCACACAGCTGAGAGTTGTGAAAGAGCTTGGAGCTGACAGATGCAGAATCATCTTTTCCTCATACCTCCAATCCAGCTTACGTATTGCCACTTGAAACTTCGGCTCACTGTAAACACTCTTTGTGTCTCTTCTCAAAACAAAAGGAGATGAATATCTTTCTCTTAGGCTGTAGCTGATCACACTCCGTGAGCTCCAAGCTGAGCAATGAGTCTCTTAAGGACGTGCAGTGCCCTGGCAAAGGGATCTGTCATCCTGCTTACTGGCCATGACTCAATGGTGCTCACGAAACACGAGCAGAGGGAAGTCTTTAGAACAGCATCATTCTGCTCCCTCACACACACTCAACTCCCTTCTTTGTCTCCAAGTGAAGAAATCCATGACAAAACCTCCTTTCTTGCCATAGCAACATTCTTTTCCTGTCATCAGTGCAACAGGTCCACAAAGGGATGGTGTTTAGTGAGTGTCACAAGAGGGGAGAGCTACATGGCAGTGAAGCAAGAAACACAGTGACTTTTACCAAAGCCTTTGATGATGTGGCCCTTGGAGGGAAAGACCACACCTGTGACCACATTTTGCAATGCCAGCAAATCAGTTTCCCATTTATAGTCTCAATCTGTTTGCCTAAAAGTTCCTTGTAGAAGAGAGGGGAGGGGGAAAGAAAGTGAAGAAGGAAGGGAACTCCCCAGACATTCAAGAAGGTAATTACTAACTAACCAAAGAGAAGGCTGGAGCACATGATACTAAAAAGGCATGAAACCAGAACAAATCCTTTCAAACACAACAAAACAAAATAATGCTCAAAAAGGAAAGGAAGAAAAGAATGGCAAACAACTCCCTCTTCCAAGCTGTAGGAAGCAATAAGGGCCCAGAATCATTAAAGCTGGAAGAGACCTCTAAGCTCATCCAGTCCAAGCATCCCTAGCACTACCACACCACTAACCCATGGCCCTAAGCAGAGCATCCAAATGTTTCTTCAACCCCTCCAGGGATGGTGACTCCAGCACCTCCCTGGGCAGCCTACTCCAAAATGTAACAATCCTTTCAGGGAAGAAATTCCTCCTTATATCTAATCTAAACCTCCCCTGCTGCAACTTGAAGCTATTTCCTCTCATCCTCTCACTGCTAACCCTGGAGAAGAGACCTTTCCTCATCTCCCTACAACCTCCTTTCAGGGAGTTATAGAGAACAATAAGGTAACTCCTGAGTCTCCTCTTCTGCAGACAATGTCAGTGAGGATGTCAGGCCTGATCCCTAAAGCATTTCAATGCAGATTGATGATTTTCAATGCCACATGAAATGATCCTAGATGATCTTTTAAGTTCCCTTCCAACCCAACCCAAATGTCCTTTGGAAGGCTAGAAGTAAGGGCTAGGATTACACAAGCAGAACTTAACCACAGAACTACTGAAGGCATGTGCACAGTCTTGCAAAGCTCTTGTGGTTGAGCACATAGCCAAAGCATTTGCAGGACTGGAAGCTAGCAGCTAGATGTTGTGGTGGAACAAACTGACTCCAGTGCACCCAGCACCTGGCTCCCTCCTCAACAGCTCTCACTGGTTTGATCCTCTTTACCACCTCTACAGTTTGCAACTTGGCCCAATCCATGGGTCTTGTCCTTCCTCCCAGTGCCTTCATGCATTTGACACCAGAGAGTGGATAAAAGCCAAAGCAGGATGCCCAGCAAGGTAGGACACACTGAGCAGTGTGCTGCAGGAGGCAGCTCCCTTTCTCTTGGGGAGCTCCAAGCATCTTCCCCTCTGCTGCTCCCTGCTTGGCCATGGTGGGGGTGAGAATAAAATGGAGTTTAATAAGTCCAAGTGTAAGGTCCTACATCTGGGTAGGAGTCATCCCAGGTATGAGTACAGACTGGGTGAGGAACTCATTGAAAACAGCTGTGCAGAGAAGGACTTGGGGATCATGATAGATGAAAAGCTGGATAGGAGCCAGCAATGTGGATAGGATGGATGTGGATAGGATGGATGTGGATAGGAGCAACCTGATCTAGTTGGGGATGTCCCTGCCCACTGCAGGGGGGTTGCACTAGATGAGCTCCAGAGCTCCCTTCCAACCCAAACCATGCTAGGATTCTATGTGCACTCACAGCCCAGANGCCATTCTATGAATTTGCCCTTCCCAGACTGCTCAGGCAGGGTGAGGGTTTGCTGCTCTCACTGTGTTGTTCTGGCCACAAAGAAGAATTGAAAGCTGATGTCCCACTTCCTGGCAGAGCTGGGCAGTTGTGCAAGGCTGGAGAGCACCAAGCTGTGGTTTGGAGAGGAGTGACCTAACCTGCCTGGCTTTGTGTTTGGATGCTGTCAGTGCACAGTCACTTTGGCCTGGGGCATGACTAACTACAGCAGGCTACTCTGCTGCCTGAGTTGCACTGCAACCCAGAGTTTCTGAGTGTTGTCTTCAACTTAGACTTCAAACTGAGCATAAAAATGCTCAATGCCTGTCCTTTCTGCCTGTGGACACCTCAATTGCAGCAGGACCATGTCTCCTCTTTGCCTGAGCCTGCAGTGGCATCGCTGGCAAGTTTAATCCCCTGCTCTTTGCTAAAACTACTTTCCCATTACTACTTAACTCAGGCTTTTGGGTCCAAAGCAAAGATTTGAAAAGCATTTGAACTCTTCAAATACTTGCTCTGGGATCACAGAATCACAAAACAGTTGGAAAGGATAAGGATCATCAAGTCCAACTCCAGTCCCTCAACAAAGCAGTGATTTATTGGGCACTGAATCAGAAAAATCACTCCTTGGAGTGCCCAATTCCTCAGCTACACACAGATAGTAACAGAGATGTATGCACAGAAGCAGGAGTAAGGGGAAATTGAAAAGGAAAAGCTTCTTCAAGTGACCTACATTATATTGAAGTTGAAGCAGGAAACACTGAGGGGTGTGGGGGGGGAAAGGTTGGGAGGCTGGAAATGGCTAATCCAGCCTTAGATCTGTTTACTTGGAATATCCAGGCTCCATAAAACACAACTATGTGGATTCAAGCACAGTCTGAGCTCAGAGGGACAGGAACTTTAGGACAGCATAAGTTCAGGGAAAGGAATTTGCTGCTGTACCATCCAAGTGTACAGAGGTAAAACAGAGCCACCAAACATCCTGTAAGAGCTCCTTCTTTACACAGGCACTAAGTTAATACTCTACAATCCAGAATAAACATCACAGCTTACTGCAGCACAGGACAAGTCATTGTCCTCCTGTTGCATGCCAGGATTTTGATAGCCTTTGTACTCCATTGGTAGCAGACAGAACATGATGCCAGAGTTTCTTATCAGCACAAAAGCAAGCAGAAGGCTCTGCTACCTCAGAAAACATTTGCTAGTTCAAATTTTTCCAAAGAAAGGGAAGGTTGCCTGGATGATCTAGGCTGGGCCTGATCTCAGAAAGAGACCCTTGCAATTTACACTAAAAGGAAAGTGCTGTTAGTCATACCAAAGGAGCACAAGGGATGACTTACCAATGGCCACTAGCCACAGCCTCTCTTCTTGGAACTGCACCATCTGGTACATAAAGCCCTTTCCTTCCTCCCCAATGAGGTTCTTGCTGGGGACCCTGACGTCTTCAAAGAAGATCTGAGCTGTGTCTGATGACCTCAAGCCCATTTTGTCTATCTTCTTAGCAACCTGAATGCCTGAAGAGAAGAGAAAAGGGCTATTAGAAAAGCCACAAAAAGGAATCACAGAATGTTAGGGGTTGGCAGGGCCCTAGAAAGCTCATCTAGTGCAACCCCCCTGCCAGAGCAGGAGCACCTAGAGCAGCTCACACAGCAATGTGTCCAGGCAGCTCTGCAATGGCTCCAGACAAGGAGACTCCACAGCCTCCTGGGCAGCCTGGGCCAGTGCTCTGGCACCTGAACTGCAAACAAGTTTCTCCTCAGCTTAATACTAAACTTCCTGTGCTCCAACTTGCTCCCATTGCCTCTTGTCCTACCATTGGATGCCATGGAGCAGAGCCTGGCTCTCTCCTCCTCACACTCACCCTTCCCATATTT
>VWZO01000819.1:62899-76041 GCA_013396975.1 Bucco capensis
CTCCAGTTAGACTCTGCTCCACTGACCACAACTCTCTGGGCTCTGTCCTTCAGCCAGTTCTCAATCCATCTCTCATCACAGTCTCCCAATGCACACTTCTTAAGTAGCAGCATTTTAACAAATGCACACTTCTCAAGGAGCAGCATTAGATAGCAGCACAGCACTCTAAAGTTAGCAGATCTGAAGGTATGGGGCAAGACTGCAGTGTTTTTCCTGTAGGCAAAGCCTCACAGTGTTTTGGAATTGAAGAGTGCAGCATCCCACATCCTATTCTGAAGAGCTTTCCCCTTTTATTTAACCAGCAGAACAGAAACTGCAATTGTCAATGTGCCACTTCTCCTTATATCCCCAAGTAGTAAGTGTTTACTAGCAGCAATCATCTTACTTCATGCACAGCCTGAAATCATGCAATATTTATTTGCTTATGCTTGATCTGCAGCAGAGGGATGGAATTCAACTTAGCAGTGCTTGCTGAGTAGAGGAATGTTTCATCATGACAAAGAGAATTTATCCTCCTGGAAATCCTCTTCCTTCCCTCTCTTCCATGTTTATCCTCCCCTTTCTAGCCTGTCCTGATTTTTTTTGCTGGCACCTGTAGAAAAGAGAGTTTATACTCACACCCCTGGCCTGGATGCTCTTCTCTTCATGATCTCCTCCTCATAATCTTACCCTAGTGCTAGCTGAGCACTCAAAGGACAAAGCAGCACACAAGCAGTGATCAGATCAGGGCTGCAAGCCATTTGTCTATGTCTTTTGCAACCTGAGGAGAAATTCAGCTTTTGGGGGAAGACATCCTTTGTATGAGGAGCTGAATCCTGCTTCTTATCTCCAAGAAACTACTAGTTGTTGAGTTAAAATTCACATTCAGACTCTGAGTCTTTTCTTCCTCCCTTCCTTTCACCTTCCCTCCCTTCCTTTCACCTTACCCAGATGCAGGACCTTACACACACACTTTGAGGACTAATTTTTGCCTCTCCACCTCTGCACATCACCTTCAGGTGACTCAGGCAATTCCTCTAACCAAAACCTACTTAAGGCAGGTAGGGAATATCTGTCCATAGGCTGATCTAACAAGATTCCCCCTCTCAAGTACAATGACTCATGTCTTTTGGGAATAAACAAAGTAGATGACAACCTCCACATCAATATTTGATCTGCCTCTAACAGATCCAGTTAGCTGCATTGTTAGGTTTGGAACATTCATCTCAGAGAAGTCAGATTGCCATTTGCATTCTGAGCCTTTCATGAGGAATCACAAGGAAGACTTCATGCAGGTGGCTNCGCAGCTGCGTTGGGCAGCTCACGGCTCCAGGATGAAGAACTCCTGCCTGCCTAAGATCATGCTCTATGGGCAACTTGCCCCTGGCTGTGGCAAGAGAGGAGCCCCGAAGAGGAGATGCAAGGACTCCCTGAACCAACAGCTCAGCCTTGGCCACATTGCTCCCCTGAACTGCTCTCCTCTGGCCTCCACTCAGCAGCTCTGCACACACACTAGTTTGAATGCCACGGATGGTTTGGAGCAGGCACACAGGATCACTCTGGAGGAGAAAAGACAGCGTAGAAAGAATCGTGTCTTGCAGCTTCTACCTCCTGAGGAGTCCTTGTGCTGTGCCTTTTGCAACTGCTCTTGTCTGTCCCAAATTGGCCTTTGCAGCCAGCAGTGCTTGGAAAAAGCGCTTGGGAAGAGCGTGGATGGAGCCCTCTCCTCCCTGGAGCTGTGTTCACGAAGACTGCCCATGATGATGATGACCACCACATTTGAAGAGAAAGAGTTGTGTCTTCTTACCAGGTAGATTCATTGGCAGACAGATGAGAGATTTGTTTTGATGGGGAGGTCCTTCACTGGTGTTTGCCAGCAGGCACATCCAGTCTGCTTGGCACCCAGATGTAATCCACATCTTGCCACCATTGATCACATATTCATCTCCTTTCCTTACAGCTCTTGTCTTGATATCTGTTTCAAAACAAAGGAAATGAAGGGTTACTCTTGTGAAGGAAGGATAAGATGGTCCCTGGACAACTTGCAGAGTCACTCCCTTGCTCTCAGATAGACAAAGTTCTTCCTTCACACCTCCCCAAGTCATAGAATCCCAGGATGGTTCAGGTTGGAAGGGATCACCAGAGGTTATCTAGTCCAACCTCCCTGCTCCAGCAGGGTCTCCTAGAGCACATGACTCGGGATTGTGTCCAGATGGGTTTGGAATATTCTCCAGGGAAGGAGACTCCTCAACCTCTCTGGGAAACCTGGGCCAGTGCTCTGCTAGCCTCACAGCAAAATTCTTCCTTATGTTTATGTGGAACTTTCTATGTTTGTGCCCTTTGCCTCGTGTCCTATTGCTTGGCCCCACGGAGCAAAGCCTGGCCCCATCCTCTTGACAGTCTCCCTTCATGTCCTTCTACCAATGATGAGGTCTCAACCTCCTCTTCTCCAGGCTAAGCAAGCCCAGCTCTCTCAGCCTTTCCTCCCAAGAGAGATGCTCCAGCCCTCAGCATCCCTGTAGCTCTCTGTTGGGGTCTCTCCAGGATCTCCATGTCTCTCTTGTCCTGAGGAGCCCAGATCTGAACACACTTCTCCAGGTGGAACCTCCAACCCTTCCAGTCGCACAAGGCAGACCTCTTTGGACAACTCTTGGAAGGCAATCCAGGGAAAAATCCAAGGCAAACCAGACCACTTCTCTCACCCTCATTTAGGTGAAGTTTTCATCCCAGTGGGTGAAAGCAGACAACTTTCCCTAAGTCACTCTGGTCATCCAAAAAACCAGGCCAGGAACACTGCATGCTGAGGTGGTCTGTGACGTGCTTCAATGTTCCTGTGCACATTAGTCACTGAGAAAGTCATTAATTACAGAGTCCTGACCTCAACAAACACAAGCCTCAGTATCTGTGTAGGCATAAAGATAAACCTGCACGCATTTCCTGCCTGCCCTTGCTCAGAACTGGTACTAAATTCAAAGCCAAGTCTCAATGCTAACAATGTCTGTACATGAAGGAGTTGTAACCATCTGCTAGTTATACTTCCTGGCCTAAAGAGAAAATCATCATATTTTAATCTGGGAGTGTTCCCATCGTGCTGCAAGCAGCCAGAGGAAATCATACAATAGAATCATGATGGTTGGAAGAGACCTCTGAGCTCATTTGAGTCCAACTCTTAAACCTAAGAGCACCATGCTCACCACTAACTCATGTCCTCAGGCACCACAGCTCCATGCTTTTTGGGTGATTCATTAGTTATTATTTACACTCCAGCAGAATTTCCAAAGGCTTGCCTTCAAGTAAAAGCCCAGCTGATGAAGACTCTCCAACCAATAGCTAGCTTTAAGTAGGTGATGCTCTAAGAGAACTTTACCACATCCCTAAAAACACTTGTAAATCTGTAAGCCCATCAAGTGAGGGAAGTGGTGTTACTTACTCTGGAGAAGAGGAGAACTTCTTGCCTTACAACTCCTTGAAAGGAGGTTGGAGTGAGGTAGGGGTTGGCCTCTTGTCCCAGATAACAAGAGTTGTGCCAGAGGGGAAAACAATGGGAGGAAATTGTCTAAGGTATAAGAGGAGAGAATATTGGATATAGCTACAGCTAAAAGGAACTTACAAGCAGATAATGATGAACAGAAAGGGAAATATAGTATTAATGTGAATAAAATCAGTAGCCACAAAGCTATTCAGTCAATAAAAAGACTATGCCAAAGCTGTCCAAGGGGCTTGCTAGGAAATCTGTATAATAATGAAGGCCAAAGAAGTGAAGGAATCTAAAGTCCTGATGCTTTTAATCCATAGGCACAGACACTGTACAATTACATCCATGGAGACTAAACAAGAAATGAAGGCCAAACAAGAGCTGGAATAAGCAACACGACACTGAAGCAGTGTGAAAAGGATGGGAACAAACACAGTGATTTAGCTCACAGATCCCTTGGCTGTGGAACAGCTACTGAAGAGATTAGATAGAGGTCCCAGGGAAGGTCTGCAGAGGAACAATGAGCACTGTGATGGCATCAGAAATGCAAAGAGCTCTTACAAGCATGGTGCCACAGGGGATTAAACCATCCAAACACAGATTAAAAGAGCACTGCCTTACTAATGGGAATGGTCAAGTACTCCCTGATGTGATGGCTGATAGTTTGCTTCAACCACTTGAGAAATGACTAGCTAAAATCAACTCGTGGAGAGTTTCTTCTAATTAAAGAGAATCAAGATGATTAAGTCAGTTTTATGTTTCAAACACTGCAGGCTTGGAAAAGCTACTGAGCAACGTACTAAAGTCAAGTGGGCTCAGTCTCAGGGATATGGCTCTGAAGATAATTAGGAATATTTGAGTTCAGCCATGCATCTAAATAGATTTGACAAAAGGAAGCTTGGCTTCAACTTCAACAGAACAGGAGATGTCCTACAGGAAGGGAAAGAGATTCATCACCAAAGGAAGCTACACTTTGGAGGTCAGAACTGCCTGATGAGGCAAACAACAACAATTGAGGCAGCAAACAATGTTTCAGCCATAGAAATGAAAAGAGGAGAAAAAAAAACACCCATCAGGCATAGAAAGGATACCTCAAAACTAAAGAAAATTAGTTTCGAGGATGCCTCAAAACTAAAGAAATATTCCCCATGAGATTGCCAAAAGATTCATGGATATACCTGACAAAATAAAGAGATCTAGAGAAAGGGCTGCAGAGAAATGAAAAATCAGTGAAAACAGAGGGTTTTTGGCTTTGGCAAAAGGCTCAGAATATGTCTGGAAAAGAGAAAATAATTCAATTTACCAGTGATATCTTACACAAACCCAACAGCTAATTAAGAGGATCTGCACAGTTAATCACAAGAGTCACAAGGCAGCAGATTGTTGTGGAACATTAAAGATCCAAAGGTATTATTTCTATTAGGTTTGGAGAAGTATTTGTGCCTTAATAGACAATATGAACAAGTCTGGTTTTTCATGCTTAGAAAAGATGACCTGAAGCCAGAAAAGCAGGGAGATTGGGCAAGATATCTACACTGAAGAGGTAAACATGAACAGAGCTCCTTGGTGAAGTTGCCTAGAAGATATAACTTGAATAAAGAGAATTGTCTTTAATTAATTAGTGATAGGTATGGTTGGACTTGATAAGCTTAGAGGTCTCTTCCAACCTTACTGATTCTATGAGTCTGTCTTGCATATTCCCCACAGACTACCAGCAAAACATCATCTAAATTGCAGAAGAGTAGTGAGACAAAAATCATTCAAACTGACACAAATGTCTATGCTTTCTGCTACCAAGAACCCTGAAATTGAAGACAGACACTTTCTATCCCAACCATTCTGCTTCTCTGTGCTCATTTTGTTCTACATCATCAATATTATGGACAATATACAACAACTACAGAGGAAAGAAGGCTAAAAGAATTCCTATGTTCCTTATTACTTGGAACACTACATCCAAATGATAGTGGCAAAGGGAAGGGTGAGGGAAACCAAATTCTTCCTGTTCAAACAGCTGGCAATTTGCTCAGTTAACCTACTTGCCACATCTGAGCCAGCTCCAACTTCACTGATTCCCACGCAAGCCACAAGATCTCCAGCTATAGTTGGTGCAAGGAACTGCTTTTTCAGCTCATCAGAACCAAACCTGCAACAACACAGTGCAAAAAGACAGGCTATGAAAAGTATTTGCAAATACACTTTGTTGATGAGTTAGTTACAAACCTTGTTCTCCCCACACAGGAGATTAAGTAAAACCTGTCCCAGAGCCAAAAGTAAGAAGAGATACCATCCAAGGCTGTGATTCAGAGCCTTCACCAGAAGGGCAGTCACAATCATTTATAAAGAAGGTTTTTACAAGTGTTCAGGCATCTTACTCCCACAGAAACATGTGGTCTTGATAAGCAGCCTCTGATCTTTAGGACTGTTGTTTGGAGAGTTGTCAAAGCTAAAGAAACACAGTCCCTGGGCTTTCCCCTCACAGCTCCTGCAGCAGCCATGATCACAGAATCACAGTATCCCAGTATGTCAGGGGTTGGCAGGGCCCTAGAAAGATCATCTAGTGCAAACCCCCTGCCAGAGCAGGAGCACCTAGACCAGCTCACACAGCAATGTGTCCAGGCAGCTCTGCAATGGCTCCAGACAAGGAGACTCCACAGGCTCCTGGGCAGCCTGGGCCAGTGCTCTGGCACCTGAACTGCAAACAAGTTTCTCCTCAGCTTAATACTAAACCTCCTGTGCTCCAACTTGCTCCCATTGCCTCTTGTCCTACCATTGGATGCCATGGAGCAGAGCCTGGCTCTCTCCTCCTCACACTCACCCTTCCCATATTTCTAAGCATTGCTGAGGTCTCCTCTCAGTCTCCTCTTGTCCAGGCTGAAGAGACCCAGCTCTCTCAGCCTGTCCTCCTAGGGCACATGCTCCACTCCTTTCAGGCTCTTGCTGGCCCTGTGCTGGACTCTCTCCAGCAGCTCCCTAGCCTTCTGGAGCTGAGGGGCCCACAACTGGACACAGCATTCCAGGGGAGGCCTCCCCAGGGCACAGGAGAGGGGAGAAGAACCTCTCTGGCTCTGCTGGCCACGCTCCTCTTCATGCATCCTAGGATGCCATTGGCCTCTTGGCCACAAGGGCACATTGCTGCCTCATGGGCATCCTCCTAGCCACCAGCACTCCCAGAGCTTTTTCCCCAGGGCTCTTCTCCAACACAGCAGTTCCCAGGCTGGACTGATCCATGGGCTTGTTCTTTCCCACATGCAGTACCTTACACTTCCCCTTGTTCAATGTCATTCAGTCTCTCCCTGCCCATGTCTCTAGCCTGTCCAGGTCACTCTGGATGGCAGCACAGCTCCTGGTGTGCCAGCCACTGCTCCAAGCTTGGGATCAAGCTTGAGGATGATGAGGACCTGCTCCCTGCCTACCTTCTGACTCTTGCACCAGCTCTTGGCCACCTTTTACTGGGGACTGAAAAGTCATGGCATGTGATGCCCCTCACCCCAAACACCTATATTGACATTACTAACAGTTTACATCTGCATTAGACAGTGAAATCCATAAGTGCTTCTTCCCAGCTCTCCTTTTAGTCCCCACAAAAGACCAAAAGGGACACAGCAAACTGTTGCTAGCCTTTGAACACACAAAATTCCCTTGGCCATATTTCTACTCAGGTGAGAGGCCATCATCTTTTTTTTATTCTCCAACACTTAGCTGCTTTCATCAATTCAAAGCATGGTCCCATCTCATTTCATGGCTCATTTTGTCCTAATGAACATTCACTGATTTGCTCTTGCAGCATCAATGGGGAGCTCCTGCTGCAGTTCTGGAGCCTCTCTTGGGGCAGATTGAAGAGTTCTAGATGAACTTTCCACCAGACATCATGAGATGTCTCTTTTGTGAGCAGATATCCACAGAAGCCAAGCTCCTCCTCAGTCTCCTCTTGGGTATGAGGTTTCTCAGGTCAACATCTCATCTGCTTAGCCTTGTTGGCTGCATTTAACTAACCCTTCCCTCTAATCCTGACACAAAACAAAGGACACAAGACAAGCAGAGAGCAGACTCTCTGCCAGACATTCCCACTTTGAGCATACAGGGAGCTCAATTCCAAGTCCTGTCCCTGCTGACAGTCCTGGCAGCTATCCCAAACAAGTGAGCTTGGAGTGTTTACTCCTTCCTCCAGCATACTGGGACCACATCCCCATCTCTGTGATGCATTGTACTTGGGTTTTTTTGTCCCTCTTTTCCTTGGGCCATGACCAAGTATGGGCAGTTGGACATTCATTAGACAAAAATAAACCCAAAGCAACAACATGAAAAGTCAGATTAGGAGAGGAGCTAGCAGGAACTTTTGGCAATGCTTCCTGACACTTCAAACGTTGCCAACCTGGAGTTATTTCAACAGAGGATTTCCATCACAAGAACTTTTTCTCAGAATAATGCTTTTGCTTGGATACCTTGCTTAGTTTGCTTGAAGTTCCAGAAAACAAACTAGCTCTTCCCAAAAATGAGGCTACAGGAGGAGGAGGTATTTTGCAATGAAAACAGAAAGAAGCCTGCCAACATATTCTTGAGAAGAACATAGGTCTCCAGGCTTCCAAGCAGCTAGCTTCTACGTTAGAATTAGGTTGTTTCTGTTCAATTCTGCACAATTTGATGCATCCCAGAAAAATCTCAGGTTTGCATCAATGCAACACCCACTTCTTTCCAGTTTAACAGCTCCATTGTAAAAAACTCTCTTGGCAATGAGATCATGCTCTGGGCTCAAGACAGAACATACCCCAGAGCATAGTTACCCAGGAAATTAACTGAGTAACAGGTGAGTCTGCTGGCAGTAAAGCAGAGCTCTTGGTTGCTGCTCAGTAACCCAGAAGTCCCAAATGTGAGATTCTGACACGAGCAGAGTTGCATGGAAGTGATCCATCCTTTTCTTGCCTCTCATTTGAGAAGGAATATTGGTGGAATGTCATCAATATAAACATCAAAAGAAGACAACAGTATATCATCTTGTAAATGGGCAGTAAAAGGAAAACCAAAGCATGGCAAAGTATAGCTGTAGGATCACTTCCTTGATCCACACAGTTCTGTTGATGTGCCCTGCTAACTGCAAGTTTGAAGTCACCTTTCTTCATCTCAAATATATATAGAAATATATAATATATAGAAATGTGTTATATATGTAAATATATAATCTATAAATATATAATAAATAGAAATATATTATATATGTAAATATAAAACTATAATATATAAATATGTCTAAAATACATATAATATATAATGTATCTATAAATATATAATATATATATAAAAATCAGGTTTCTGACTGCAGGTTAGATTGCTCTGTTGAATGCAAACATGTCTGTCACATCAGTGTGCTGACTTAATTGGGTTGATAATCATCTTGGTAGAACTGCAAGATTTTATTATTCCTTCTGCTTCTGGGAGGAAAAAAAAAGCTGAGCTGAAGGGAATGAACTCAATGAGTAAGGCAAGTGAGAGCTGCACTAGTATGATACATTGGGAAGTGAGAATTGAAGCTCTGAACTGGACATGTGCAGGCAGTGGTGACCTGGCTCTCAGCAACTGCATCACCAATGGAAAAACAAAGCCAAAAGGGAGAAGTTTGCAGATGATTCCATTCATTCTTCTTCATTTCATTCTTCTACAGCATCTCAAAGATGACACTCAGGGACTTCCTAGGAATATCAAGATATCCTTCAGGCCAAGAAGAGGAGTGAAAGGACAAGGGGCAATGGTTTTACATTGGAGAAGAGTAGATTTAAACTGGATATTAGAAAGAAGTTGCTCCCCACGAGGGTGGTGGAACACTGGCCCAGGTTGCCCAGGGAGGTGGTTGAGTTCCCATCCCTGGAGGCATTGCAGGTGAGGCTTGACAGGGCTCTGGGCAAGCTGCTCTAGTTGGGGATGTCCCTGCCCACTGCAGGGTGGTTGGACTAGATGAGCTCCAGAGCTCCCTTCCAACCCAAACCAGTCTAGGATTCTAAGAGGATAACTCTGCCCTGTTACCATTTTCCTTCTTACAGAGGAGAATTTCTCTCTCTTCTCTTTCTGTTGTGTTTCTAAACTCCAAGCTAGCAATAAAGCAGCAGCCATGTGCCATGCTCTTCCTGCACAGGCATCCTACCATCTGAGCACACAATCATGAAGCTTGGAAGAGACCTCTAAGCTCATCCCTATCCCTCCCATACCACTAACCCATGGCCCTAAGGAGAGCATCTCAATATTTCTTAAACCCTTCCAGGGATGGTGACTCCAGCTCCTCCCTGGGCAGTCTATTCCAAGCCTTAACAATCCTGATGTCCAGGTCCATCTCTGCAGTACTCCTTGGATCCTCAAGATCCAATGAAAACCAAAAGGGAAGAGATGCTCTGTAGGGTTAGAAATGCATGGGGAACAGCAGCAAGCACCACTGGGTGCAGCATGGAAACCTCATTTAAGTGCAGTAATTCCCATAACCTGGATTTGAAAGCACCCACACTGCAATCAGCTTGCTTTCCTTGAGTCCTTATTTCAATCAAGATAAGGAGACATGAGAGTTTCAAAAAGCTGCATTTAGAAAACTTATTTACTTCTTGTGAAAGGCAACATAAAGGGAAAAAAAATAAAGCAGAGAGTGCTCTGGTTCCCAGATTTGATCAAACCTTTAGGCTTCAGTTATTTTAAGATGATAGGAAAGAAATTGCTCAGTTGGAGCTAGTGCTGCATTCTGAAAAGAATCCAGATGAGAAGCCTGAATGAGACTGCCTGATGGGTATATGACTACCTGATGCAGATGAGCTTTGGGCTAAGAATGAGTACAGAATCACTGAATGATGCAAGTTGGAAGGGATCACCAGAGCTCAGCTAGGCCAACCTCCCTGCTCTAGCAGGGTTATCCTACAGCACATGGCTCAGCAGTGTGTCCAGATGGGTTTGGTATCTCTCCAGGGAAGGAGACTGCACAACCTCTCTAGGAAACCTTGTCCAGTGCTCAGTCACCCTCACAGAGAAGCTGTTCTTCATCTTCAGGTGGAACTTGCTCTGTTCCAGTTTGTGCCTGGTGTGTCACATCCCTATAGCTTGGCCCCATGGAGCAGAGCCTGGCTCCATCCTCCCTTCAGCTCCTTCTCTCCATGGATCAGGTCTCCTCTCAGCCTCCTCTTCTCCAGGCTAAGCAAGCCCAGCTCTCTCAGCCTTTCCTCCCAAGGGAGATGCTCCAGCCCCCTCAGCATCTTTGGAGCTCTCCTTTGGACTCTCTCCATGTCTCTCTTATCCTGAAGAGCCCAGAACTGAACACATTCTGTTCTTGAAGCCTCCCTTATGCTGTGTCCACATGAAAGCCACTTGACTTGGTTCTTCAATGCCCTCTTCCTATTTTCACCCTTTTCCCAGCTGATCAAATGGATGATCCTTCCTTTTCCAAACTGCTGTCCTGGTTGCCAGCTCCTGCTTCTCATCTCTACAACAGCCAAGGAGGAGAGGCAGTAAAACTAACTGTTTGCACATGAAGGTAAAACTTGCAGGGGCTGGATCCCTTGAGTTTTGCAAACTGCTGTGGTTTGATGCAGAATGTCTGTGAAACTCCTACATGAAGAAGTAGTTGATAACTGTCACTGTTATCAAGGGAGGAAAATAAAGCAAACCAAAACTGATTCAGAAAGGGCAGGAGGCTGAATGATAGCAAGTGATAAAAGAGAACACTGACACAAGCAGATAAGGAGAAGCAAAATGAGGAATGGCTCTATATTGATCATGATTTCAGTCAGAGAGGAAGCTGGGGAAAAAAGCAAGTCAATGATAGAACAGAATTAGACTGAGCCTAATAATCACAATTTAATGCATCCTTAGTCTCACTGCACCAGGATATCTGGCTAAGAGAATAACACCAACATGAAGAGGGAGACTCTGGAACTCGAGTTGGTTCTGGCACCAAGGTTGTGTGTTTCTAAACATACCCAGCTATTAAACAAGGTCTGTGTTTTAATATGTTATAATATTAAAAGAATATATGTTTTCTCCTCCAAACCAAACAGAGAGAGGTAGAAAGTAAGCTCCTTCCTCAAGCATTAGGAAAGGCAATTAGAGAATAACTCTTCACAGTCCTTCTTTTACCCTACTCTTACTCAGATTGAGTTTTAGACCTAAACATATGCTAATTGAGGTGAAACCAACCTATCTGAACCTTACCTGGTAAGAGCAGGAGTAGCCATGCCAGCCTGCACTCCAATAGCCAGAGGAATCCCTCCACAGCGGATGCTTCCCAGCTCTTCTGCCACTGCAATGCTATAGGAGAAGTCCAAGCCCAGGCCACCATATTCTGAAGAAGACAAACCCAAACACCCTGACACTCATATTTTAGACAGGCACAAGACAAAAGAACAACACTGCAGTTTCATACCATTCTTTACCAAAGCTGAATTTGAAGCTCCACCTGCTCGAATTACCCAGGTGCACATCAGGTCACCTCTGAAGAGCCTAAGCAGCAGCATTCCTTTGACTGGAAACAGCAGGAAAATGGGATGTACTGCTGAAAATGACACCTGTTCTGTTAGAACAGAACTCATTCTGTTCAGGGATTTCCCTGGCCAGCTCAGTCTCTCCTCAGCCCCTCACATCTTCTCCCAGACAGTGGCTGCTGCTAGCAGGGACAACACTGCTGGGGAGAGCTAGTGCCAAGGCTTGGGCTGCACAGCAAGGGCACTGCTCCATTTTGTGTCCCACTTTGGGGCCTGCAGGGAGAAGGGGACATGGCAGGTGACCCTAAAGTGACCAACTAGACATTCCACCCCATTGATGTCAGTATAAAGCTGAGGGATCATGAGGGTCAAGCTCTTCAACAGCCAGTGTCCAAGGAAGACACTTATTACTGTGATATATGCTGTGACTCTGTCCATCCTGCCTTCAACTTCAATCCCTATGTTCTTGAATTTGGTTCCCATCACAGCATCAGTGGTGACAGTGATGTCACTGCCATCAGGGGGTTGGGTTCAACACTGGTGTTGTATCTATTTGTATCTATTTCACTCTATTGTTATTGTTTTCATTAAAGTTGTTTTAGTTTTCTTTTCCAATCCATAAGCCTCTCTCCCTTATTCCCTTTCTCTATCCCTTTGGGAAGGCAGAGAGTTAATAGAGAGCATTTGTCACTTGTTTAGCCCTGATCCTTAACAACATCAGAAGGCAAAATTCTTCTTTCTAACAGCAAGGTGATAGGAACAAATCCCCACAAGGTAAGAAATGCTTTTATTCCCCCCTGATAACCCACTCTCACTCCCCAGCATCCTCATCCTTGCAGCCCACTCAGCACAGAAGCAGCTCCCCTGCAGGCCCTGGCCCTCCAGGAAGCTCCTGCTGTAGCTCCAAGCCCACACAGGCTACAAGCACATTACTCAACACCTCTAAGTTCATATCCTGGCACCTGCACACTGCAGTCATTAAAGCATTTCTCATTAGCAAGGAGCCTGATGACCCAGGACACTGGCTGAGCACTAGTATGAGCTTTTCCTCCTCCTCTTCACGGAATCACAGAATGTTAGGGGTTGGCAGGGCCCTAGAAAGCTCATCTAGTGCAACCCCCCTGCCAGAGCAGGAGCACCTAGACCAGCTCACACAGCAATGTGTCCAGGCACCTCTGCAATGGCTCCAGACAAGGAGACTCCACAGGCTCCTGGGCAGCCTGGGCCAGTGCTCTGGCACC
>VWZO01000819.1:93669-122616 GCA_013396975.1 Bucco capensis
ATAATTATATTATATCCATTATATATAATTATATATTAAAATATAGCATATTATATTATTATATATTACATATATTATATAATATGTAATATTATTATATAACATATTGTATACAATATTATACATTATATAATATATATTACATATTATGTTATAATATTTAATGTAATATATTAAATATTATATTAATTATATTATCATTATTTATTATTATTCTAGCACATCAGTGACTGAGGATGGAAGTCAACTTTTCATTGAATTCTGAACCATACCTTGGGTGATTTGAGATAATATCACAAATTTAATCCCCCTCAAAATCAATCCTCTGGAGTTATATACACTCTCTCCTACCTGTTGGCTTATCCACACCAAGGAATCCAGCTTGTCCCAGTGTTTTAAACACCTGATGTGCTGGGAATTGTCCTTCTTCTTCCCATTTGTCCACAAAAGGATTAATCTCCTTGTCAATGATCTAGAGTGGGAAAAAGAGAAATGGTAGAAGTTATTAGCACAGACATTCGTGCAGAAGCATCTTTGACTACTGCTGTCTAAAAACTTTCACTTAAAACAAACAACCCACAAGGCACAGGGAAAGTTTGGAAAGCACTTTCCTTTTTCCTTCCTTCCTGATGGATCTCCTTATTCTCCTCCCAGCCACCCATGGAAATAACTCTTCCAGCAATTACAACTCTGCAATAGGAAGTCATCAGGGCTGGTTTAAGTCTCTCCAAGACCTTTGAAAGTGGAACTTCCCTCTCATCATTCATTACCTGCCTGGGTACAATCTCTAGAAAGTGACAGGAAGGGAAATGTGAGTTGGCCTCAGAAGGACATTGCCAAAAAAGGACACTATGACCACACACATTATGCAAGACAGGCAAGTAGCAGAAACCTCATTTCCCCTCCTTTTGCCTCAAATGCTCTCAAGGATATCAGTGCTGCTCAGGACATGTGTGTCCAGGCTGCATTTAAGACTTGCTAGGATCTGACAAGGCACAGACTGGAAAAATATGGTCTTCTTTCAGATTTAGTGCATGTTCAAGTCTAGCTCCTGGACAACTCTCCACTGGGCTATTGCTGCACACCTTCCAAAAAAAATCAATATCCTAAATCACCTTGCTCTATTCAAACTGCTACCTGTCCTTCTGGGTGTTGCAAGAACACATCTGGAGCACAGCCACTGCTGCTACACTCAGCAACACATCTGGAGCACAGCTGCTACTACACTCAGCAACACTTTCAGCTTTCAGAGCACAAGGCTTGGCCATTTCACCCCACAAAGCCCCAGATTTCCATGGCCATGGGAAGGGAGGAAAATTGGGCAACTTGAAGTTTTGTAGATGACCTCTAAGGCTGGTAATAATCACAGAATTATAGAATATTAAGGGTTGGAAGGGCCCTANTCCATGGCAAACCCAGTGCCACAGGGTCTCCAAAACCCCCAGGAGTCAGTTGCACAGTGCCTAACCTCTGCTTAACTCCACAAGCTAAACCAGGGCTTGGCACAGGCTACTTCTGCCATGCCACTAAGCTCAGTAAGCACAAGGAGGTCCACATGTGAAGCAAAAAGCCTTTCCCCAAACCTAACCTTACCAACACCCCACCAGTTCCTAACAGCAAGGCAATGGCTCTAATCTGTGACCATTTGACTGCTACACTGTTTCACAAAAAAAAAAAAGGAATTTATTGTTTGAAGAACTCACTCCTCTTAGTCTTTCCTCCACACTAAATAAACAAGTCCTGTGGTGCTGTTTCTTGAGATGGAAATAGATTCCTCTCCCTCCCCAAGTGCTGTGCTCATGAGACCCTGCAGTGCCTTCTTCTGCACTGTCTATTTATTGCACATTCTTTGGAGGATTTCAACCCATATATGGCTGCTTTCTGCTTCCCAGACAAGCCACAGAAATAAGGATACTTCAGTTGGTAACTGGAAAAAAAAGAATTAAAAAAAACAACAACATTTTTCTCTTCTCTCACCAAATTCTGAGAAATATATGTAGTGCATATTCAACTCAGTAATTATCATCTCTCTCTCCCTGTCTTATACTGAATAACTTAGGTCTCATCATTAACAACAAACTGCTCCCCAGGACACTACCACATTTAACTTCTATATTGCCACATCCCAGATGCTCAGATTCTAGGATACTGACCTCAGTGTTGAGTTATAGGTGGTGAAACCCTTTTTGTTTGGCTTGTTTGCAATAACATCTGCTAATTACCATCAGATAACATCCAGGGAAATAGCTGAAAGAGGTTATGAAGCACACACACACACACATCTAGCCCAATGTTTGGCTAGATCTTGGCAAAAGCATGAGGTGAATGTACCAGCAGAGTTTTCTGCTTGTTTTGGCTGGTGCTGGGCTAAGTGTTTCACAGCCTAGATACAAAGCTACCTCTGAAGTAAAACAGAGAAAGAAGAATGACTCTCAAGCATGAGGGAAGTTATTGAGCATGATTTCTGCTTGCTCCTGTGCCTTTGAGTAAAACTCCAACTGGTGAACAGTTTAGTTATTGCCAGGGGAGCTTTGCTGTGTCAAATCAAACAGGAGCTCCCTTCCATGACACAACACAAAAACCCCAAAGGCTACAAGAGCTAGAATTCCTCTCAGCAGGAATATTTTAACACTGCATAGTGCAGATGCTACTTGACAACTCTCCTCAGCCACAAAGGGAATTCTTTTCACCTGATCATAGAATCAGTAAGATTGGAAAAGACCTCTCAGATCACCTAGCTAGCCAAGTCTCAGTGGCACATGGGATGTAAAGCTGATTTAGGAGCCATGCACCTTTCTCATCTGCTGACAAAGCACCAGCAAACCACAATAGCAACTCCTGATAGCAAATGCCCAGTAAGTCTAATGGTGTTTTCCACAGGCTGCTTCATCCAAACCTAAAGGACTCAGCTCTGGAGGCAGCTTTGGCATCCCAAACAGAGCTTGGGCTGCTCTCCAGGAAGCCTCCAAAAGAATATTTTCAGGGCTGATAGCAGCCATGAATTATTTCAACAACCACTGTGGCTATTTGCCCAGTTAGAAAACAGATTGAGCCAACAAAACTCCATTTGGTAAGGAAAATACAAATGTTTTCATTCCTACTAGTCTTTGTGCAAACAACACCTGTAGCTTCCTGCCCAGCCACAGGGAAATGCACTGGCAAGCTTAGGGAAGGGATAGAGACAGAAATTCTGATGTATTCTTATTCTAGATCATTCTAATCTCTCTCTACATCTCAACAATAAAAATATCTCCCCCAAAATACTGCTAGCTAGTTGCATGTTAGAAACAAAGCCACACATTCTGTGGTTTGAGCATCATCTGAAGGAAAAGGCCCAGAATTTTGTGCTGATGTTACACCAGCACATGCTATTAATAGCATTAGCAATTACCATCTAATTCTCAGTGTATTCTCAAATAAATACACTATTTCCACAACAGTAGAAAGTGTAATTGAATTCATTTGTGTACAGATGCCCTTTGGAGCAATTAAAAATGACTTTCCATTACTCACCAGCAAGATTACCTTCTGTCAAGTAATTCAAATCAGAAATTAGAGGCCATGTCACTTGTACACACAATACATCTTTTTATCCCTTGTAATACTGTACACCATTAGAAAGGTGATGGATCTTGAAGACAATAAAGTGAATTCTTACTGAATAACAGAACATTTTACTAAAGCTTCCTGTGAATTGTAGCTAAGCTGAGATTAGACTGATTTACCAGAAAAGCAAGAGAACAGGTCAGAGAGGAAGGTATTTTGTATTAAGATGAAACAGATTCAGTGGTGCCACATAACTGTATCATGCTATGGTAAAAGGAGCATTTTTTTTTTCCCCTTTAAATCAAGTTACAGGTGTTAAATTTAGCTCTGTTAATATAACCACAGATGACACAGTTAATAGGATCTTTAATGGAGAAAAAAAAACCCCAACCAAAAGCAATTAAACAGACAACAAACCACTAATGGCAGTTCTTCAGTGGTTATGTGTAGACATTAGAATAACATGGACCTGAAAGGAAGGAGGTAAATAGACCAGAGAGCCCTTTGCTTTCAACACCAGCAGACAATCTACAGCCTGTACAACATCTCCTTGTTGTTTTCCTCACACCCAGCAGCAGCAAGGACTGCACTCTGAGACAACTCAGCATCACAGGGACACTTGTGAGGGCAAGCAGCACATTAGCAAGACTTAAGGCAGAGCTGAAGTGGTTAAACCCATAGGTGCTATCAAAGCTGCTGCCAAAACCCATCCCATGGATGCAAAGCAGCCAGAAAACCACTGCTGAGCTCCTCCAGGCTCTACAGGTAACCCCAGGGCATGCATCCTAACAACACCAGGAGGAGTTTTCCACTGTATATTCCTTGCTTCTTCTGGGGGCCAATCCTTTCCTAGTAATACTCTTCAGAAGGGTAGGGAAAGGGTGCAGGGAAGGAGACTGGGATGTGGAAACACTTTAGGACAGCACCAGGTGGGTGGAAGAAGCAGGTCAGCTCCTCAATAGCTGCTACCTACTAGAGAGGCTGTGGAGAGATTGATGGTTCCACCATCAATTCACTGAGGAGGATGTCTCCTGCACTTAGAATCATAGAATCATAGGATGGGTTGGGTTGGAAGGGAGCTCATCTAGTGCAACCCCCCTGCACTGGGCAGGGACATCCCCAACTAGAGCAGCTTGCCCAGAGCCCTGGCAAGCCTCACCTGCAATGCCTCCAGGGATGGGAACTCAACCACCTCCCTGGGCAACCTGTGCATTTTGGGACTCAGAAGAGCACAACAGGTTAAAAAAAAGAACTCCATCACACAAAGATGATTTAACCAGAAAATGTTCCCTGCAGTGCTAACCTTGCCTGCTCACACCAAGTTATTTAGTGCACATTCTTCTGGCAATCAAAATCCAATATTTCCAGTTTCCCTGAAGCCTCAAGTGATCCAGAGAGCAAAGTTGCAACCTACCACGTTCTCTTTCAGGATATATCACCACCACAGGCTAAAGCTTTCAAGAAGCCTTACACAATCACAGATTCATTAAGGTTGGAAAAGACCTCCAAGGTCATTGAGTCCAATTATTAACCTGACAAGTCACCACTAAACCATGTCCCTAAGTGGCACATCTACATATTTCTCCAGCACTTCCAGGGATGGTGATTCCACCACACCCCTGGGCAGCCTAGGCCAATGCTTGATAATCCTCTCAGGGAAGTGATTTTCCCTAATGTCCAACCTGAACCTCCTCTGGCACAACTTGAGGCTGTTCCCTCTCCTCCTGTCACTAGTTACTTGGAAGAAGAGACCAATTCCCACCTGGTTCACATCTGGATTTCTCCACTGCTACTGCACATAGCTGTGGCCAGAGTTGAGCTTCCAGTGGATTTAAGAGCAATATTCAGTAGGCTCATGTCAGAGAGAGAAAAAAGAAACATTTCCTGAGTGCTGGAAAATCCATGTCTGAAATGGGAAAGCATATATTTAAAACTAATTAGATCACCACAATTCCATTTTGTACCTTCAACTGAGCTGTGCCACAGGCAGCAAAGGAATCATGCAATCTGCTCCAGCACTGGGTACCAAAGACTGCACTCATCAGCAAATCCAGCAACAAACTGTTACTAAATGAACTTAGCCCTTCTTCAAAGAGGAAAAAAAAAACCCCACACAGCAGAGGGAGAAATCCTGGTTTATTCCTTTGGCAGTGACTGGGCAAGCTTCTGCTGAAATCATTTGTGTTTCTTCTCTTCCCCTGCAGCACAGTTCCTTGCAACATACCTAAGAGATGAAGCAAAGCTGCTTGTTGGTTCACTGCAGAACTTTTGGTCCCATACCTCTGGCTACAGTTTTTTTAGCTCAGGAGACAAAACTAAACTCAACTACACAACAAAAAGCCTGAATTCAACCACAGAGCTTTTGCCAGTGCTTTACTGAACACTTTAAAAGCTGCACAGCTGCTGCCACATCTGGGAGCTCCATCACCAGAACAGAAGGCACACATCATCACCACACTAAGAAAATACCATAGACCAGTCCAGGATCTGAGAGCTGAGTCCAGCTTAACCTTTTCTTGAGCAATTAGATTGTAGGACACCAGTGCCCTGCAAGAATTATTCAGCAAGTCAAGGAAAAGTTAGCTTTTTGATTTCCAGGAGGAAGGGTGGTGACCTATAAAGCTGTAAAGGAAACCACTCACAGGATTATTTCAATACCCTTGCTAAAAACAGCCCCTTGGAATTCTAAGAGTCCCTTCCTCATCCTGCTCAGAACAATTGGAAAGTTACAGAGGTTTTTTTCTTTTAAATAGGTTAATTTAATAGATTACAAATTGAAATGAATGGAGAATGAAAAATAAAAGGGCACAAACCAGTTCTGGCTAAAGGATTTGTACTTCTCTCTGATTTCTCTAGTATCTGGATTTAGCTAGTGGAAAGAGTGACTCAAATTGTGTAACAGATACACTTAGAATGTGCTGGAGATCCTGAGTGGGCATTCTCTCCCAAAGACCTTTCTATTTACCCTGAAGTAACTGGGGACACTCTTAAGTCAAAATAGACAGTGATTGCTAGAAGCTTTGGGGTGAACAACATCAGACAGAATTTGACATAAACTGGTGATTTTTTTTTCCCAGCTAAAATCTAAGATAAATACTATAGAAGAATTTTGTAAAATACACAATAACAATAAAATTGGATTTATGTTGCTTACTGTGATCTGTTCTCCAATATATTCATCACTGGAGTACATGAAATAAATGCAGCACCACATTCCTATACCATAAGCTACAAAATCCTGTGCTATTAATCCAGGTGAGAGAAAAAGGATTGCTTCCCAACTTCTTCTACTGATTCTTTCTCTGGCAGCTAATTTCTGCTTTGCAGAATGCCCAGGAATTTAGGCTAATGAAACTAATTTCTTAGGAAGCAGACTGGCCATGCACCTTTCCCCCCTTATTGCTCAAGTTGCTTTCTTGTAACACAGAAGATGAACCCACAACTCTAAAGCTCAGTGATAAGAGGCCTTATCTTAGTGATAGAAAGCTTGATTAATTAAATGGCCTTTGGGGTATCTTGTTTGAACACTGAAAGTGTGAAAAAACCTGAAGTAAACACCACCTGACTCAGAAGTAGCTTCACTATCTTTTACCCACAGTGAACTGGGAAAGAGGTGGAATTTGGAAAGGAGTAACTATTTGGAAAGAGGGAACTTCATCCATGAATATGTAAGATTCACCAAGCAATTCCCAAAAGCATCTCTCAAAGAGCTGACAGCATAGCTCCAAAGCCACATAAACAGGGACGGCAGTGGCAATGAAGTGCCTACTGGTTTAAAACACCTACAGCAGAGCACCACAGCACCAGCTAGGACTTGTAAACCTACCCACAGGTAAATGAGGGACAAGTCCTTTCATTCCAGAACACCTACCTCTGAATGCACCTCCAGAACACTTTCCTCTGAGTGCACATCCTGCTTGCTCCAATGTGGCTGCCACAACAATGCCACTTACACCCTAGAGCAGGCACTCAGTTTCAGCATTTTCCTCCTCCTTCACAGTTTAAGGGTAGACTCCTCTCACTCCCAACAAGCTCCAAAACCTCAAGGTGCATCCCACAAAGGCTTCCTACCTCTAAACCAGCTCATTTTTGTCAGCTGGGCTTAATTCTACCCCAGTCTCCTACAGGTGACACGTGGGAACAGGCAGAGCTCACCCACGCCACAGTTAGCTGCAGCCTGTCACCTGGCAGCCGATTTACACCTTACCTCCCCACAAATACCCCTTTTCCCTTGATTTACGACTCGGAACCTTCCATTTCTCCCCTTCCAGAAAAAGCAAGGGCTCGGCTTTGCCTTTCCTTCTCCTCTGCTCCCACAGCCAAAGCTTGACTTGCCATAACCCAGCAAGAAGCATTCCGCTCCCCAGGACAGCGCCTCCGGCTCCGTTTCGCTGCTCCGCGAGTGACACTGAGGAGACACAAGGCTCCGTTTGTCACCCTGATGGAGCGGAGGGGACGAAATTGACTCATTTAAACCACACACACAACACCCGAGCCGTTTCGGGCAGCTCGGCGGCATTACTCCGCTTGCTCTCCTCACACCGTCCCACCACCATACCCCAAACTCACCCCCTGCCCTAAGCCCAGTACCTTCCTGAGGGCTGCCCGCAAGTCGCGGTACCGTGCCGTGTCCCCGCTATGCCGCTGCGCCCAGTTGCCTCCGCGTCCCTGGCCACAACCGCCCCGTAATGCCCAGGCTGAGCGTGCCCAGTGCCCGCTGGCCCTCAACGCCATGGCTGCCGCTAGCTTCCTCCTCCTGCTCCCCTCACTGCACTACGGCGCCGCGGCCCGTCCCGCCGAGCTCTCCCGGTTAGCCCCTCCGCTGTCCCGTCCCTCCTCCCGTTCCTCTGCCCACTCGCAAGTGCAAGCCCCGGCAGGCTCTCGGGTTACGGGTAGGTTTGCCTTTAATGCCAACGAAGAGCCAGAAAGCAAGCCGTGAAGGGGTGGTGAAAGCCAAGGGCATCGTTCACGCCGGAGAGGAGGGAGGGCCAGGCCGGGCACAGCCATCCCTGGTCCTGCCGACAAATGTCTCGGTTGTTTTTGGGGTGGTTTCTTTATTTTTATAAGGAAAAAACTCAAACAATCAAAGAAAGAGAAAGACAGAAATCTGCTCCCATGGTGGTTCAATAAGGACAGGCTAGTGACTCCCTACAGGTACAACAAGAGTGACTGCTCCGGTGGCAGGCGCGGGGTTGCTTTTCTAAGCGATGACACAACCTCCCTTCTCCTTGAAGGGGTTCTTGTCCTCGGGAACTCCCTTCACCAGCGGGTCCTCGCCCGACCGCTCCTCGATGTAGTTCTTGATCTCTTCAGAGCATTTGGACACCTCGGGGGAAAGAAAAGAGAAGTGGCTGCGTTACGGCAGGAGCTCCCCGTGCACATCCGAACAGCAAACCAGAGAAGTCACATCCTCTTTTCTCTTGTTCATTCCCATCACTGCTGAGCCAGCACGAAGGATGTGCTGACTCAGCATCCCTCCACTTTTTCTCAGCTTACTATTCACAGAACGTGTGAGTAGCTCTGGGAACGTATATACCACTCAGAGCAGCAGTTGCTGCACGGTTAAACTTATACCTTTCTTAATTAGCTTTATTAAGCTTCGCTCACACTCTCGCTCGGCACCAGCATGACTTGTGGTCAATGGGTTCAGGATCGGTACATTTCCATGCAATTTCAAAGTATTTATGATTTCAAGTGTTTTTTCCCAAACAAAACATTCAGTAACAATACACATTCTCACCTTGTGGTTCTGTAATAGCAACCGTGAAAGGGAGTGAAGATCTTACTAGGTAACACAATTTCCCTACAGATTACCTGGGGTTATTTGGAACAACAGTTAATAAAACAGCCTGTTGTGTTATGAAAGCATAATGTGCATGATACTCAGGGCAACCTAGCACTAATGTATCTAAGGCTGCAGGGAACTCACCTGTGAAGAAGAAATGGGTTTAGTTTGTGTTCACTGAGAGGGGAGCACATGTACCAACAGTGCCTGCAGAGCCTCAGGGGACACAAGCAAATCCCACCAGCTCCAGGGGATCCTTATCCATGCACATCTCTTTTGCCATCCCTACACCAGCAGGAACTGTCCCTGAGTGCTGGAATACCTGATAATGTCTGAGGACATGCTCTCAGCTCTCTTCCCACTTCCTTCCTCCCTTCCCACTAGCAATCCCTGTGGAAGCACAGCAGAGTCAGCAGCAGGAACCGGCTGTTGGCCAGGGCACTTCGTAATTTTAATGTAAGGCCCATTACCTTCTTTGTGAATTATATTTTACTCCCCACAGGGAGAATTATGACAAGAGAACCAATGAATTTACCTGCTGCATCCTCTGCTGTATCCCAGACCAACAGAGTATGGCCTGTGCAAAATGAAGCTTTCGGCCATTAGAAGGAACTCAGAGTTAATTCCTAATTAAACATTGGGAATAAATAAAGTCTCACTACCTCTAGCTGCCTTACAGCAAAGAATTTAGACCTACAAATCCCATTACATGACTTGCTTTCCTGTGCCTCACAAACCCTGTTCAGCCAAATTGGGACACCTGATGCCATAGTACAGTTGTGCTCCACAGTATATTTGGTTTGCCCTGAAAATTTAGGCAAGAATTTTAAATAATAATAATTGTTATTATTAAAATCACAATCTGTACATCCTACAGAGAATATTTCAGTTGCTTGGGAAGTCTCTGAGGGATGATCTAGATACCTACAGTAGTAGGATATGGAGCCCTCAGTACTGCTGGAGCTTCAGGCTATACCGTAACACCTACAATCTCAGTTAGCTAGCTAACTGAGAGCTAAAATATTAACTGTGACTTTCTGAGCTAAACACCCAGACCTGCAACGTAATTAGTGTGATTAATGCCACTGACTCCACCGGGGAGCGGGTACCGTGGGAGCTGTACCACGGCACTGGGTACCAGGGACCGTAATCGGAGGAGCCATACCGGGGGAGCAAGGCTTCCCCCACAGCCGGCCGGGGTCGGTGCGGGTCTTCGGGGCACCTTATCCCGGAGTCGGTACGCCCCTACTCCCTCGCCCGACAGCCACCCCCGTGAAAGCCCGGTGCTATATCACCAGCTCGGTCCCTCCGCTCCCTGCCCCAAACGGGATGGCTGGACCCGTCGGTGC
Source organism: Bucco capensis (assembly GCA_013396975.1). Lineage (NCBI taxonomy): Eukaryota > Metazoa > Chordata > Aves > Piciformes > Bucconidae > Bucco > Bucco capensis. Next base: position 104,350 of record VWZO01000819.1, read on the forward strand.
CAACTCCGCTCGTCCCAGAGCAGCTTGGAGCTCTACCGGCGAGCGGCTCCCGCTGCCCCTTGCCACTCCCGCACCCCTGCCCGGGGAATAACGGGCTTCTCCCCATGCTCCAGCCCCGGGCTAACCCCCCACCCCGGTCTAGGCGGCAACTCACCGGCTGCCTCTCTAGTTTCACTTCTTTCCGGAGCTGCTCCACTTCCATTTTCAGTTTGTCCTTCTCGCTCAAATCCTCAATGTTGATGGCCGGCATCGTCTACGCTGCCAAAAGGCGGAGGGAAGGAGGACAAAAAAGTTACTGGTGGGAAGCCAGGCCGCCGGGGCCCGAGCCCCCGGGTGGGCACGCCGCGGCGGGATGGCGGGAGAGCAGAACAGAGGGACGGAGGGACGGCAGGGAAGACAGCCGCTGGCCCGCCCCTGGGCTCACTCACCCCGTGCCGTCCGGGCTGGCCTCGCTTCCCCTCCGGTGCGGCTGGCACCCCTGCCCCGTGCCGCTCCGGCCTTTAAACCGCCACGCTAATCCCCCCTTAACCGGATTGAAACCCGCTGCCCGACCCAGCCCCGCTGCTGGGGCGTTGACACGGGCCCTTCCCTGCACAGGAAGGGTCAGGCCGCCCTGGAGCGGTCCCCGGGCAAGATCCTGGAGCCTGTGGCTACATGGCTCCAGCCCCCCCGAGGGGCAGCAGGAGCGGGGAGCTGCGGTGAGACTCGTGGCATGGTCACAGCCTTTCCTCTCCCTCTTCACCTCGGGGTTGGGCGAGTGTTTCAACCCAACAGTGTTGTCTTTCTTCCCTGTTACCTCCTTCACAGAATCATGAAGGTTGGAGGAGACCTCTAAGATCATCAAGTCCAACCATCAAACTATCACCCTCATACCACTAAACCATGTCACAAAGTGCCATGTCTATATATTTTGTGAACCCCTCCAGGGATGGTGACTCCACCACCACCCTGGGCAGCCTGGGACAATGTTCAATAGCTCTTTCTGTGAATAAATTCCTAATATCCAATCTAAACCTCCCCTGGAACAACTTGAGGCCATTTCCTCTTGTCCTCTCACTGGTAACCTGGGAGAAGAGACCAACCGTTAATCGTGGAGTTATGATGGGTGTTGAGAATGAAGCACTCCCTGTAAGAGAAGTGATGAGTTCAGAAGGCACAACAAGGAGCTAGGAAATTGTTCACCTGTTGGACATATGTTCAAGGTCTAGATCCCAAATAGGGCACTGTCCTCTTTGGGACAGGATGATCTCTCCATATGTGCTTGTAAAATGCTTAGCACTTCTGATCCTAGCAGCTTCTTTCCTACAAAACCTGTGGAGGCAGAATTCATGACCCATTACACTGAACAAAGCTGCAGGCCATCAGAATGGGCCTGTATGAGTCCTGCTGTTAGCTGGCACTCCTTTTCACTCTTTCCACCTCTGGCTTTTCCCCTTAAAGACACTGCTTTCTCCTCTTCTCTCCACTCACCAGATGTCAGCAGCTGTCAGCATCTTTCTTCTCCAGCACTGTTCCTATAGTTCTCTTGGGGTTTGTATTTGTTTTATTTTAGCCAGTTGACTAAAATCAGTTCCTCTCCCCCTCCCTCTGGCTATTATCCTTCCCAGCTACTGGTATGCAATTTCCACACCCTCATAATCTTCTCTGGCAGCTTCCTCCCCAAACCCCAGCAGTGGCTGGTCCCTGGGCCAGTCAAAACAGGTGGAAGGAAGTGATGGGCCAGGGGCTGTTGGTGGGAGCAGAAACACTTTGGTGTGGTGGTGGCAGGGAGCTGAGGGTAGGCTCTGGCACATTAATATGGTTAGGGCAGGAAGGACAGTTACAGCTTGGGATTGATAACCCTGTAATGGAAAGCCTTGCAGTGATCTGGCTGCTGACATGACTAGCTCCAGTGTGGCAGGTAGTAAAGGACTTTCTACCACTTGCTGTGTTAACTTTTACTTGAGTTCATGTATTTATACAGGTACTTACCTAATCTAAGTGAACTTTGCTGTTAGAAATGCATTTATTCAGCTTTCACTGTGCTGTGGCATTGATGGATAGGCAAGTTTAGCTCCAGCTTTGATTTGTGTGTGTGTGTGCACAGAGGAAATGGAAAATGGTGTTTGCATGACAGCATTTATTCTGGTGTTATTGTTTAAAGTGGTATGTCAATGACTTCCTCTGCCATTCCAACCAAAACTAAAGGACACCAGCCTAGTCATACTAAAATCACTTGAAAGTATTCTAATATTAGAAAGATAGCCTTCTGATTTTCCAGATATAGAAAATGTGGGATTTTTTTGGTTGTTCTTTCCTACTGGAGGGACATAAGTTTTATTACAGGTGCTGTGCTGAATAAATTGAACAAAACCCCTAAAAATGAGGACACCTCTTACTAACAGTTGTAGCAGATGTGTCTTATGGTGATGCCTCAAACTGTACTAAGGTTTATGTTTTTGGTCACTGAAGCACCCACTTATCCTTTGGCAACTGGTGATGCTCAAAGGAGAAGGAGGGAGAGAGGAGCCATTTATATCCTCTCAGAAGCCATGTAGGTGGGGAAGGGATAAAGTTGCTCTTTCTTGCCTTTATGAAAACAAAAGTATGCCAGAAAACTAGTTTGTAATCCTCCATGATATAAGAAATGCAGAGGAGCCATGGAGAGAAGAAAGTCATTCCTGAAATAACCAGGATGCTGTGAAATTTCTCCTCCTTCCAGCCCTTATGAACTGTGGCTTCTTTCCTGCAGGCCACAGATTTCCAGGGCCCTGTATCCCAATCCCATTAAGGGCAGTGCCTGTCTGGAGGATTAGGGCCCAACATCCTTGCTGTGAGGAACAATAGGAGATTAGTTTATTGTTATCTATGGAGAGCACACCTAATTTGCAGACACTCTTATCTCTCTTACTGTATTCAATCTGAAATAAACACTAATTAATGTAATGATTCTAATAGATTAGAGAGGGGAGATACGCATTTTGCTGCTTGCCCCCCTCCTCCCCCAGCCACTCCTGATTGCCTGGCAGGGTTAAAATCTACAGAATAAACCAAATTGTTGTATATTTCCTGAAATCAAGCTCTCTTTGAACTAACCAGAGGTTCCAGCCCTCCAGCCCTTTAGGGTTTCCCAGGCCTCCAAATCCACTGAACACACCTCAGTTTTCCTGAATTCATTAGTGTTATACACAAAGGTAGCAAACCAGTAACACAGGTTCATTGGTGTTATCTCCAGCCACACTTGCCTGTGCTTGACCCTGCTGGATCATAGAATCATTCTGGTTGGAAAACACCTCTGAGCTCATCCAGTCCAACCATTAACCCAACACTCCCATGCTGATCACTAAACCATGTCCCCAAGCACCACATCTATCTGGTTTTTAAACACTTTCAGGGAAGGACATTCCACTACTTTCCTGGGCAGTCTGGGCCAATGCTTGATAACCTCCTCAGTGAAGGAATTGTTCCTAATATCCAATCTGAACCTCCCCTGACACAACTTGAAGTGGTTTCCTCTTATCCTGCTGCTAGTTACCTGGGAGAAGAGACCAACCCACACCTTACTCCAAGCTCCTTTCAGGAAGTTGGAGAGAGTGAGAAAGTCTCCCCTTGACCCTTCTTTTCTCCAGATTAACCAACCCNCGGAGCTCATAGACAGCGGAAGGGCAGGGGTAGGGGTAAAGGTAGGGGCAAGGGCAGAAGCAGGGAGGGTGCTGCCCACAGCCCCCGCCGCTCGGTGTCCCTCGTGCGCGCATCCCGCCGCGCCCCGGTGACGGGCCGGGTCAGCGGGGACCTGCTGCCCTACTGAATCACACCTTCCCCTCCCACCACATGCGCAAGGAGGGAGGGAGGGAGGCGGCCCGGGGAAAGCCTTCTCGGCGCATATAAAGCGCTGCCGTCGAGCCGGGCAGCGCCGTTCAGCTCCGGAGACCTTGCTGCCACCCTCTCGTCCTCCANCCCCAGGATTTGAGGCATGGCCTCACCAGTGCCGAGTCCAGGAGGACAATCCCTGCCCTAGTCCTGCTGGCCACACTAGTGCTGATCCAAACCAGGCTCGGGACCTGTCAGAGGCTCCAGTGTTCCATTCTCAGCCTCCTGCTGCCCTCTGCCCAGAGCCTGTGCATGGGCAGCAGTGGCTGCGGGGGAACGAGGGAGGGGAGAGGACTTTCGCTAAGTGACCCCTCCCGGATGTCACTGTGATTAACAGGAAATGTCCTTAGAGCATCATCCCGTAATGTGCGGGATCGGGCGCTGGGGGAAGGGGGGGGGGGGGNCCATCCCTTCAGCCCACTCGCCGCCGCTGCCGCGATATGGCCTCCGGCCGCCGGCTGCCGCTGCCTGCCCTGCTGCTGCAGTTGCCGCTGCTGCTGCCGCTGGCCTGCGCGGCCCTGGCCCCTCGCAGCCTCACAGGTACGAGCGGGAGCTCGTCGGGGATTCCCCCGCGGGGGTGGTCTGAGCCATGCGTGGGTTCACCTCGGGTGGGTTCAGCCTCCATCAAGTGGTTCTCTCCCCGCAGAGAAGCAGCTGGCCTGCCTGCTGCCCCCCGATGACGGCCCCTGCCGAGCCATGGTGCCGCGTTGGTACTACGACCGCTACAAGCAGAGCTGCCAGGAGTTCACCTACGGGGGCTGCCACGGCAACGCCAACAACTTCCTCACCCTCGACGACTGCGAGAAGAGGTGCTGGAACATCAAGAGTGAGTGAGGGGAACGACCCCCGAGCCTCTTCTCACCTGTCCCGGGAGCAGACCCGGACAGGGTATACAACTCCCAGAGCATCCCGGGGTTGGGAGGGGACTATGGGAGCACCGGGGATGGTTTGCACCCACCTCCTCTGTCTGTGTCCCTGCTGAGGGTTGCGCCTTCTGGCTTGATGTCAGTTTTAGGCAGAGAAACGCAAGTGAGATGTTTTGGAGATAACATAGAATTTAACTATTTAACGAACTCCCTCTCTCTCTAACTATTTATTTACCTATCTAACTATTTATTTACCTATCTAACTATTTATTTACCTATCTATTTAACTATCTAATATTTTAAATGTAATTTAATATTCTACCCAGTTGCTACTTAATGCACCATAGTTCCTCCTGTAAATCTTATCTCACTTTATAAGAGACTACAGGTAGCAAGACAAGCTGGGACTTGCCTGTGACCTTGGCTTTTGCCTATGCTACCATGTTGTTCAGCACAGGGAGCACTGTGGTTGATTTTACAGAGGATTTAATTCTTGTTTGGGGTTTTGTTTTGTTTTTTTTGGTGGGGTTTTTTTGTGCAGAAGTGCCCAAATTATGCAGGCTGGAGGCTGATGGAGGACCCTGCAGGAGTTATCTGAGAAGATATGCCTTCAACTTGAGCTCGATGAGGTGTGAGGAGTTCATCTATGGTGGCTGTTATGGAAATGGCAACAACTTCAGAGATTTGCAGTCTTGTGTGGACTACTGTCTGCCAGAGAAAAGTAATCCTTGTTCCAAAGTCTTAATAAAATAGATGGTTTGAAAGTGAGATGAAGATGATATTTTATTTGAGGGTTTCCTCTGGATGCCTCTACAGGGGTATTTTTGAAGACTTCTGTGCAGCAGATGGTTATGTTGCCTGCAGACTTCCACTGGCACTTGTCTCAGCTGCTACTGAAGGAGCAAAACTGCTGTGTTAGTTTAATAGAGTGACCTTAAATATGCCTACAGCTACACCCAGCTGATCTCTTGACTTGTAGAGAGCTGTTTGTGTGTAATCTGAAGGGAAATAAGATTGGAGATCAGTGCTGAGAACTCGTGGCAGTGATAACTCTAATATGAAACAGAATTGCCTCTCTCAAATTCATGCCTGAGANTGTGGCATGCAAGTGCCACATATTGATAACTCTATATGAAGTTATAGTGATAACTCTAATATGAAGCAGAATTGCCTCTCTCAAATTCATGCCTGAGAGAGATGGGGTTAAGTGGCTTGGGGTTTTTTGGCACTCAACAGCTCAACTTCTGGTAGAAGTTTTTTGCCTCAAGTGATCCTTCACTGTCTCTATCTATGAGCTTTAAAGAAAAGAAGTACTAATTAAGAGCTGGTGACTGTAGCTAAGTGTTGGCATAACCACCAGGTTAATATCCAGTGCAAGACAGGGTCCTTGAAGGGGACTAGAATCCCTAAAAGCTGCCCCTGCCTAAGCTTTATTAGTGCTTGATGACACAGTTCTGTTTGGCTGATGACAAAGCTGTCAGGGTTTCCTTAGGTGAATGCTGAATTGTTTTTCATCTCTCTGTTGCACAGCCAATAAATTGGTAAAAGGTTTCCAGCAAGAAAAGTACAATTTGGTTGATTCACGTCATTCTTGGGAAGCAAGAGGTGAGCCTTGTACTTTTTGCTGCAAGTAGGCAGGAAATCATAGCAAAAACATACAAAATTGTGCCTTTTTTCCTCTACAGAGCTAGTTTCACTGGAATTACTGTTAAATTCTTCCATAGGTATATGGAATAAGACTTCTGGCCAGACTCTGTAAATATCTCAGCTGTCATATGTATGGCAGCACCAATGGGGAAAGCTGATAAATTTCACTTGTGGGCTAGCAATCCTATTTCCTGGGGCTGCCTGTTGCTTTCTCAAATTCCTAACTCACAGGAATAAGATGTAGTAAGTTTCTGAAGTCATTGGTGCATCATCAAAGTCAATTTCAATGATAAAGGAGCTGTTTAGCCACAAAACTTATTGCAGGGTAAATTTTAAGCAGCCAGGCATTGAGATGAAATGGATGTAATTTGTCTTTTTCTTTCTCACTCTTTATTTTCTCTTCTTTTTTTCAAGCTGGCCCCTTGCTATGCTTTAGCCCCAAGGATGAAGGATTGTGCTCTTCCTCTGTGCCTCGCTATTACTATGATGCCAAGACTAAATCCTGCAAGGAGTTCAGCTACACTGGCTGTGGGGGCAATGCCAATAACTTTGTGTCTGAAGCAGATTGCTACAAGGTCTGCAGAAAAGGTAAGGTTTGGCTTTGTGTTTTGCCAGCCCCAAGCAGAGCAGAGCAATCCAAATGCCAGCAGCAGGTGTTGGACAAATGTTCTCTGACTCACCTTGGCTTTGCTACAAGGTTGTGCCTTTGGTGTTTTCCAAGGCAGGGACATGGAGAAGCAATACTAAATCCTTCTGACAAGGAGGTGGTTATACCCTTTTGGAATGAAGTCTAGAGAAGGGCACACAGAAAAGCTAATGAACTTACTAGAGCCCCTAAGGAATCAGCCTTTAACCTGTTCAGTACCAGGACACTGATAAAGGTTATCATTTTCTTCTAAACAGGATTCAAGTGAGTTATGAAATCAAGTCTTTTCCTTCCCATTTGCAGCACTTACCATCCCCCTCTTCATTCCCTGCTGCCTCTTCCCATTCCTAAGGATTTCTGCCTCATCACTTGTGCTGAGTCACTTGTTTCTTTGGCCTCGAAGGGGAAAGGCTTGGGAATGAGAATTGATTTTTCATCATGGTTTTAATTCAAATGAGCTGCTGGCTGTGCTTGTGAGCCAAAAGAGTAGTGTTTTCCCCTGCAGTCATGTGTGCTGAGCAGCTATGGCAAGTTTTAATGCACTAATTTAATTCATCTGATATGTCAATCAAAGAGAGACAAAAGCATCATTACCTGGTGACCCTCAGAGCACTCAGGAAGCAGCTGCAGCACAATATTTAGGATACTGATGCTAACAGGGAGGGGGGAAAAAATCAGCTAAAAAGCAGTTCTATTTGAAACATGAGAGATGCAGGTGGTGTGAATACTTCAGTATTTAAGATGTGGAGTCAGAAGGCTTAAGTCAGGAGATGATTCTTAAGTTCTGGGCTGGAAATCTGGGGCTGGGGTTGCACCCCAAGCATAATCCTCAGAAGTAATAATATTGTCTGCCACTTAGTCATGACACTAATATTTCTGGGGGTGACAAGCCTGAGGGTGTCCCTGCCATTTGAGTGTTTTAAGAGAGCCTTTAATAGCATGCTAAGTCTATCTGACATGCTTGTGATTATGTCATTTACATCTATTACTACCTGGGAAATAAATGGTAGGGGCAGGCTCTCCAACCTAAGTGTGCAGAAAAAGAGAGAGAGAGGAGGAAGGAAACTGCCTCTTCAGCATCTCACCTCTGTGCTCTGCCCCTGCCAGACCCACCTGGGCCTTCTCCCTTCCTCACTCTCTATGTGGAAGAAAGATGGAAGGAATTGCTCTCTGTCTCCTAACTAGAGCACCAGAAAGCCAAACCAGAAAGGATTAGGAGCTGCTTTTTTTTTATTCCCCATCAACTTGTGGATTTCACAAGTCACTAAAGCTTGGTATAACCAAAGCCCATAGTTAAGAGCATAATTAGTGCTAATTAATGTTGTCCTATACATATTCATTTCTATAGCTTGGGAGTGCATAGTAACATTAAACAAATCTTTCAGGCAGCTTAAACCACTCCTCTCCAGCTTCCATAATCCCTTTCCCAGCATCTTTCCCTGTTACCTTTTGGAGTCTCAAGTTGAATTCAGTTGACCTTCCCTGTCTAAATATACAACTGATCTATAGCTTTTGGAGTGAAAAGGTTTCTGGTGCACTTCATTAAAAAGAAAGAGTTTATATTGGAAAAAGAAAAGAAACAGGTTGGGCTGACAGCATAGGATTTGGGATCTGGGGACAGGGAGGATACAGGCAAAGATTTTCAGTCAGATTTGCAAAGTAGTTGTAAACTTTTCCTTCATAAGCATCTCTGCAGCTGCTATGTGAAACCTACTGCTGTGCAGCAACCCAAATCCTTTCACCTTTTGATCTCCCACCAGCAGTGGTTATATAGTTGAGGCTTTACCTCATTGTTGTTCAGAGAAGCACAGTAATTGTCCTTTTTAGTGTGTTTACTTCCATTCTGCTGTCGCTGCAGGACAGCTAGAAAAGACTTTGATGCTTGCACAGGGGAAAAAATGCCAAAGGTGGACACGTTGGAAACTTTCCAATGTGTGAGAATAAACATCCAGAACACATCTTAGAGTTACTGAGAGGTTTGTTATTGTTGGATCAACTGCTTAAACAGCACAACATGAAAAGAAAACAACAAACCCCAAACAATAGAGTGGTAAGAGTTTTATCACACTGTTTCCCTAACTGCTTCCTTTTTTTTCTCTTAGCAGGGATTAGGAAGCCAAGAATCAACAAGCCAACAAGTGTCCTGCGCAGAAAAATGATGACCAAATTGGTCAAGAAACCTCAGATCTATAACCCCAAGTCTTAAAGCTGCTGTGCACTTGGAGGGTTCAAACACTTTCTTTTGTAAGATAGTTTTTCCACACCAGTTTTATACACTGACATAGTTCTGGCTTTCAGAACTACTTTGGATCTCCAACTTACTTTTTTTTTGGTCAAGAACTGCATTTAATAGAAGGAGAATGAGCCCAAATTTGGGTCTTCTGCTCTGTTGTCCTTGCAGTAATACTTGGGCAAAGCCAGGTAGCTAGATTTCCATGTTTTTATGGGGGAATGTTACTAGTGCCTTGGGAGAAGATTTCAGCTGTTACAAAGCAATTAAGATTTGAAAGAAATCAATCATCTTGTAGACTAGCTAAGGAGAATATGAAGCTAAATCTCTACCAGGGATATTTGTGGGGGATTTTTGCTTGCTAAAGCAAAGGAGCCTCTCCAGAGGTTTATTGCCCTGCCATTATATATAACTTGCCCTATATTTTTATAGTCAAGTCTTTCAGAAGCTTTCCTAACAGGAAAAGAAATTCAAACTTCAATCTGGCTCCTCCTGGAAGAGAAAATTAGGACTAGAAATACTTTGATAGGCACTCTGAATAAGCTACTGGAATATTCAGCTGGAAAGGTAGCCATGACTTCTTGATGGCATTTGCAATTCCTGCTATAAATCAGCCTCTGGGTAGTAATTGGAATGGAGTTGTGCTGATTGCATCTGCTGAGGGGTTTGCTGTTTGTGTTTCTGTGCTGGCTGGGAAGGCAGAAACCTCTGCTGCTCTCATGTAATCCCATGGTAGATGATGTCTGTGGTGATATGATTGCACCTTCTTTTCTGTTTTGTATTTTGAGCCATGCCTGAGTTTCAATGAATTTCACCTTCAATATTTTCCTAAATATGAATAAGTGATGTTAATAAAGTATTTTTTTTGGGGGGGGGAAAACACAACAAACCAAGAACAAGCTCTCCTGTCATCATCCTGGATGAGTTGTATACATCAATCTGTGTCATGGAAGCTATGATTTACTAATGATGACCCTGGCAGTGTTTGTCTCTTTAATCATTTCCTTATGCTGAGGGCTTTAGTTGAGGGAAAGCAGTAAATGGCATTGATGTCACTCATCCCCAGCAGGTTTAGGGCTCAGCTGGCTCTCCCTAAAAAGATTTGGGATGCTTAGTTAAGCTGATTGTCTGCTGCTAGCTCTGTTGGTTGATGTTGCACTACCTGAAGAGCTTTTGTGCAGGTAGCAGGCTGTTTGCTTGGAATGACATTTCTGCTTCATGGTCTTAAGTTACTCTACTACCCTACAATCCCCTCCAGACTCCTGGGGCTTTGACTAAGCTAAATAATTCTCTATCATCTACAGCATTCTATCTGCCTGACTCATGCCTTGACTTCCTTTTTCACCTTGCTGATGAAACCACACTGGCCTGAGGTTGGGTCAACTGGGAGCATTTTGCCAGGTTGAAAATTAACACACAGCCCCTACCCTCCTGCAAATTAACTTTTATTATAGTAGCCAATGTCCAGCAGCTGCTCTTGTGTGTCACAGAGCAAATTCCTACTGCAAGAGTGCTTCTAATGGGTTGGGTTCATCTTCTCTGGCCTAGGCAAAGTGCCACTGAAGCTCCTGAGTGGTGATTTGCATGGGACACTCATTCCTGCTGCTGAGCTAAGCAGATTGGGCTCAACTCCACTGCAAGCAACATCCACCTGGCAGCCAGTCACAAGTGGGGTGCCACAAGGCTCAGTGCTGGGGCCACTCCTCTTTAACATCTTCAGCAATGATTGGGCCCAGGGGATGGAGTGCACCCTGAGCAAGTGTGCAGATGACACCAAGCTGGGTGCCAGTGTCCATCTGCTTGAGGGCAGGGAGGCTTTCCAGAGGGATCTGGAGAGGCTGGCTGGCTGGGCCAAGGCCAATGCCATGAAGTTCACTAAGGCCAAATGCCAGGGGCTGCCCCTTGGCCATAGCAACCCCCAGCAGTGCTCTAGGCTTGGGGAGCAGTGGCTGCAGAGCTGCCAGGCACACAGGGACCTAGGGGTGCTGAGTGACAGCTGAACAGGAGCCAGCAGTGTGCCCAGGGGGACAAGAAGGCCAAGGGCATCCTGGCCTGGAGCAGGAACAGTGTTGGCAGCAGGAGCAGGGAGCTGATCCNAACTTGCCATTGCAACCCACTCCTCATGCAGCTTCCCCTCTAGACCCTTTCTTCATGGCCCAAATTGCTTCTTGGCTGAGGTAAAAGGGATGTTAACTGCATGCTATAAACCCTAATGAGCAGAAATGAGAAATAAAAAGCCAGCTATGTAAACAAGATGCATATAAACATGCTGCCTGAGGTACTACCAAGTGATGTGGCCACGAGCTGGGACAGCCAGACAGCAGAGAAATGAGCATCCCAACTCATGTCTGAGCTACTCATCAAAGAGAGAAAGTTTAGGCAAGTTAGAGCAAGATAAAGAGGATGGATCATACTAATAAAAGCTATTTAAAGAGCCAAGAGAGTAAAGGTTGAAGAATCTACCTCATTATCCAAGCAGAAGAAAGCTTTCCATCATCACAAAGTCTTGAGATTTACTAGTGTTAAAAAAGAATAGTGATCATTAGAGATAAGTTTCTATTAAAGGAGGAGCTTTGAAATCTCTATAGCTTGGTTTAAAATCATCAGGTACCTTGGATATTCTTCTATCTGATATATGTTAGTAGACACCTCTTGCATTATTGGGCTCCTTCCCTGATCTCATCACAATCATTTTGCATCCTTCTAGTGCAAAATAATCTAAGCAGCACTACAATAAACCTGTGCAGGATGAATCACAGTCACTTGCCATTCTCCTAAAACTCCTGGAGGTTACAAACACCTGAAAAACAAAGTGTCTGTGTCACTGGAGTAGAGCTCACCTCATTTTGTTCTTCAGCTTTGTATTTCCTATTTAAAACTGAGACTGAAAAGGGATTGCAAGCTGTAGTTATGCTGATAGAAAGCTGCTCTTATCTCCAGATAGATACTAAAAAAGCTCTTTCCAAACCTATTGCAATGGAGCTGAGAGAGAATCATCCAAGTCTTGATTGCCTCATGTTTGAGCAGACACCTGGAGTTAATATTTCTCTCCCCAACAGGCTAAATTCTACCTTGGAATATGACAGTGAGCACTCAGTTTCATTGAGGATTGAGACTTTAATCTTATTTTTTTTTTCTCAGTTTATCACTTGCTCATTTCAGCCCCAAAGGTGTTAGGGAGAAGTGTGCTGAGTCTTAGCTGCACAGAGTGAGGCTCCAGACCTCAGAGCAACAAAACACCTTCCAACTCTTTATTGCTGAAAGCCTCAGTGGAGAAAGCACTGAGAAACAGCCCAAATGGCTCCATGGGGACAAAAGAGGCAGGACATTTGTAAAGCACTTGGGGAAGGTAAATCACAGGGAGATAAGCCAATGGCATCCTGGGCTGCAGCAAGAGAAGCGTGGCCAGCAGAGCCAGAGAGGAGATTCTGCCACTGCACTCTGCTCTGCTCACACCTCCTCTGCAATACTGGGNGTCCCTTCCAACCCAAACCATGCTAGGATGGTGAGGGCTCCAGAACTGGACCCAATATTCCAGATGATTGCATGTTGTTGTATGATTAGATTTCATTCCTTTGAATTCAGACCAGAAGACAGCAGCATTTCTGCAAAAGCTGCACTCTGAGAAGGTCATGATGTGACCAACCCCAAGTTTCAGTTTTGCCAACCAGAAACCTGCCTGACATTTTGAGCAACCAGAACCACACCCTGAGCTCCTCAGCTCTGCTCTAGTGACTAGAAAGTTCTCCTAGCATTCCCTCTTTGCCCTGCTGCCTCTCTTATCTACACTCCCAGATAAGATGAAAGCCAACTTGCAGTGCCAGAGATGGCAGTGATTATCATCTCCCACTTCTCACACACTGATCATGTTCCAATGTCTACTTTCTGTCTTTCCCCCCTTGAATCAGACATGGTAGAAAACAATAAATCCCTTCACATGAAGTTGGTCTCAGAGCATGGAGGAAAAAACCTTTCACCCCACCCCTGTGATTAATTCATTAATCCATCTTTCATAAGGAGGAACCTAATGAGCTGGCAAGCAAGAGGATGACGCACACGTGGCTCTTCAGTGTTGACACACTGAATGCTTCAGATTCCTCTCACCCCCAGCCTTTCACTTGCTGCTACTTCCAGTAAGACCCAACAACCAGGATGTTCTGGCTCTCTAAAGGTAACTTGGTGTGCCATTAGGGAATGAGCTTGTCCTCCAAGGTTGGGATGCAAAGAACAGATCTCTTGGAGGAAAGTCAAAGTTTCAAGTGCTTCTAACTCACTGACAGCCCTAAATATGTAGATTTTAAAAGACATGAGAGCTGCCATTTGGCCTCTTCATGAGCACTAAAACTCAAAAGTTCAATAGCTCATGCCATATGTATCTAGAATTATTAAGGCTGGAAAAGACAGAATCACAGAATCATGAAGGTTGGAAGAGATCTCTAAGCTCATCAAGTCCAAGCATCCCTAGCACTCCCACACCACTAACCCATGGCCCTAAGGAAAGCAGCTCAATGTTTCTTCAACCCCTGCAGGGATGGTGACTCCAGCACCTCCCTGGGCAGCCTATTCCAAGATATAACAACCCTTTCAGTAAAGAAATTTCTCCTTATATCCAATCTAAACCTCCCCTGCTGCAACTTGAAGCCATTTCCTCTTGTCCTCTCACTGTTAACCCTGGAGAAGAGACCTACCTCCACCTCACTCCAACCTCCTGTCAGGGAGTTGGAGAGAGTGAGAAGGTCTCTCCTGAGCCTCCTCTTCTCCACACTAACCAACCCCAGCTACTCCTCATAAGACTTATGCTCTAGACCCTTCCATAGGCTCATTGCCCTCCAAGAGCATCAGCCCAACATCACCATGTCACAAGGTGACAATCCTTTCAGCTAGTCAAGGTGAGCTGCCCAGAGTTCATCCTTGCCAACAGGGAGAACTTTCTTTTCTACTATTGACTTCTTAGCTTGTGGCTAACATTTTTTGTCAGGGACACAACTGGAAATGATTTGCTTTGTTGTTTTCCAAATTCAACTCCACAATTTAGGTGCTAGCTCTGTTGGTTTGGAAATCCATAGGGAACACAATCAGCTTCTCAGAATTATTTCCCCCTTCTCCCCATGATTTCTTTCCCCCTTCTCCCCATGATTTCTTTCCCCCTTCTCCCCATGATTTCTTTCCCCCTTCTCCCCATGATTTCTTTCCCCCTTCTCCCCATGATTTCTTTCCCCCTTCTCCCCATGATTTCTTTCCCCCTTCTCCCCATGATTTCTTTCCCCCTTCTCCCCATGATTTCTTTCCCCCTTCTCCCCATGATTTCTTTCCCCCTTCTCCCCATGATTTCTTTCCCCCTTCTCCCCATGATTTCTTTCCCCCTTCTCCCCATGATTTCTTTCCCCCTTCTCCCCATGATTTCTTTCCCCCTTCTCCCCATGATTTCTTTCCCCCTTCTCCCCATGATTTCTTTCCCCCTTCTCCCCATGATTTCTTTCCCCCTTCTCCCCATGATTTCTTTCCCCCTTCTCCCCATGATTTCTTTCCCCCTTCTCCCCATGATTTCTTTCCCCCTTCTCCCCATGATTTCTTTCCCCCTTCTCCCCATGATTTCTTTCCCCCTTCTCCCCATGATTTCTTTCCCCCTTNTCTCCCCATGATTATTTTCCCTTCTCCCCATTATTTCTTCCCCCTTTTTCCAATTATTTTTCCCTTTTCTCCATTTCCCCCCTTTCCCCAATTTTGCTGTTAATAACATTTTGCTGGCTTGTTTTGTGACTCTCCTCCTCCTCTGGAGCCATGCTCTGCTGGCAGGGTCTGCCCCATCTCTTTCAGTTGTGCTCCAGCAGCAAACACCTTCAGCACCAGCTTCTTCTTCCTCTTTTGAACATTTCCAGGGTTGTTTTTTTCTTAATTCTATATTGCTAATTAAACAAAAGAATCCCTAAACTTGCCTGTGCAGTTGCAGATCAAGGACTAAATGGCAGAGATGAAATATCCATGGTGCCAGATGAATTACTTCACCCTAAATATCTCAGATGTATTTCTAAGTAACTGCCTGTTCCCTCCAGAGGCTATCAGCTGTCTGACTTCAGCTTTCAGATGCAATACATCTCAGAGGTTAAATACTTGCAGCTACTAAGCAATCCTATTTTATCCACTCCAACTAAACATTGCACAATGTAGAGAAACAGCCCCCAAAAAAATCATTTACCAGGGGTAAGAACTCCTAGGCTAAGAGGAGAACTCCTTATCATGCTTGGAATGATCTGTTGGTACAACAATCTCTCTAGATTAATTGTTAGACCAATTCCCTGTCCTAGGGAAAAGGAAAGCATCAGCTTGTGTTGTGATTTCAATTACCTGACTCTGTCACAGCAAACTCCCCTCAGGCTGTGCCTCTGCCTGCTGGGAGAAGTGGGGAAGGTTGAGAATGAATCAGCTTAGAAGACTCTGAGGTTAGATGAGATGCCTTGATGGAGATGCTTATTTTAACTGTGGAACACAATCTCTTTGGTTTGAGGAGGTAAAATCATTTGATTGCACGTAAAATGCTGCTTTCTCAGTGCTGTCTTAAAGTAGACCTAAGTGCCAGCTGTATTCCCTGGACAAATCATCTCTGAGCTAGGCAGAGAAATGATAATATATCATTTGATAGGAATTTTATAAAGAAAAGAATCCTGGCAAATGAAATACTGCCATCAGGAATTCATTCCTCAGTACCTCCTTAAAAATAGCACACACACAAAAACTCCTGCTTAAATTAGTTTTTCAAATGACTTTTTTAGCATAAAGCTTAGTAATGAATGCATTTATTGCTACAGAAATAAGGTCATGCAGGAGATATTGTTCCTATTCAAATCTGTGGCTGGATAAAAGCTCCCTAGTCTGAGGCCAGAGCTTCACTTTATTTCTTCATGCTTCTAGGAAAGGAAACCACCTCACCTGCCCAAGAAAGCTCCAGATAGCTTCTTCTGACCTAGATCAATTTTGATGTTGAAATGATGAACTAATTCAACAGCAATAAACTCCCCAGTGCTGACTGCTCTACATCAGAACACTGATTGATTCCTCCCTTTCAGCTCAAAAGCAAAGGAGCATGAATGCTTGTGAAATGCCTTTCACCTTGATAAGGATAAAAGGTGCTTCAGAGAGCAGCTCAGAAAGGGAAAGGTCTTGCAAATCACAAGCTGAAGGACTTTTTGTACCTCCAGATCCTGCTCTGCTTGCTCCATACCTTACCCCCAAGTTGCCTGCAACAGTGTGCAGGACTCTCAGTAACACTGCCATCATTGTGTATATTAGTATCCCAGAATGTCAGGGGTTGGAAGGGGCCTAGAGGTTACTAGATCTTGGATCACTTTTCTACTTCTAGGGCTCCTTAAAAAAAATGCTTTCCAGCAAACTGAGTTAAAGGTAGAGAATGTTTAATGTGTGTGATGATGTCCTGAGAATGCTCAATGTGGTATTGGAGGACATCCTGACAGTGTAAGGAATGACTAAGAGGAAAACAAGATGATAAAGAAGAAAGTAAGATGAAACTGAAGCACTTTGCAAAAGGAAAAGAAACTAATATCAACAAAGGAGGTGCAAAAAAAAATCCTGTTTCCTTCTGCTTTATAAAACCAACTAAATTTCATGGCCACTACTACAACAATAGGAAATCACTTATTCTACAGGCTGCTTGGAGATTCCAGCAATCCAGAGTGCAGAAAGGAGTTTGGTACAAGCTGAGATGTTTTGCAGGAGCATGTTTATCACTTGGAGAACATCCAAAGAAGGCAGAAGAGCAGCACAGTTCCCTGAGGTCAGCAAGAAGGATGATTTGGAGAGTACAAGCACTCCAAGGAGCCAGCAAGCAGGGGAGGTGTGAGGGGGAATTTACATCTTGAGATGTGAGAAACAGCTAACAGAGATAAGAGAAATCTCTGTTCTATCAGAACCTAAGAGGGGGAGGGAAGGAGCTGGCAAAGGAAGAGGAGGAAAGGGAGTGGGAACCACAATGCAAAGCTGACCCAGAGGATACTGATATTATTCACAGCAAGGTTAAGAGTGAAGGTTAGCATCCTTTCATGTATTTTCTCAGGGGAGATGTCACAATTTGGCTTTTATTTTTCCCCTTTCAGTCTGAAAATAGAACAAAAAATGGTTTCTGTTATTTCCAAGTTGATTGCAGAGTGTCATTGTAACTCCCAGTCTCTGCTTGTTTCAGTCTCCTCTCTAAACAGCTAATAGTGAGCTCAGCAGCATGTGAGCAGAGAGACAGGCAAAAGCTCTCTGAAGAGAACCCCAACCTTTAAACCTTAAAAAAAGGGTAAAACTGGAGCAATTCCATCACTTAACAAAAAAGCCATCTATTTCTTTCCCTCCTTAGATGCTGTTAAACCTGCTAACAGTACAGCAGATCTGTTGAAGGACAAGCCTGGATGATCCAGAAGAGGACACACAATAACATCCTGCAATTCTCCTACATTATGGTGCAAATACATTCAAAACCCCAAACGTTTTGTGACTAAAGAAAATATTTGGAGCAAATCAGCTGACATCTCCTGCTATTTACTAGCTGTAGCAAGAGAAGCTGCTGCTGCCTGGCTGAACCATGCTTTGGCAGAGCTTCTGCACCTCAGAAATCACAGAATGCTAAGTGTTGGCAGGGCCCTAGAAAGCTCATCTAGTGCAACCCCCCTGCCAGAGCAGGAGCACCTAGACCAGCTCACACAGCAACGTGTCCAGGCAGCTCTGCAATGGCTCCAGACAAGGAGACTCCACAGGCTCCTGGGCAGCCTGGGCCAGTGCTCTGGCACCTGAACTGCAAACAAGTTCCTCCTCAGCTTAATACTAAACCTCCTGTGGTCCAACTTGCTCCCATTCCCTCTTGGCCTACCATTGGATGCCATGGAGCAGAGCCTGGCTCTCTCCTCCTCACACTCACCCTTCCCATATTTCTAAGCATTGCTGAGCTCTCCTCTCAGTCTCCTCTTGTCCAGGCTGCAGAGACCCAGCTCTCTCAGCCTGTCCTCCTAGGGCACATGCTCCACTCCTTTCAG
>VWZO01000819.1:127832-137914 GCA_013396975.1 Bucco capensis
CAGAGAGTCCTGCTCCCCATTTAATATCTGGAGAAAGAGTTGGGGCAGCATTGCTTATTCTTGGTGTTAGAGCAGCACCTAGAGACTCATCCTGGGACTGGGAATCCTTTGCCCTGCCAATAGGCAAAGAAAAGGAATGGAAAAGACAACTAAAAGCTGGAGGAGGAAGGAGGTGAGAAGGAAAATGGAAGGTTAGCACCTTCCAGTAGATAGCCTGAGCTACACTTGGGTCTAGTGTCACCTAAAGCCAAGAGGTTGTAGATACAATCTCCTGGTGAGCTGGCTCTGGTGACAGGCAGTGTCTTAGCCTCAAGTTCCATCTCTAGGATCACCTTTGGGTTGTTTGAAAGGAAACAACATCAATGCTTTCATTTCTAGGCACCTAATGGCCAAGTTTCATCTTCAGTGAGGCAATTCCATCCTTGGAAGAGCTACAGGTGAGGGTTTATGGAGCAGAAAAATTAAGATAGAGGTGTTTAGCAAAATCCCCTGGGCTTGCTGAGTGGAAACCTGCAATACTCTAAGAATAAATCCTTTTTTTCTGCCTGTTGCCTGAAATGAATAAATATTCATCAGGCTATTTCATTTCATTCAAGAAATGGACAGCAAATTCCTCCAAATGCTCCTTTTCTAATACTGAGGTGCTTTTGATTAATGCTAAAGACAAAAAGGATGCTTAGCTCAATGTATTTCCAATCCTAAATATTGTCTTTTTCATGGCTGGAAAACTAAAGAGAAAATGAGAAGCTGAATTACTGACATCCAGGAAAAAAATTGCCTTCTTTCCCTGCTGATCTCCTAGTGCATCCTAGAAAATGAAGTTGTGTATTCCATCCCTAGCAATAAAGCTTTCTGGGTGTTTAGAAAAGAGAGAAAAAGAGCATTTGGCACATTTATTAGAACTAATAATTTCCCAATGTTCTGAAGGATGAGTTAGGAACCTAAGAGGACTTCATGAAAACCAAATATTTCCTATATATCTTTCAGGAATTGATGTTTTCATCCTCTCCAGAATGCTGTGTGGGGTTTGTTGACTCCTGTTTTCACCAGCTTTCTGTTTTCTCTGGTGTTATAAGGACAACAGATAGGAAACACAGCAAAGGGTTGCAGATCCCAGACAAGAAGGCAGAGAGGAGAATTCTCTTCAGTTAGAGGAGTTTGTTCCTGCTGCCTTTTCCTCCAGGTTGAGCTCATAGAATCACAGAAGCTTAGAATAGTTTAGGTTGGAAAAGACCTTTCAAGGTCATCTAGTCCAGTCCTCCCTGCAGTCAGCAGGGACATCTGCAGCTAGAACAGCTTGTTCACAGCTCCAACAAGCTGACCTGGAGTGATTCCAGGCATGGGGCATCCACCACCTCTCTGGGCAACCTGTGCTAGTGTTTTAGCACTCTCATCCCATCTAAACCTCCCCTGGTGCAACTTGAGGTCATTTCCTCTTCTCCTATAAACCAAAAGAAACCCCCCAAATGCACAAATAAAAAAAAATCTCTATTTTTCATCCCTCTCAGAAAGGACTCCCCACAGTCACTGACAATACAGAACAACTCTCTCCAAGTTGTATATCTAGACACTGATTAGTTTTATAGAGTGTGAATCTATTCACACTCTTTGTCAGCATGATGCTCCAAAGGGCCAGGGCAGAATTGGATGAGCAGGATGGGATCTCCATTAGATATCATACTGATGGAAGCCTATTTAACCTAAGGTGTTTGCAGGCCCATACTAAGCCCATAAAGCATCTTGTCCAGGAGCTGCTTTATGCTGCTCACACTGCCCTTGTTGCCCAGACACAAGTAGCTCTGCAGCGTTTAACATCCTGCTTTGCAGCCACTGCTCAGCTTCTGGGGCTGCAAGTTAGCTTAAAGAAAACAGAAGTTTTGTATCAACCTGAACCTCAGGAAGATTTTCACCATCCTCATATCATCATTGGTGATTCAGAACTTAAATCAGTCCAACAGTTTAATTCCCTAGGCAGCCTCATCTCCTTGGATGGTAAGATTGATGGAGAGATAGACAATAGGCTAGCAAAGGCATAGAGTGCTTTGGGAAAACTCTATCAAAGAGTCTGGAGAAATAAACACTTGAAGCAAAGTCCAAAGCTCAGTGTTTCTAGAGCCATTGTGCTGTCTACTCTTTTCTATGGTTCCCAAGCATGGCTCATCTATCCCCACCACCTACGACTCTTGGAGCGCTTCCAGCAGCGCTGTCTCCGGACAATCCTAAACATCCATTGGACAGATGCTGGGACTAATCCATGTGTCCTACAACAAGCAGCAATTCCAAGCCTTGAGGCCATGCTGCTGAGAACGCAGCTGCGTTGGGCAGCTCACGGCTCCAGGATGAAGAACTCCTGCCTGCCTAAGCTCATGCTCTATGGGCAACTTGCCCCTGGCTGTGGCAAGAGAGGAGCCCCGAAGAGGAGATGCAAGGACTCCCTGAAACAACAGCTCAGCCTTGGCCATATTGCTCCCCTGAACTGCTCTCCTCTGGCCTCCACTCAGCAGCTCTGCACACACACTAGTTTGAATGCCGCCGATGGTTTGGAGCAGGCACGCAGGATCACTCTGGAGGAGAAAAGACAGCGTAGAAAGAATCGTGTCTTGCAGCTTCTACCTCCTGAGGAGTCCTTGTGCTGTGCCTTTTGCAACTGCTCTTGTCTGTCCCAAATTGGCCTTTGCAGCCAGCAGCACTTGGAAAAAGCATGGGTAGAGCCCTCCCCGGATCTGCATTCACGAAGCCTGGCCATGATATGATAGTTTTATAGCTGTCAGGTAAGATTGCTTTGGAATAAACCCCCACCAAAGCAAATGAGAGCACTGCAGGCTGCTCTTCAGGCTCAGGAAGCTTTCATCCTGCTCTTTAGTGAGGTTTTGTGGCTTGTCAAGCCTCTTGCAGAATTGCTTCCTAAAGGTGGGACTGTCCCTTGGCAGAGCAAGAAATGTTCTGGTAAAGAGCTAATGATTTCCTAAAGGCCTGAGTCCATCTTTATCAAGGATTGACTTAAAAATGTTATCTCCAAGTTGGTTTGAAAGCTAAGAGATGACAGTGGATGTGGAAAATACAGACTATAGACTAAAGTGCATAGAAAGCAGGACAAACTTTCCAGCAAAAAAGAGAAGATACTATCAGATGGTCACTATAATGAAGAAGAGCTTCTGTAATTTCCCTTTCCCTTGACCTTTCTCACACTGCTGCTCCATCCAATCACTCACTTATCACATTGAATTAGTGAAGAGCATCAGTCCTGAAAATTCTTCTTATTGATGTCTGAGGACCAGAAACTTGCTATTTCTTCTACAACAGCAACAAGAAAAAGCCCTTTTGAGGCTGAGCTATAATAAAGGGATGAAATGTAGCAGGGGAAATGGCCAAGTAAAAGTACCTGCCTTTCAGCCAGCACTTTGAGAGGATGCCCAGGGTCTCATGATTCCCTCTTTGCCATCACCCATGGCCTAGGCAAGCTAAGATCTCTGCCCATATACCTCCTGCTGCAGGACCAGCACCTGAAGGGCTTATTTTGTGCTCTGTAACAGTAATATTCAGCTCAAAAAAATAGATTCATGCTAAGGTACATCTATCTTTTTGTGTAATAAAGAAAAACCTGAGTTAGCATCTCCTGCCAGAGTTTTTCATGAGAGTTCCTCAAGCTTTGCAGTAATTTACAGTCATTTTAGAGCAACTTCATAGTAATTTTAGAGCAGCTTTACAGTCATTTTAGAGCAACTTTACAATCATTTTAGAGCAGTTTTACAGTCACTTCAGCATAGGTTCATCTGCCTGCTGGCAACAGTGAGTGCCTGAGCAAGGGACATGAATTAGAAGGAGGGGACTGCCATCTCCTTATCACCTCTTTGTGGCAATGAATGAAAAAGCAGTCCTCCAAATCAGAACCAACCCAAACCTCTAAACCTGTGGCATGCTAAGAGGTTGATTTACTAGCTTGAGTTACCTGTTTGTGAATAAAAGAGAGATTTAATAATCAGCCTCTTGATTTCCATGCATTTATCCAAGCTTGTGAAGCCTTCCAGGTATTGATCTTGCTGATGTTGTGCATATAGAAACAGAGAACAAACCTCTGCTCCTGGGCAGCTTGAATGTTGAAGCTTCTCCTAAATGAGGAACAAATAAGATTCATTATGAGGGATGTGATTCTGCAAGTCTTTGAAGCTATAAAACTGTCTCTACAATCTAAAGCAAGTTTCCATAGCTGCTCTTTGTAAACCTACTCATCAGGAGACAGGATGCCCAGAGAGGTTGTGGAGTGTCCAACAGCCAAGACATTCCAAACCTACCTGGATACAATGCTGAGTGATGTGGTCTAGGGTAACCCTTCCAGAGCATGGAGCTTGGACTAAATGACCTCTGGTGATCCCTTCCAACCTGAAGCATTCTGGGATTCTATAAAAGAGAAATGTTTCTCACGGTGCTCACCATCCAAACCTCAAATATTTGCCTTCCTTCTGGATGAGTAAATGTCCTTTGGCAGTTGATGCTAGTATTGATCCTCACTGCACAAGCACAGCTCAAGGGGAACCCATGGGATCTCTGTGTAGCAAACACAACAGGCAAAGAGGCAGGAAAAACAACAGAGTTTACCTTTTCCAATTGATTTCTTAATCTATTTGTGCTGGGGAAGGAAGGGGTGAGACTTCATTTCAACTCCATCCTCTTGACATCTTCCCTTCAGCTCCTTCTCTCCACTGCTCAGGTCTCCTCTCAGCCTCCTCTTCTCCAGGCTAAGCAAGCCCAGCTCCTTCAGCCTTTCCTGCCAAGGGAGATGCTCCCCTCAATGATGTCATGCTCAGCACAGAAAGCTGGAGGAAGCTTGGTTGGGGATAGGTTTCTGCTTGGCCCTGGCTGGGCATCAGCCAGATGGTGATCAGTTGTTTTCATCTGCATCACTTCTCTTTCTTGGGGTTTATTTCTCTCTCTTTGTTATTTCCCTTTTCAGGACAAGTTATTATTATTATTATCATCATTATTATTGTTGGTACAAACTGTTCTTATCTCAACCCACAAGTTTTCTCACTTTGTCTCCCAATCCTCTCCTGCTGGCATGGGCAGTGAGTGAGTGGCTGTGTGATGTTAAGATGCAGCTTGGGGTTAAACCACCACACTCTTTCACTCCAAATGTGTTGCTGCATATTTTTTTATTGCTGCTGTCATCTGTTTCTAAAACTTGTGGGCTTCCTGCCAGACTCCTAGCCCTTTAGGATGTGCTGGGAATGTGTCTTGCTGCAGGCATGTTGTGACAACAAAGTTAGGATGGAGATACATACATCAAGCAATTACTAGGAGTGGTTGGAGTCTCCTCTCTGTTCCACGTGCCAGAAATCTGTTCCAAATTAGGTTTTGTAGCATCCTAAGACAAATGAGACAGATGGAGATGGACTACAGTCTTCTGTATTATCTTGGGTACACTTAAGCCCAACTGGCTACTCTGGAGTTTACTAGCTTGGAACACAGAGAACATATCTTTATAAATGTTCTTCTCCTCCTAATGATTTTTTTTTCCCCCAGAATAACCTCATATTTCATATGAGTGAAGCCCTATATGTACAGCAGGAACTTGGCAGGCTGAAGCACTCTATGAAGAAGAAATATGACACAAATCCTACTCCCTCTTCAAAGAGACATTAACCTTTCATTAGAAGCTGTAATTCCTGCTGAGAATTCAGTGCATGCTTAAAAGGAGATTCTCCCATGAAACTATCCCTGTAGCTGACCTCCTAGATGGAAGATCTTGGTGCAAAATCAGCAGAGAGATTCTGACTAATCACCAGCTGAAGTACTCTCATTTATTAAAGGGCAGTGGAAAAGACCCAGCTGGAAGAGCAAATTCATAGAATCACAGAATGTTAGGGGTTGGCAGGGCCCTAGAAAGATCATCTAGTGCAACCCCCCTGCCAGAGCAGGAGCACCTAGAGCAGCTCACACAGCAATGTGTCCAGGCAGCTCTGCAATGGCTCCAGACAAGGAGACTCCACAGGCTCCTGGGCAGCCTGGGCCAGTGCTCTGGCACCTGAACTGCAAACAAGTTTCTCCTCAGCTTAATACTAAACCTCCTGTGCTCCAACTTGCTCCCATTGCCTCTTGTCCTACCATTGGATGCCATGGAGCAGAGCCTGGCTCTCTCCTCCTCACACTCACCCTTCCCATATTTCTAAGCATTGCTGAGCTCTCCTCTCAGTCTCCTCTTNATTCCCTTGCTGACAAGAGTGTTTCACCTTAAAACGCAGTGATGGATGCAAAAGGGAAATGAGGGGGTGAAGAAAAGAATATTTTGAGGTGTTTGTCTTAGTTTTATGTCTCTCTAGGGGAAGAAGAGGCATTGGAGCACAAGAATCCAAGAGAAGGAGTCTTTGGAAGGCAGTGAGGGCTAATGTTGCTTGAGGAGATACTGGATGGTACCATAGGATTGCACTAATGTGGACACTTCAGGCTCTGGATTGGATTAGAAGACAATTAAAGCTTGGAGTTTGTTTGTTTGGGTTTTGTGAAAGTTGAAATCTTATTTCTTGTTTCACAAAAGAAACATTAATTGCCATTCTTTACAGTTTAAATTAATCCTAGAATTAGCTTGAAGCCATTCCTAATTGGAATCCTTTCTTTTAAAGAGATGTCATTAATGTTCAGTTGAACTGAAAAGTGATTTTTTAAGACTGTTGTCTCCTTCTGCAGAAAACAGTGCATTTGCTTGTGATTTTCCCTCCTTTGGAAAGCCTTATTCAAACAGAAAGACAAAAAAAAAAATGAGGCTTCAGGCTTGGCTGACAGAAATGCTGCTGTGTCCTTACCTTTGGGATGCACTAACATGATAAAGCTCTTTGATGTAGCCTTGATGAGCCCCAAATGTCCTTGGATTCATGCAAGCAAAATGGAGAGAGCTTCAAAGCAGACAAATCTTCCAGCTCTTTTTTTTTTGTGTGTGTCTCTAACAGATGAGCATCACTTAAAAAGCAAGAAACCAGCAGAAATGTTTACCTGGAAGAAAACAAAATGCAGGCTTTGAGCATCTCTTTGGTGATGTTTCCCAGCATGTGAAGCAGATCTGTTAGGATTAAATCAAACTCTTCCAATCCAGTGGGATTTAGTTACAAGAATGTTTCTGTATGAATCTGACCTACATTTTTAACCTCAACTAGAGGTTGAGAATTTTTAACTAGAGGTTAAAAATGTAGGTAAGGTGAACTAGAGGTTGCTCCATAAAAGTCCTCAGCTAAGGAGCTTGCTTCCATCTTTGAAGGAAGAGAAACACCCAGGAGGAGCTGGTAGGCTACAACCTGAAGAAGAGACATCACTGTGCCTATGATTCAAGGGCTGGAACTTCTCTGAGAGAGTTGGGGATGTTGAGCCTGGAACTAAATGATCTTTAAGGTCCCTTCCAACCCACCTCATTCTATGATTCTCTGACTATTCATCTGAGGATTATTAATAGCAATATGTGCTGCAGCCAGCACACTTCTTCTGCTTCATATAAACAATAGATGTTGCAGGATGCTAACACTAATGCAGGAGGAGGAATAAAGCAGCAAGTCAAACAGCTGTGAGAATGTTCATTATTCCTCCAATCCTCCATTAATCCCAGAGCAGTTCTCACATTCCCTGCTAGATATTGGCTGTGAACCAGTGGGACAGATGGTGAATAAAAATAAGTGTCTTTTAAAAAGCACCCACAGCAATATATTTCACTCTTACATTTCTTCTCTGCTTCTAGCCAGGAGGCAAAACAGCATAAATATATCTCTCTGTGAATAACTCTAATGACAGGAGGTCCAAATGGTATTCTAGAGCAAAATGTATGGACATTTTATTCTTCCCATAGCATTATGGAATTTATGTTAGCTGGTAGGACTAAAATGAGATTTAATTAATTGGTTGCTGAAAATTCCAATGGAAATCTAGAATTGCCACAGAGAGACTGAGCTCAATGTGACCTCAGAGATCAGATCCTTCTCACAGCAGATGTAGTGCCAGGGAATGCTGTTATAAAGGAAGAAAGTGGCATCAAGGACTAATTCTACTGTGCACCCTAAACTGAGCAACTAGGGATCCCATCCCAGGATAAAGCTGAGGGATCACCAGGGTCAAGCTCTTCTGCAATGGCCAGTGTCCAAGGAAGACTCTGTCTATTTTGGCTTTGATCCCAATCTGAGCATCCTGCAATCCAGTTCCAGAATCCAGCTCCTGCTGTTGAGGCCAGGATGGGAATTCCCCAGCACTAGCTGACTGAGCTCCTCTAAGCATGTTCCCTACTCTACTTGTCAGAGCATCTGTCTCCTTTCAAAGATCTGCTATGGCACTGATGATGCCTCCTTCTGTATCTTTAAAGATGGAATGCAAGAGCAGTGATTTATGACAAAGAAAACCTTTCTGCTGGCAGAATGATGGGCCTGGATTCCACCAGGATGAAAAATGAGGGCTGCACCTCGCTCAGTTTCCAACCATCTGGGCAGAAAGTGAATAAGCAGGATGGCTTACAGGAAATATAGGGCCAGGCTGAAGCACAAAGGTATGCAGCTGCCCACAAAACCTGAGGTTACAACCTGACTGATGAAAGAACACACTAGGACAAAAGCCAGAAGGCCACTTGCTCCAACATTGTGGAGTCTTGGCTGCCCTTGGCATGCCCTTGGCCCCAGGCATGGTGTAGAGCTAGGGCAGGGATGCTGGAGAGCACAAGGATGCTAGCCCTGCACAGATTAAACATCATGTGGAGAATACAAAAGGTCAAATCAAGATCTTTGCTCTTCTTTTTGAATGGCTACATGTCTTAACAAAACCAAATGCTGAGGTCAGGTTTGGTTGGCTGAGTGGATATGGTCATGTAACCCTCACTGCTGTGCCAGTCTAACTTCTTCCAGCTGTGGCCATTCCCTCTGGTGCTGCTGTGGGATTTGTGTACAGATGTTTGCCTGCTAGTGTGTTCAGCTAGGCTTGCTTGTGGTAATTTAGGCTTTCTTGGGGCTGGGCTTTGGTTTTCCTGCACAACTTGCTTAGTTGAAGTCCTAACAGAGGAGAGGAGGGAGGGAGGAAGGGGAGAAACAAGGAAGGGGAGAAACAAGGAAGGGGAGAAACAAGGAAGGGAATGAGCTGAACGTCACAGAGTGACTCAGTGGCTGCTCCACAGAGCAGAGGCATTGCAAGAAGGAAGATGAATCATCTAGTCCCTGACCTGAAAGTAGTCTGAAGTAAAGAACCATCCCCAAAATGAAGCAGGCAGCTCTTGCACAACTTTCATCCTCTCTACTAGCTTCAGCTTTCTGCAGATTATGTGTTGCTCATCATGTGGCTGTTACCTAAATGCCTGTTATTAGCCAGGGATTTTCACCTCCAGGCTAGTCAGCAAAGCATTTCTAACTCACCTTTATGGATGTGCTCATTCAACAAACTCCACATGCAATCATTCTCTTCTAAAAGAGGCAAAGCCTTTCTCTGGAGCTTTATTTAGTGCCTTTTTCTTTGTTCTGGCAATAATTAGATGGTCAGAGTGAAGTGCCACTCAACTTTGCTTAAGGAGGGTGGAATGTCTCTGTTTCTCCTTCGTTGTTGTGTGGCTATTGCAGCAGCATCTGGGCTCCTAAGATAAAGTAATGAAATGAGACATCACACCCAGTGCTCTCTCCAGAAGCAGCTTAAAAAGCCTTCTCCTTGCACCATTGCAAGATCACTCACAATCAAACATCTGGGTTAAAGTGTGAACCCAACCTGAATCCATCAATCCATGTCACTAAACAAGAGAGCAGAAGCCTTAGACAGGATGTGCCCTTCTCTGAACCCAGCTGTGCTGAAGCCACTTGTTTGGCATTGATTGTAACAAGCCTAAGTAGTCCAGAACCTGCCAGAAAAATCCTCCTTGGATGGCCTGAAGAGCTCAACTTCTCCCAATTGCTATCCTGGATACCAACTGCTGGCTTACCTTTGTAGACAAGAAGAGCCAGGAGTTCCTTCAGATGGAGAACAGATGTTTGACATTTTACAGCTGTACTTTGAGCCCTTTTCTCACAACAGGGTGATTCCTTTCCTTCTGCCTGGCTGTTGGCAGGGAGGATAGAGCAGATGCTATTCCCCCCCCCCCCCCC
>VWZO01000819.1:147924-160798 GCA_013396975.1 Bucco capensis
CCCTTGTTAAATGTCATCAAGTTTCTCCCTGCCCATGTCTCTAGCCTGTCCAGGTCACTCTGGATGGCAGCACAGCTCCTGGTGTGCCAGCCACTGCTCCAACCATGCCATCCAAACTGGGACTGGAAATCCCTCAAGACATCTCTCTCCAGTTTCCTTCTGCAGCCTCCTTTGAGCATCCAGCTACCAGTGCTCACAATTGGCTTATGTTGGCTATTCTGTTGGGAAGCTTTAAGTGGACAACAGAGGGATCAATATCCTTGCTAGAGTAAAGATGCTGTTGTGTGCCTGAGTGGTGTTGGAGAGAGGTGAGAGTCCCTGGTCCACTTGCTGCCTGAATTGGAATGATTTTCACACTCCTTTGGCAGAACTGCAAGGTAAGTGATAGAAAATCAGGTTCTGAGCAACTGGAAGAGATGAACCTTGTTAAACCTCTCTGAGGTGAAGCACAACTCAGAACTGAGCAGTACTGAACACTAGGCCATGCTTTTATTCTTAGTACCTGGCAGCAAAAAAAGTAACAGTTTGAAAGAGTTTTCTGCTTTTAAAAAAAATATTCACTAAAAGCCACATCACACAGGAAAGTTATGGCAGGAAGTTTCTTTCCCAATTGCAATTTATTGGCTGAGATGATTGTTATTTAGCTACAAATTTTAGAAGTTTCACTTACTGAAAAAAAACAACAACCACAACCAAACCCAACTTGACTCTTTTTCCAAAGGCATTCTCCAGCCAAGGTCCAGAACTCAAACAGAAAATAAGTTGAAGGCCAAGACAGAAATGCATTGGCAGCTCTCTGATTGAAAACTTCCAATCCTCTCGCTTCTCAAGAGCTGAAAGAACTGCTTTAGTTCTTCTTGAAACATACTTTGAGTGGATAAGTAAAGCCTGAATGACACACAGGCCCTGGGCTATTCTTGAAAAGGCAGGAAATCTTATCTGTAGAACTTAGAGCTGAGTCTTGAGGAATAAAAGCTAGATTCTTGCCTTGCCTGTAAGCCCAAATAATGTGAAATTTCTCATCTTAAAAGATGTATTAGTGAATCAATTAATGTAAAGGTTATGCTGATAGGACCTTACAAGCATGTTTCATTTACCAACTAGGTCTGCTGGTGGTTTGCAGACATTTGATAGGTCTCTTGGAAGAGTTTCCAGAGAAGATTTATGAAATATATCATATTTTATGATATTTTATGATATCATATTTTATGTGCATACCTCAAAGAGGACATTTCCAGCAGCTGTTGGTGCATTTAGTTCTCCTGAAAAGCTCTTCTTCTCGAGGCTTGGCTGAGGTTCTCTGGAAAATGATGTCCAGCTACACATTGGCTTAGTGCAGGGTATCAGGGTGAAGCTGGAAAATCCCTGCTGATTCTGAGGGAATCAAGTGCTAACTCTTTGGGAACATTCCCATTGCCAAGGGTCAGGGCTGGGCTGAGCACTAAATGAGTAACAGATGCTCTCCAGGAACCCCTCTGCCTTCCCAAAGGGGAAGAGAAAGGCAGTAAGTGAGAGAGAACTATGGAAAACCCAAACCCAACACTAAAACAGCTTCAATGACAATAAAATGAAATATATACAACTCTAGACAAAACTAGGATTGAACACAACCCCCTGATGGCAATGACATCACTGTCACCACTTGAGGCTGTGGCAGGCACTGTGAAATCCCAGGCTGGATTCAGGAACACACAGATTGGGATCAAAGGCAGAATGGACAGAGTTCTCCTCAGACACTGCCCACTGAAGATCCATCAGCTTTATCCTGACTGTGACCCCCATGGGATGCAATCCCTTTGGTTAGTGTCACCTGTGCTGTCTGTCCTCCCTGCAGGTGCCACCTGTGCCTTGCTGTGCAGCCCAAGCAGGAGCAGTGCCCTTGCTGTGCAGCCCAAGCCTTGGCACTAGCTCTCCCCAGCAGTGTTGTCCCTGCTAGCAGCAGCCACTGTCTGGGAGAAGATGTGAGGGGCTGAGGAGAGACTGAGCTGCCCAGGGAAGCACTGAGCACAATCAGCTCTGCTCTAGCTCAAAGCAGGACTAGATTTTCATCATCCTCTGTTTGCTTTGCCTTTCCTTCCTCTCTACAAAGCAAGCAGAGGTCCCTGTGTTTCTGCTACCTCTATGTATCATTAGTGAATGCTCCTCTAATGAGAGCACATAGAGCTAACTCCTCAACAAAAATAGCCTCTGCTGGAGAACATTGGCTAGACTCTAAATGCTAATAACTGAAATGTCTCTTCAAGAATCTACTCATTTCCCCTTGTTCTTTGAAACCATGAATACCACCAATGTTCCTGCATTTCTCATTCCCTATTTTTTTTTGTGTCTCCTAATTACTGACTGAAAGGTGTTTTTTTTCCTCGAAACAAATCTTCCCTTTGAGAGGCAGATATCTCTTCTCCAAAATGTTTTGGAGATCCTCTAAGAATGCCCTGAAGAATAGATTAAATAACAGGAATTAATGCTAGAAATTGAAGCCAGGTAGCTTTTTTTTGTGTGTGTGCATTGAGAAGCTAATTGATATTATTGTACCTTAAGCAACTGACTGAACTAAATCTATTGTGGCATGAAGACAATTTGTACCTCATTCTAATGAGATGTTTTGAGTCTTGATTTTCAGGTTTCTACAAACAAATTAAACACAATCCATTCATGTTGAAAAGGGCTGTCTTAAAAATAAAAACAACAACAAAACCCACTGACTCCTTGGATGACTTGATGGCTTCTGGGATTAGAATGAAAACACACACAACATTTCCATCAATAAGCTGTTTGTGACCCAGATATGTGTCCTCCTGATACTTCCACCAGATTGCTTGCCAAACACACTATTTCTTCTCTCCCAGGCCCTTCCAGCAATGTCTGTCTTGCAGAGCTGACAAGTTTGCAGGCAGGAAGAGTTAGGAAGCTGCATTGCTGCTGGCAGGGCTGTAGCTATTCCCAGAGTTTTCCAGCAAGTCACTTCTAGGAGTGCAAAGTCATGGTTACAAAATGCTATTAAATATTCCTATGGAAGCCTTAAAGGAGCTGATCTAACTTGTGTTAAAGCTGGTGGTAAATACCCATTCTTTTCACCCTCAACTGGCTTAGCCCAAATTTGTTACCTTTTTCGTTTTAATATCATCTTGGACTCCTTCCATTTTCCTGTACAGATTAAGAATGTAACCCTTAATTAAATGCTTTATTTATCATCAGTTTACCAAAGGGTACACAGTCAGAGCATCATGGAATTATTAAGGGTGGAAAAGACCTCTAAGATCAAGTCCAACTTGCCACTAAACCACGTCCCCAAGTGCCACATCTAGATGTTTTTTAAACCCCTGCAGGGATGATGACTCCAGCAATGCCCTGGGCAGCCTGTTCCCCTCCTTCAGGGAAAAAAAATGGTTCCTAATATGCAATTTGAACCTCTCCTGGTGCAACTTGAGGCCATAGCCTTCTGGAGACAGCTCAATGCTCACTCTTCCTATGATTCAAACAAACAGTGCCTGTTTCACAAGTGGCATCCTTTGTAGGACCAGGAAAGGCAGACAAAAGGAAGATAGTGTAAATAACATTAACTACAGAAGTGCACAACTTGCCATACTCCAGGGACAAGTATTTTCTTCTATAACAAAATGAACTCTTGGAACCAAAGTTTTGACCTTCTTAACATTTCACATCTGCAGCTACACTATAATCTCACAACATAAACCAGGAGCTCAGGCAGCTCTTTTGTTCAGAAGTCAGAGTGCTGCAACAACTCCAGAGCAACAACAGAAATAAAACCATCAAGGTACAGTTAATAATATTTTTCCAGTGGTTATTTATGGGCCTGATCAGCATTTCACAGGCATGCCAAATCATAACCACTCAGGCTTGCAGCCCCATGGGGCACAGAGAAATTGCTTTGAGCAGAACAAATCAGAAAGTGTTGCTTCTGTGTGCAAGGTAATGGTTAACAAAATGGGAGTTTATAACAAACAAAACAAAACAAAAAACCCCAAACCTTCAAAAAGCTATTTCCAGATTATGGGATGAGAGGTTTAGACTTCAGTAGATGAGCACTACTCAGCAAGAACACAGAGCAATATCAAATCTCTTTTGAAGTAAGTATAAAAACAGCCATTGAGCATGTGATGCTTTTCAGTCATGGAATGAACAGCATTAGCCAGACAACACACAACAAAAACTAGTGGACTAGGGAAGAAACTGCTGGGAAAGAGCCCATCACCTGCCTTCAGGCAGGTGTTTTCTGTGTCTTTTAAAGCAATCCATACTCATTTGGTGACCCACTCACTCATTCCCCCTTCTAAAACCCCTAGAAAAGAAAATATTCCAGGCTATCTGGTATGAAAAAAGCTCTTTATTTTCCCTCTTTCAGCTTACTGCTGCAGTGACAGGAAGGAGGATTTTCCTGCTCTCTCCAGGCTTCAGCTTAGGGCTTTGCCTTCTCAGCAGCTCCTCTTCCACAACCATCTCAAGCACTGAGAACCATGACTCATCCAAGCCCACCTAAGGGCAGCTGGAGTATGAGAGGGACATGACTGCAGCTGCTCCATGGAGGTACTGCTCCCTTGCTCCAGAGCTAGTGCAGCTAATGGAAACCTCCCCTAACTTTGCTGTTCCTGCCAGAGAAAGCTGTGAAATCACTGTGGCATTGTGAGACCTCATGAAAGCAGCTCCCACTGATGCTGTCTCCATCAGATTAAAGGGTGAAACCTACAGTGAAAGTTCAACTCTTAACGGGATGATGAGTTACATCACTTTTCCTTGAGTGTCTCATCTTTTATTGTTTCCCTCTACCCCCCTCCACCCCCCTATATCCTAAGGAGGACAAATTTCTTTGATGGTACTACCTAGAGGTTCGTTTTTCTTAGGAGTTGGTGTGTGCTCAGCCCAGCACCTCCTGCTCAGCACTAAGCTCCTTTGCTCCTCTCCCTCCCCACCACTGCCTGAGCGATGTGGGAGCAGGCAGAAAAGCTCAACCTATGGACAGGGTAAGCTCTAAAATTTGACTGCAGTCTGTAAAAAAATAAAACGCAGTAGATGGAAGAAAAAAACACTTGAGAACTACTCCAGCAGGAGCTAACTTTCCATTGCAGAAGCAAGCCAAACGAGTTAAAAGCCAGCATCAAAGTTCCTTTCAGTCGATAGCAGCAACATCCTTCGCGCAGAAGGAAGCAAGCAAGCTGTTCTCAGCTGGGTGGTGGCACCTTCAGAGCAAGTTCGTTTGCCTCCTGACTCCATCTGCTGGGAAGACACCCTACTACTACCTGCTGGCTGCACTGCCACGTTTGGCAGGAGAGCTGAGGTGAATCACCGTCCCAGCCTTACTGTGCCTCTCCAGGCATTTAAATATTGGGCAGCTCGAAGCAGTCACAGCAGAGAAGAAGTCTTTCCCTTGCCAGACTTCGGGCACAACCACTCGAAGCTCTCCCGCAGCGTGAGGGCTATTGGTTCTCTTGCTTCTGGATGCCTGTGCAGCAGGAGGCTGCTCCTCTGAGGAGACCAGAGGCGCTCGCACCAGGCTCTTCCATGGCCTCTCCTCTTTAAAACGCCTACGTAACTTCTGGAGCAGGATCGGGATTTGGATGGCTTTGCCGTCCTGTCACCCTTTGCTCGTCTGTCCCGGCTCGCTGGACGGTAGGTAAACCCTTCCTCCAGGCTGGCAGAGGAGGACGCGAGCAGACGGGAGGACGCAGCGCTGCATCCCCGAACCGGGCACGGCCTCTCCCGCCACGCTGCCCCCGAGCACCGGCGCCTCATGCCGCGCATCCTCCGTTCCTCCTTTCCTCTTCCGAAAGGTGCCCCAAAACGCCAGCTCGGGTCGGAGGAATTTCTCCGACAGGAGGAGGAGGAGAAAGCAGGGAGCTCCGGCCGAGCTCCTGGGAGCGCAGAGCTGGCGCTAAGGGAAGGGAGCGCGCCTGCCTGAGGCCACGCACCCTGAGGGCGGCGAGCCCAGCACGGGAGGGGCCGCCTGCAGGAAAAGCTTGTCGGAGAAAGCCCGAAAAACTGTGGGGCTGAGCGGAGGTACGCGGTCCGGGAGCACCGGGCTGGGCACCGTCTCCCCTCGGTGTCAGCGGGTCCCTGCCTTAGGCGGTGGGAGCAGCGCGCAGCCCCCTCGCCTCTCCGCTCCTCCGTGGCCAGCCCTGAGGGGAGCAGGCGGCCGGCAGAGGAGGCGCTGCTGCCGCCGCCAGGCTCTTTCTGTCCGCCCCGCACCGACGTCGGCGCGAAGCTCCGCCGGCACTCGGGGGAGGGGTGAGAAGAGGGGGCTAGAGGCGTCGCGGGTGAGAGGAGGCAGATACTTGCCGAGGTTCAACCCTTCCGGAGAGCTTCTG
Source organism: Bucco capensis (assembly GCA_013396975.1). Classification (NCBI taxonomy): domain Eukaryota; kingdom Metazoa; phylum Chordata; class Aves; order Piciformes; family Bucconidae; genus Bucco; species Bucco capensis. Next base: position 154,245 of record VWZO01000819.1, read on the forward strand.
CTGTCGGCAGTGGTTGTCCGTGTGCCGGGTGAGGTGCTCAGCCCCTCCGGGACGCGGGGAACCCACCCGCAGGAAGGTGTCGGGTTTGCGGCCCGCGCTAGGAGCCCCTCCGAGGAGCGCAGGGTTGCGGCGGTGCGGGGAGCGAACCACCGCTGAGTGACCCGAGGGGTCCGGAGAACGGGAGCGCTGCCGGCAGGTAACTTCTTCGCCTGCCCTTTCCTACCCGGGAGGGAGAGCCCTGGGTTCGGTGAGGGGTGCGGTGAGGATGGGGCAGACCCTTGGCTGGCATTGCAGCCTAAAACAGGAGCGGGGAGGGGGAAAGGAAGGGGCTTGTAGAAGCGGCGACCCTCAGCACGGGGTGTGCGATGCCCCCGCGGGGCTCCTCCGGTGCCTGACCGGGGAATCCCGGAGTTCCCACGGCGGCTTTGGCACTGCTCGGTGCTGATAACGCTAGAGATGATCGCGAGGAGCCGCTCTCGGTGCCGGAGAGCATGGAGCGCACGGCGTTGTAATGCCACCTGAGGCACTAGCCCTTGCTGCTCATTCACGTCAGATGTTATTTCAGTGCTGTTTTCTGTCTGCTGGGCTCCTATCTGTACTTTCTTTGCCGTTTTGCCCCGTAAAAACATTAGTAGGTTTCAGAAGATTGCCACTGATGATGGTAGATTGATGGATGAGGCTGTTTAAGTCCAATATAAATGCCTGCCTATATTGTCTTTAAATCACTCCATTGATTTCCTCCTTCTCGTGGGCTTGTTGACAATTTGTAAAGGAAAACAGGAAAACTTCTGGTTTTAGTTTAAAAAAAGTCGATTGTAACTGAAATGATGAATGAAAAAATCATTCATAAAGAGAGTAAATAGAAAGATGTGTATCCCAGGACTTCTTCCAAGTCAATATTGTCATTATCTAACAGATGCCTTCCTGGCACATTTATATGTACACTGGATACCACTTGAACTTCTTAAGGGTAATACAGCATGTGTCCATGACTGGCCATTTACCCTGTTGTAGTAAACTAATCTGGCTGAATGTAATCAAGACATCCCATTAAGATGCCTTTGTCTTGTGGGCACTGAATGAAATAAAGCTTTGGCTTCTGCTTCTTTTCCTCTCCAGTGTTTGTAGGATAGTATTCAGGTGTATTCCACCTTGTCTTTGGTTGATGGAAGGGTCCCTACACTGCTTTAGGGCTGACTGTATCTGGGCTGAGCAGGATAATGTTTTCTTTGCTACTAGTAGCTCAAACTGCAGGTGGTGTTGAGCTGAAGAGCAAAATTAATTCACCACTTGGAATCCTAAGCATAATTGTCAAGTAGGTGAATTAAATACAGGAGAGCTAGTGTTTCCTTTTAATTTCTTCAGACATCTGACAACCTTTACCAGTAGGTAACCTTTTAGTTACTGCTGTGATGCTTCCTATAGCTGTCATCTGCTGGCTGCTATGGAATTGTTCTGAATGAACTAAACCAATGTGTTTCAGTCCCTACCAGCATGTAGAAAGTGACTATATAGGTATTTATTGTTGGCCCTGTGAGGCTCAATGGCAAAATCTCAATGAACCCCTTCACTGTAGGTCTTCATTATCATTTCTAGTGAGTGGCAGCCAGCTTTGGTTAGAAAGTCAAGTGTCTTATACTCTCATTTTTATGGGCAGTTGCATCAGAATGGCTCATAAACAAGTTAGGCTGTGGTTTGAGTATGTACTGTGTCTTAACAGAGGTGCTCAGACAGTGTGAAGGAGAACATTATGTGTGTGTCAAAGAAGTTCACAAATCAACTGCTGAATATTTGACTTACTAATAAAAATGTCAGCAAACAATCAAGCTATATTACAGTTTTAGTTCTCTGCAGCTCCTAAGCTTTAATGAGAGGTGAAGGAACAGAAGCTTCTCTTCCCAAAACCTCCTTGAAATATGACTAATATATTCACGAGGATTAGCTCAGTAAACTGAATCCAGTTTCATAAATTGACTGAATCCAGTTTCATACATTGACTGAATCCAGTTTAGCAAACTTTTTTCTTCCTGGCTGCAGCAGAATGGCTTTGAAAGCTATCTGAAAAAGTGGAGACTTATCATTAAAGACAAAAACCAATGTTCTCCAGAGCATTTGCTGGACTGGTTTTTCTTCTAACTGCTTTTCAGACTGAAGTAGAATGGAATAATGCTTAAAAGCTAGGCAGATAGTATTATATGTTCATTTTAAATCTCTATCTATGGACCTAAAGAAGCTAAATGGGCACTTGCAAGTCCTATTCTATAATAATATTGATGTGAACAACTGCTACAGTATAATCATTACTGCTAATTGTGTGTAAGCAAAAAGGGAAGAAGAAAGAGTATCTCATGACTTAGAGTTCCTGAAAATCAGTAGAGAGAAAGAAGGCTCACAGAGTCCCAGCATGGTCGAGCTTGCAAGGGACCTCTGGGGATCATCTAGTCCAACTCTCCTGCCAAAGCAGGTTTGCCTAGATCAGCTTGCCCAGGATTGGCATCCAGGAGGGTTTGGAATCTCTCCACACCAGGTGACTCCCCAAGCTCTCTGGGCAGCCTGGGCCAGGGCTCTGCACCCTCACAACAAACAAATTTCTCCTTCTGGAAGCTCCTGGGTTGCAGTTTGTGCCCATTGCCCCATCCCTGGGCACCCCTGAGCAGAGTGTGGCCCCAGCCTCTTGCCCCCTGCCCCCTTCAGCTCTTGCTCAGCATGGAGCAGCTCCCCTCTGGCTCTGCTCTGCTCCAGCCTCAGCAGCCCCAGGGCTCTCAGCCTTTCCTCCTGCCACACATGCTCCAGTGCCCTCAGCATCTCCCTAGCCTCTTCTGGGCTTTCTCCAGCAGTTCTTTGTCTCTCTTGAAGTGAGTAGCCCAGAACTGGATCCAATACTCCAGCTGTGGCCTCATTAGTGGAGGGGAAGGAGAACCTCCCTTGACCTGCTTGCTGGCCACACTCCCCTCAGGGCACCTCAAGCTATTCTATGTTTATTTTAAACCTGATGCTTGTAGATGCAGTTTTGGGAACACAAGCAATGAAGTAATTGAGCTACACTTAACTTGTACTAACTAATACTATGACATTCAGTTCTGAAAATGCCCACTGGTTCTACCTATTAGTAAGCTCAGTTTTGTTTTATTTCTGGTAATTGATGTTTGAGTCCTAGCTGTTGCTACTGAAGTCATTACTGAAACTCCTACCTGGGCCTTTCAGAGGTGATCCAGTTGTGTGCTGAGCACTTTGAACCACTCATTGTACTAGAGTGGCATCCAGTCCCATCCCTGCCTAGAGTAAAATTCACTCTCTTGAAAAATTCACCATGTTATTAGTCAAGAGAGACTGAGACATCTTGCCAAAGGCCATGTAGTAGGCCAACAGATGATCTAGGTGTGAAACATGACTGCTCTGGCCTGTACACCAAGCACCAGGATTGAATGTTAATTGCTTCTTTGACAAAGCTACCCAGATATAATTGACTGGTACCTTCAGATTGTATGTTATTTCCCTCTAATCTTGTTTACTTCAGGTATTAACCTCAATGTTTGCTAGCAGTAGCCTGCCAAAGAACAGATAATTACATGCTGTTTATCCTGTGCTGCTTCTTGGTCTTACACCCACTTTTTTGACATTGTTTTTAGTTAACTTGCCTGCTTAGGAAGGAGTGGCTCTGGCTGCTAGAAACCTCTGGGCCATGAGTGCAACCCAAACATGACATACACTGAGCCAGGCTGGGGGGCTTAACCTTCTGCAGAGAAGGACATGCACTTGTCCCTAAGCCAGCAATGTGGCATCTAGCTTAAAATAAGCTTCTTGGCTTCTTTATATCATTTCCCTTGGCTTTTGTGTATCATTTACTTAAGGCCTGGCCCAATTGGCTGTTCACATCATATTTGTAGTAGTGGTTTTTGGACTCATTTTTATTCATGGTAGCTCTAGCAGGATGTACTTTAGGGGAGAAGAAAGTAAGCTTATTGGTGGCTTTGACATGGTAACTTTAGGTTTGGATGTCCTCATTAGCTTTGGGTAAAGCACAGGTTAGAAAATGGCTTGTATTCAAGAGCAGGTATTTGAAATGCCTTTCTCCTCCTCAATGTGCTACAAAGTGCTGAACTAAGATAGAAAAGGAAAAGAAAAACCTCTATTTTCCTTTATTAGTGACATGGAATGAGACTCCACATTTGGCACAAGGGCTCTTCAAAGGTCAACTGAATTTTCTGCATGTGTTTTGTTTTGGGTTTTTTTTTGAATGGTGAAATATTTCTCTAGCTTTCAGTGCTCACAGAATAAAAATCTGTGTGCACTGTTTGGGGCTTGATGGGAGAGTAAGAATAGTAATCAGAGCCTGAATAAATCCACAGAGTGAATTAGCCACTTCTCCTTCTCTCAGGCATGCTCTCACATGAGAAAGCTCATGCCACTGTAGAATTTCAGCTGGGATGGATGCAGCTGGATGACTCCATTCCTGGTAGCTTTGATTCCTCTCCAGCTTGATTAGCAGCAATGAGTGTGAACTGCTCAGAAACATCACAGGTAGCTCTGCAGTTGTACTTTGATGATGCTGTTTGTATCTGGAGCTTCCCTGCAGCTTGTGTGTACCAGAGCAGTTATCTGTAGCAAATCAAGCTGACTTAAATGAGCTGTGAAGAAGTAACACCAACCTCACAAGTGATTATTTTTTTTCCTCTTAAATTTAGCTCTGTTATGATGCAGTCTCAAACTGCTGGTGCTCCACTCTGCCTTCAGTACAGAATCTGTTTGTGCCTCACTTTCTGTTGCAGAAGCTACTTTTTGCTGGGCAAAGCTATCCTCATCTGATGGCTCCAGCTTGCTTTCTTCATGTTTGTCCCCATGAAGTTCTAGTTCTAGTTCTACAGCTCCCTGAAAGGAGGTTGTAGGGAGATGGGGATAGGTCTCTTCTCCAGGGTTAGCAATGAGAGGACAAGAGGAAATGGCTTCAAGTTGCACCAGGGGAGGTTTAGATTAGCTATAAGGAGAAATTTCTTTACTGAAAGGGCTGTTATATCTTGGAATAGGCTGCCCAGGGAGGTGCTGGAGTCACCATCCCTGCAGGGGTTTAAGAAACATTGAGATGCTCTCCTTAGGGCCATGGTTTAATGGCATGGTGGTGATAGGTATGGTTGGACTGGATGATCTTAGAGGTCTCTTCCAACCTGAATAATTCCGTGATTCTGTCAAGTTCCAGTTCCTTGTAGCCTGTATTGTGTAGTCTCAGTTACATGTAACTATGCAGCTGCTTCATTCCTTACACTGCACTCTTTTTTCCTTGTGGAAATAGCATGCTGACAAGGAGATGGAAAGCATCTTTGCATGGAAAAGAATGATGCCTCACAGAATCTGGATGAATGCTGTCCCTTAAAGTTATAGTTGTGGGCTGCCACCTCTCATCCATGGGAGTGTAATGACCAACAGAAGAGACTTGATGACCTTTAGCCTGTCAGGATAATCCCTAGCAGCCTGAAACACCCTGTGAGTGTGAGCAGGGCAAATTTCATGAACACTAATCCTAGTCTGGTTAATGGTGCAGGTGTTTGAGTTGGGTTAGTGAATCTTAACATTTTCTATTGCAGCTCTTCCAGGAACTCTCTTTCTAACAGAGGAAAAGGGCAAACAGGATTAGTGTGAGGTTGATTCCAAGGGTAGTTCATTCTGAGCAATTTAGAGCACCTTGGGTAAGCCTCTGGCTTTGCTTCAGGCTGTTTAAGGACATCCATTGAGAAAGTGAAAGAGTGTAACCCTGTCCATGTGCTCCATGCCAGGCAGAGCTGCAGTGCTTAGAGCTTAGCAAATCCTTTAAGCTCTGGGCTGGAGGAAGACTCAGTGAGAGGGAACAAATTGGCTGGGAGAAGACTTTCTGAGGACCACCCCTAGCCCTACTAGAGACTGCTTGACCCATTTAAGGCCTTTAGTTGTTACAATATAGTGAATTCCTCTGTGGTCAAAGCTTGCTAGGTACATTTTGGGTTGAAGCAGGACCAAGTAATGAAAAATAGTCATTGTTACCATATGTTCTCACAGATAAAGCAGACCCTGTGTGTTCTACACCACTGCTTTTTTTTTTTCCTTATTATTTAGCTCTATTGTCTCATGTATTTGATAGTCTACGCTTCTTGGAGACTGGAGTAATTTCAGCAGAGAAAATAAACCAATTTGGTTTGGATTCCTAAGTGTTTAAACACCTGCTGACTCTATTGGCCATCAGATCTGCAGTGTTTTGGAGAGAATGAGTTTATCCCATGAAATACCTAATGTAATCAGAGGTCATCACTGCAAAAGGCTGTAGGTAATCACCATAGAAGTGTACCACTTCTCTTTCACATCTGAGGTGTCAAACTCCACATCCAAAGCCCACCCCAGCATTTTGTCATTGCTGTAGCTGTTTGAGTTGTCTGCACACTGTGAGAAATGCCACAAATCTTGGTATTTAAACTCATCATCATCATGGGCAGGCTTCATGAAGGCAGCTCCGGGGAGGGCTCTATCCAGGCTCTTCCCAAGCTCTTTTTCCAAGAGCTGCTGGCTGCAAAGGCCAATTTGGGACAGAC
>VWZO01000819.1:160849-187318 GCA_013396975.1 Bucco capensis
TCAATCTTACCATCCGAGGAGATGAGGCTGCCTAGGGAATTAAACTGTTGCACTGATTTAAGTTCTGAATGGCCAATGATGATATGAGGATGGTGGAAAACTTCCTGAGGTGCAGGTTGATATAAAACTTCTGTTTTCTTTAAGCTAACTTGCAGCCCAGGAATATGAGCAGTGGCTGCAAAGCAGGACGTTAAATGCTGCAGAGCTACTTGTGTCTGGGCAACAAGGGCAGTGTGAGCAGCATAAAGCAGCTCCTGGACAAGATGCTTTATGGGCTTAGTATGGGCCTGCAAACACCTTAGGTTGAATAGGCTTCCATCAGTATGATATCTAATGGAGATACCATCCTGGTCATCAAATTCTGCCCTGGATTTAGTGGATTTCATTTATAGGACATAGCACAAACCCTGCATGCTAGACAGACTTATTCATTCCTCTACATGGCTTTTTTCCTTCTTGCTCACAACTGCAGTACAAATGCTCCACTGACAACTAACTCACCTTCAAACTACTCCTGCTTGGTAAGAGGTAGCATCATTGTGATCCCACAGAGGAGAAGCCAATGTGTTTCCTTTTGACAGCCTGGCATTCTTTTTCCTTAAACAAAGAAAGACTTCTAAAAGTCACTACTTGCTCTCCATAGCTCAGCACACCATAGGATGAAGAAGCAAGATCTAACACAGGGAAGGGAAATTGTTGACAGGAGAGCTGACATTGTATTGTTGTGTTTTCCTGAAGGTTGCCATGCACATCACTCTTGCAATGGCCCCAGCTCATCCTGTGGGGATATTTCCCCAGGTGATATTTCATTTTATGTGTTCTTGGATGGTACAAGATAATCTTCTCCTTCGAGTTCTTACAGAGATGACATCATTTCTCCTATCTAGCAGTTAAGTTGCTAGCCCTGCTCTGAGTTTCAGCTCATCCTTTCTGCCATGTTTGGATATGCTTGGATATCTCATTTCCAGATCACATGAATTCCCTGATGCATAGGAAAAACTAAGCTGGAAGATAGCCTAGTATCCCCTAGGCTAATTTGGAGTTTCCCCAAGGATGGCAATTCCACAGCCTCTGGGTAATCTGTTCCAGTGCCCAACTGTTCTCATTCATCTGCTGGCTAATGATTTGGATCTGACTGTGATTTAGGAATGTCCCCAGGGTCCTATGATTAACACTGTTGGCATTTGGTGGCATTCATGCTGGTGAAAAGGTGACATTTTCTGCTATTTCAAGACCTCTTCTCCGTTGCTACATCTTGCACAGATGATTTATCAGCAGGCACTTTTGAAGCACTGCCTTGATCAAGTGTTGGAAGGCATTAATTAGCTGCCCTCTTTGTCCTAGCTGACTTTCCAGCACCAAATTGTGTACCTAGCATCATGAATATAGTTGTTAGAGAGAGGGCTTGGAAGTGATGTCTCTTAGCAGGAGTGGGTTGTTTTCTTCCTGTGTCATTGTGATTATATTGATTTGCCTTACAGATCTTTAATAGCTATGCATATATGGAATAACCTATCACTTTGCTTCTCTCCTGCTATCATCAAGTGCATCCTTTCCTTTGCTTTCTTTATTGCCAAAGGGCTCAGAGTGGAAATGGTTATCACAGAGCAGTATACACTTGTGGTGCTGCCTTATTGCTAGATTATGCAGCAAGATGGTGACATCCTCAGTCCTCAAACACTTAGTATTACAGCAGCCTGCCAGGCTACATCCCTCTCCACTTTTCACTGCTCTTAAAGTACTTATCAAATGTAGTGTATAGCTAAACTTTACATCCAAAGTTAATTCTGCACAAGTGTCTAATATAGAGGTATCTGGATGCTTGGACTTTGATCTCCATAGAACACATGTTCATAGAATAATAGGATTAAGGAATGATTTGGGTTGGAAGGGACCTTCCAGCTCCTCTAGGTCCAATCCTCCTGCCATGGGCAGGGATACCTCCCATAGAGCAGCTTGCTCCCAGCCCAAACACAGTCAGGGATGGATGGAGCTGCCACCACCTCTCTGGGCAACCTGGGCTCAGCACCCTCACAGGGAACAACTTCNAGATTTAGACTTGATACTAGGAAAAAGTTGCTCCCCACGAGGATGGTGGAACACTGGCCCAGGTTGCCCAGGGAGGTGGTTGAGTTCCCATCCCTGGAGGCATTGCAGGTGAGGCTTGCCAGGGCTGTGGGCAAGCTGCTCTAGTTGGGGATGTCCCTGCCCACTGCAGGGGGGTTGCACTAGATGAGCTCCAGAGGTCCCTTCCAACCCAAACCGTTCTAGGATTCTCCAAACTGAGTAATCCCAACTCTCTCAGCCTGCCCTCATAGGACAGGTCATTGAATTACCTATCCCCAAGAAGGCTAAATAAAGGTTCCCCAAGTAGCTTCTAACTGTGGAGTTGCTTTGATAACCTGGAGAGTCTTTAATCATTTAACTTTATGACAAGCTCTACCCCTGTCCCTGCCCAGGTCTTTCACCAGAGCTTGATGAGGAGCCCAGTAGGTGGCAACCTTTTAACACATTGCTAAGAGCTCTTCTTCTTCTTCAAAGCTGCCTTTTTTTCTGCAGAATTGAAATGGATGATCACAGAATTGGCACATGCAGAAGTTATGTTCTTGTGAGGACTTTTAAGTCTAAGTCCCAAGCTTCCAAAACAAAGCTGTGCTGGGGAATCTAATTGGAAGAGAGAGAGGGAGCATGTGTTTTCCCTCATGGGTTTCTGAGGGAGTTTGCGACAAGCTACAGCTTCACAGCACCTACTGAAACCACTTCTGTGGTTTCTAACTTAGCAGTTCTGCTCTAACTTAAGGAGTCATGTTTGGAACACAAGGATTATGCCATCATCCAATCAGAGAATCATTAAGGCTGGAAAAGACCTCCAAGATCATCAAGTCCAACTGTTAACCTAACACTGCCAAGTCACCACTAAACCATGTCCCCAAGTGCCATGTCAAACATTGTTTGAACCCCTCCAGGGCTGGTGACTCCAGCACTGCCCTGGGCAGCTTCTTCCAATGCCTAAACCACTCTGACAGGGAAGAATCTTTTCCTAATATGTAAGCTGAACCTCCCCTAGCACAACTTGAGGCCATTTCCTCATGTCCTATCACTAGTTACCTGGGAGAAGAGCCCAACCCCAACCTCACTGCAGTGTCCTTTCAGGGAGCTGTAGAGAGCAAGGAGGATGTTGTTTCAAGAGGCACACAGCTCTCTTAACATTCTCTATATGTGCTTGCTCTGTGTTGTGCTTCTGACATATAGACTGAGCAAAGAGTCCAGCTCTACCTCTTCCATCCTTGGCTCTAGAGAGGTTCTTCTCCCCTCTCCTGTGCCCTGGGGAGGCCNGTCTTTACAGAGACAAAACTCCCCAAAAGTTAAAAAAAACAACAAACCCCAACAAACCAAGAATCAGACTTGGCTAGATAGATCAAGTCTTCTAAAACAAGTAGGATGCTGGCGGGCAGTGAAAAAGCAAAATCTCTTCTCCCTTTTTGAGCTTAGAGGAGGGTTTCAGTATTTGAGGCAGATACTGAGAGAGGCTAATGCAGAGAACACCCTGGGGCAGTGCTCTCTTAGGTGTCACAGCAAACAGACAGCTTTGTCCGAGCACTTGCTCACTGATGCTCTCAAGTTGCTTTAATGACTTATCCTCCCTGTTGATGTTAAAGCAGTAGGTGTCTGGCAGCAAGGACTGCCTTGTAATCATAACTGGAGCTCTGTGGTAATAGCTTCAAGCAGGGAGAGCTGTGCTGCCCCAGGGCTGGGAGTCAACACGAGGGAAGTTTCTTTCCAGTAATCAGTGGTCTTAGGTCCAGTTTGAAGGAAAAGGTTTTGAAGCACCTCAGTGCTTTATTAACTATGTCAGATTGTATAGGAAACATTTATGCCTTGTCTATTATTAAAGTTTCTGACTGTTGTCAGTCTCTGAGTGACAGGAGATTACTCTTCAAACCCCAAACTAAAGCAGTGTTCCTGTCCCAGAGGATTTACCAGCTAAGCCAAGAGAGAGATGGAGTCAATATTGATAGAAACAGAGCTAGTTAGGATGAGAGACTGCAGTTAATAGCAACACTACAAGTTTCTGTGGAGTGCTGCTTTCCTGCCAGCTGTCTCAGAAAATGTGACAAAGTTTAATTACATACTTAGAGAGCTAATGAAGAAATTATAGCAGGCACTGAGTGTAATTAGGAACTGTAATCAGGAAGGAAAAAGTTTTTTTCATAAACCAATCCTGAAGACAGAAGTGTGAGTAAAGCCAAGAGACAAGAAGGGAGGAAAAGAGAGAGCAGGATGAACCAAGCCCCAAGGGAGGTTCAGATTGGATATGAGGCAGAATTCCTTCCCCAAAAGGATTATTAAACATTGGCCCAGGCTGCTTAGGGAGTTGGTGGAATAACCATCCCTGGAAGGGTTCCAAATCCATGTAGATGTGATGCTTGGGGCATGGTTTAGTGGTGAGCATGGCAGTGTTGGACTCAATGATCTTAGAGGTCTTTTCCAACCACAATGCTTCTAAGAAGACCTTTGACACAGTGTGGTTAAAGAAGACATGGCAGAAATCTAGTTACTAGAGACAAGCAAACATGAATTCAAAAGAAATCCTAATATTAGAAGAGAAAATACAGAAAAGATGCAGAATATAGACTGGAGGCAAGCACATGACAAAGCTGAAGCAAGAAAAGGAATTTTTAAGAGGATCCAGAAAAGAATTGTAAGTCAATGAAATGAAGGAGTCTTTAAGATGTAGCATGGCCAAAAAGTGTCTCTGGACAGCTAAATTCTGGAGAGTGAGGCTTAAAAGAGGTTGCAATGACTAGTTACACTGGCTGAGCTGACAGAACAAGAGACCTGTTCAGGCACTAGTGACTTTTATAGCTGCTATCTAGTCAATGTAATGATTTTACCTTTTATCCTTTCTGCTTGATGGCAATATTTCTGTAGAAATCTATCCTTTGGGGATCACCTAGATAGGTTTGTGGTTGGGTTGTTGGCTTGCACAGTAGCTTATTGGTTTTATTTCTCCTCTGTGTGTCCTCAGGATCCAATTGTCCTTCAGTTGAATTCACCACTAAAGCCAACATGGTTAGAGCAGGTCAGGCAAGTCCTTGATAACTCCCTACCAAATGCAGAGTGAAGGAATGATCCATTTCATTAGTGATTTATTGAAGGAATGATCCATTTCATTAGTGATGGATTGAGGAAATGATCAATTTCATTAGTGATTTATTGAAGGAATGATGGATTTCATTAGTGATTTATTGAAGGAATGATCGATTTCATTAGTGATTTATTGATCAGGAATTACCCAAGGTCTAAGTTAACCAAAGAACTGAGCAGTTCAGAATGTGATCTGCCAGACTTAGTGCCATGTTTGTCTTATCTATCAATTACACTTTCTGGCAACTATCTCTGCCTACCAGCTTGGCAACATGCATGTGAAACTCACCTCAAACTATTTCAGCACAAACAGACAGAGGTAATGAGCTCATTTCTATGGAAATATTTCAATATTGTTATTGTTGGCTGCCTACCAGCTGAGTTAGGAAAATACTTGTCCAAATTTAATAGCTTCTCGTTTATCAAGAAAGATTGAAAAACATAATAGCATTTAAAAAAAAACCCAACCACCTAGGAGGTAATTGATTCACCAAGAAGCTTGGCTTTAGGTGAGATAATTGATCTGACCTTAATTCAGCAGGGAAATGTATTAAATCAGTGCTGGTAGGTAGCACAAATAATTATGTATCTTGTGTGTTGCAGTGTTGCATCAATGCAAATCCCTTAATCCTTCTGAAGGTGATCCCACTCACACTGGATAATGGAATGCAAAATACCTTTGCCTTGAATATGATGATCTACCTGAAAAAAAAAAAAACAAAAAAAACCCCAAAACCACTAAAACCAACTCTCCATGTCCTTTCTCTTGACCCTGGAGCCTTTTGCTGTATTTTCTCCTCCCCATCCCACCAGAGGAGTGAGTGAGTGGATTTGATGGTTGCTTTGTTGTTTGGGTGGTCCTTAAATTATGATATAGTCTGCCTTGAGATACTATATATATCACAGAATCATTCAGGTTGGAAGAGACCTCTAAGCTCATCAAGTCCAACCATAATTATGACTCCCATACCACTAAGCCATGGCCCTAAGGAGAGCATCTCAATGTTTCTTAACCCCCTCCAGGGATGATGACTCCTGGGCCAAGCCTTGTTAAAAGACTACTCTGATTCATCTCAAGAAATGTAGAGAGAAATGAAGATGATTTGTTATTTAGAAGTGGAATTCAAAGTGCCACACAAGCTGATGTTACACATCTGATCCAAACAGCTTCCTCTAGGAAGATGCCCTGGTGCTTGCTCTGTTTTTTCATGTGTGTTCACAACACAGTGCCAGCTTCAATACAACAGAATTAGAATATCAATTGCCTGTTTTTATTAGAGCACATTAAAGTGTTTAACCAAAGTGAAAATTGATTGCATTGAATTGCAAATTTCGGAAGGGAAAAAGCAATTGAAAATAAAATTAGGATCACTAGAGAGAAGTTAATGTGCTCCTTAGCCTTGGTGTGGAATAATACAGGCTTGAAATATTGTGGAATCAATAAGGCTGGAAAAGATCTCTAAGATCATCAAATCCAACTGGCAACCCAACTCTCCCATGCCACTAAAGCATGTCCCCAAGTGCCACATCTACATGCTTTCTGAACCCCTCTAGGGATGGAGACTCCAGCACTGCCCTGGGCAGCCTGGGCCAATGCCTAACCACTCTGGCAGGGAAGAAATAGTTCCTAATATCCAACCTCAACCTGCCCTGGCACAACTTGAGGCTATTTCCTCTTGTGCTGTTGCTAGTCACCTACAAGAGACCAACCCCCACCTCACTCCAAGCTCCTTTCAGGCAGTTGTGGAGAGTGAGAAGGTCTCCCCTGAGCCTCCTCTTCTCCAAACTCAGTTTTAAACACCCCATGAAATCCACCAGTGTGGGATTCCACATCAAGGAGCACACTGATAGCATTTTTGGCATTAACTTATGAAAGGCAAATTTTTTTTGTGCTGGAAGAAATCATACCCTGGAATCCTGCACAGAACATCCATTGCTTTCAGTGAAAACCTATTCCACTAATATAACAATAACCAGGAGGTTCCATTTCTCTTCTTCACCTCCACAGAGATATCTGCCTTCAGGGAAAATGTGATGAGACAGAGAGGGTGAAGGTTAGAGGGATTATTCCTGAGAACATCAAGTGAGAGAAACCACAGTGGCAGGCTGAACTCTTGAGGAATAACCTGTACATGCCAGAGACCTGGGAAATGATGTTTTTTCCCTGAATCAAACATGTTTCTCTGCCAATATTCATGTTAAATAAACTCTCAGTCAGCTGCAGTACATTAGATAGATAGATAGATCCCAAGAACACCACATATCTTCTCTAGAGGAGAGAGCATTGAAAAGCTCAACAGGCCCAATCTCCAGTGTCTGGAGCTTGAAAACACACTTTTGGGGAGCCATGGGGTGTAGCTGCTGGGGCAGGAGGAGGAGCAGGAGTGAGGAAAGGAGGTTTTTAGGCTTGCCAACCAGGCTGGGAAGCTCCAGCAGCTGCTGAGGGAAGTGAGGTGGGCGATGAGCGAGTGTAAAAGCACCAGGAATGTGGATTGCAGCAAGCAGCTGCTGGGGAGGGACACTGAGGTTTCTTTCCTGGAGGAATGAAAGAAATATCCAGAATGAAATATTCTCTCAGTTTCCAGTTGATGGGAAATTGAAAAACAACCAAAAAAATTAAGTTTTTTTGGTCTGAATCATAGTAAACCCAAATAATTCTCCCTGCTACCCTCTAAAGCTCAGAAATGCCACTGTTGAGCCAACTTCACTCAACAAGCAGAGCAGAGCCTTCTGGAAGAATGTGCTTTGTTCATGCTGGGACTGAAATCTGTTTTTTCAGGCCAACACAAGGTGGAAAATGGCAATCTGATCTTAGACAAGTGACTTTGTAAGTCGGCTGGTAGTTCATCCATTTGATCAGCTTGTTCATCTTCAGCTAGGCTATTAAAACTCAGCTCAGCAGCACCTAATGCACAAGTGCTGCTCAGAATTCCTCCTGCTGCTCTTCACAAAAGCAAATTAACATTTGGATTAGAGAGCCTGATACCTATTCCCTCAATGCCTGAGAGATTAAAACACAACTCACACTGTAGATGTGAAATGTCAGCCCTCAGAATGATGTCTAGAGCACAGGAAACTCAAGCAGAGGAGGCATGCAGATAACAGAGGCTTGCATTCAGCTGGTGGCTTGAACAGGTTTCTTCAGGCAGCCTTTGCTCCTTGATAATCTGCTTTATTTGGGGATAAACTCAGATATGATAGGGAAAAGAGCATAAACAAGAAATCCCTTTCCTCCACAAGTGAAGAGACAAAAGATTTTGCTGTGCATGCATCCCTTGCTGCAAATCAACCAGCATCATCCAGAGGGATACAATAAAGATGAAGATCACTACTGAACTAACTGGTTTTTGCAGATATTCCAGCTTGTCCTAAAACTCCTTGAGAGACCTTTAGGCCATGGCAGTGCAAAGCCTGTTTCTCTCCCTACAAAATGCTGTCAAAGCTTTGAAACTCAAGCCAAGGCTGTGTTCAGTCATCAGAGGTCATCCTTAGTCTACTGAATGTCAACTTTTTGGCTGTTTCAACACCAGCTGAAGACAGAGGAGAAAAAGTCCATTCCAGTCCTTCCATAGCAGCCTCATGACATCAGAAAATGACAGGTGCAGCTTTAAGAGAGCAGCTGGTTCAAAAATGAAGATGTACTAATGTCTGATAAACTGCCTTGTAGAATTGCTCTCAAATTGGACTATTAGAAAGTGCAGAGACTTTTGGTTTAGGAGCTTTTTTGCCAAATTGGTTTAAAAAGCAATGTGGAATTACCTCAGCAAGAGACATGTTCATTTTTGAAAGACCTGACAAAACAAGACCTTGTGTAATAGAAAACTACAGGGGGAAAAAACCACCACAAAATCTTTCATTATAAGCTTTTATCCATTTGCTCTAGAAAGGCCAAGTAGCTTTATTTAATCATGGGAAGCAATCAGTTAAGAAAACACCAAACCACTTCATTAGGATGACTTTGAATCCCTTCAGCTTCTGAATTTTCACTATTAGAGCTCATCAGGAATAAAGATAAAGAGGAATGAGTGTTATGGAGATAACTGAATTACATCTGCCTAGAGTATCCACAGTTGGTTTGGGAGAGAAAACTGTAGGAGTATCCTGCCCATGTGCTCCCAAATCAAGTTGCATGCATTGGTTTGGCTAGTAAAATACTTAAGGCCATGGTGGTGATAGGTAGAAGCTTGGACTTGATGATCTTAGAGGTCTCTTCCAACCTTTATGATTCTGTGTGTTCTGTGTCCATGGAAAGACATAAAACTCTTGGGCTAACTCCATGCACACATCACTGAGTAGTTCTTTTAGGATGATAACTCTGGAGTGTTTGTAATTATCGCCCTAAGAGGAGCTCCAAAGCTTGCACTAGTTATCCCTTTTAAGTCTTAAGAGGCAGATGCTTGGTTTCAATGGGAATTGAAGCTCCTCAGTAAGCACTGCAAAGCCAGGCCCTTAGAGAGTGCCAATTCATCCATCAGTTAGAATTAATTCATCAAAGAAATAAAACACAATGCCAATTCTGATTCAGTCCAGAACACCCAATCTCATTTCAAATCATTAGTTACCTAATCATGAAGGAAATTAGAATGTTGTTAGAATTAATCATGTGTGACTCAGCAGTCCAAAAAAAAAACACCTTCAGCTAACAGATCATGCTCCAACTTTCCAGTGAGGCTGTGTGCTGAACAAATCTGACTGGGGATTTGGGGAGATCAGGTCATTCTTTGTGCTTAAACTGCTGGCAGCTAAGGCTAATGGAGCATCCTTGGTAAGGCAGGATGAACAGAGAGCATTTCTGTGGTTATCTGAGGAAAACAAATGCTACTTGAGATTAAAATCCCATTCTTCCACCTGGGAGCTGTGTTGACAACAGGAGTGATGCCAGCACTACCTGTCCTACCCTGCACTGCAAATGAGCTTGGCTGGTTTGTACCAACAAGATCCTAGATGATGTGCAACAAAGGAGCTGCTGCTTCTGTGAACAAAATAACAGTAGTTCAACAAGAGTTTTCTGGTGCTTTTTGGAGATTAATTGGTCCCGTTATTCCCACAGGAGTCTTGGCTGGTTCACATCCCTTCTAGGAATAACCTGAAAGCTCCTGAAGTCAAGAGAAAAGATTCCTGCTGATATCCATGAGCTTCAAATCAAGTTTGAGCTCTTCCAGCCTAAAGCTAAATAACAACCTTCACTTACATCAGCTTACAAGATATAAAACCTCATGTAATACTAGTAAAATAGAGTTTGACTAATACATCAGGAAACTGCTTACAAGATATAAAACCTCATGTAATACTAGTAAAATAGAGTTTGACTAATACATCAGGAAACTGCTTACAAGATATAAAACCTCATGTAATACTAGTAAAATAGAGTTTGACTAATACATCAGGAAACTGCTTACAAGATATAAAACCTCATGTAATACTAGTAAAATAGAGTTTGACTAAGCTTTTAATGAACTTTGGGTGCTGATGAGTTGGAAGGATGTATACTAATACTACATCAAGCACTGATGGCAAGCTTGGCTCTTTAGTTTAATAGGACATATTCCTGAATAAGAAATTCCTCATAAAGTCACTGAAACAAATCATTTGTCCATGATAACTTTAGTGAAAAGTACTGAATTCCCCCCCCCAAACCCTGCCTGCTTGGATAAAATAGATTGATTCTCTACCAAGAAGGCTTTAGAAAGATTTAGCATGAAACCCCAATTGCTCTCACACTTGTGTTGCACTCCAGTGGATGTTGTGGAACAACTTGTGTGAGTAAATATCATTTGTGTGACTAATGACTGCCAAGAGGGAGACATCTGGCACTGACTGACTTCTTTTTCCTTCTTACTGCTTCACTTGACTTTCTGGGGGGGCTAAATGATTTAATATAATTAGGGACCCACCAACCACTGTATTCATTCTCCTGAGCAAACTCCCAGTGCTGTCTGTCTGTGGGAATGTTATTTCTGTCAGGATTAAGACCCATTTTGGGGCTGTTAATTTCATGGGGAGCTCATCAAGTAAAGATGCACTCAGCTCTGTGACTAAACTCTGAAATGCATGTGAAAAGTTGGTTGTTTGTTGATTTTTTTTTTCTCTTGATAATTACAGCTGGCATTCCAATGCTCTCTGCCAGCCTTCCCTTTCCTTCATCCACACACCCTTTAGTTCTTCCTGATGTTGGCAGAAAAATGGATTTGCTCAATTCCCAACACCTTTGTAGAAGAGATCTTCCATCATTTCTAGCTGAGGCTCACAGGGTTGGTGAGACAACTGAGAGATGTCACTTCACTTTCCTTCTGGCTGATGTTTGCAGAGGATACAGGTGTAGAGCTCTGCTTTCTTCCTGGCTAAACAGATGATAGTCACTTTGGAATGTGTTATGAAGAAAGAGCAGCACTTACAGCTAGCTTTTCCTCCCAGCTTCATTTTGCAGCTATGGGAATTTTAATGGAAAAGTCCCCTTTTTTTTTTTATCCTTGCTTCTGACACACAACAAACCTATCCTTCCTTTTCCCTGCATCTGCTGCAGCAAACACCTCGCAGTTCTCACACTATCTTAGCAAGTATTTTGGTACAACAGGAGTAAAGCAGTTGGTGCTTATAGAATCATAGAATCCTAGAACAGTTCCAGCTGGAAGAGNTGAGGCCTCCCCAAAGCTGAGCAAAGGGGCAGGATCAGCTCCCTGCTCCTGCTGCCAACACTGTTCCTGCTCCAGGCCAGGATGCCCTTGGCTTCTTGCCCCCCTGGGCACACTGCTGGCTCCTGTTCAGCCAGCACATTTGCTCCAGCTTAGGGTTATTCTGGTCTCTTAATCAAAACTGACCCCTCTGCTCTTCCACTGTGTCATCAAGACTGGTGACAAGTCAGGAACAGAAGGATGGAGAGTTGGTGTCAAGCAGGGAGAATGGACAGTGAGCCTGAGCCTCCTGCTGCTCTAAGAGCCCCTGGGGTAGCAGATGAGGTCTGAGCACAGCAGTGATGTCCCTGCAGCTGTTTGCCATCACTCTGCTCCTACCTCTGCTTCTCTGTCCAAACTAAGGAACAACTTTGGGTATAGTTTCTTCTCAGTGGGAAAACTAAGCAGCTCTCCCAACAGAACTGACCTGCAGCAAGTAGAAACATTCAGTGGTTTTGGTTTGAAACTGGTTTGCTGCTCTAAACTGAAACACTAATGCAGGTTTGGCCAGTGAGTTCCTAAACTGCCTTGCCATGCTCTTGGTGTGGATCTCTGCTCCTCTTTCCCTTTTTATTCAGTTCTTTAGTGCACAGTCTTTAATGTATTAGCCTTTCCTCACCTGTTTTTCCAGTCTTCCAGTATCCCTGTCTGCTCTTCTTGGCACACTAGCTCTTCCTCCCCATGCCATCCATCTTCTGCTTCTTCCTTTGCCTTATCTTGGTCTCCATTTGGGAGGTTGTTACTCTTCTTTATTCCTTCCTCAATGCCTGTCTCTTCTTCCTCATGATGCTTGTCAGGGACCCTTCTTTGCCAAACCATCTTCCTCCCTTCATCCTGTGCTCAGATCTTGCCTGAGCTCCATCCTGATTTCCAGCTGCATCTCTAGCACTCAGGCCCTTGTTTTCCTCTGGGTTCTCTCAGGCAACACTTCATCCATAAATAGCTCCTATCAAGTACCCACTTGATGGTGAAGTGCATCCTGCAGCTTCTGCATTCAACCACCTACAATTATTTGGTCTCATCTGCTGCTACCTTAGTTGACATTATCTTTTCTTCCCTCTCTCTTAAAGCAAAGAATGAATGTCAAACATGGCTCTTTACTGCCCCTAAGCTGTATTTTTTCCTAATCTTTTATCTGTAAGGTCTTGTTTCTGCTTGCAACACACAACCCTCAGAGTACTCTTCAGGCTAAGGTCCAGAGCATGTGCAGCTGAAGCAGCCATCCTGTTCTCATCACAACAAGTCCAGTGCAAGTCCTGTTAGCACTTCTGCATTTGCTACTTTTATTGGACACTTGGGTGGTTGTGATGCTGCTTGAATGAGCTGCTTCACTGCAAGCTTGTGGAGAAGCTCTTCTGTCTTGCTGGCCCTCCTTCTTTTCTTCTAGGTCAATAAATAACATCACAGTTAAGAGAGTGAGAACCTTGGACACAATGCTTTTTCTTGCCTGGGTGTCATGATGTCTGTTGGATTTACATTGGGAAGAGACTTGGCTTTTTATTCCCCCAGATACTTTTAGGTGACGTAAATTATCTACAGACATACATCTGTTAATATTAGCAGCTTTTACTACCTTAAAAATAAGCCCAAATTCCTAAGAACATCTTAAGTTCTTTCAGCCTGCTCTTTGAAGTATGTAAGTTGGATAAATTGGGTTAGTGGTTTGAAATTCATGTTTTGTGATATGGGAATACAGCTCCTTTTCTTACAGGAGAATGAGAAAAATGCAGTCTTCTCTTTGGAGACTTCTTGAGTTCCAAGCTGGGTGTGATGAGAGTCACCCTTTTATAATGCCTATCATTTATTTCAACAAGACTCTGACAGCTGAGACATCCAAACTGACAATGCATAATGCACCCACTTCATTAGCACTTTTGTGAGAGGAACAATTCAGCTGAGTCTTGGAACAATAAGGTGATTCTAATTCAAATGCCATCACCTAAAAAGAAACAGAAGGATGCTGAATTATTTCGGTAAAGCCCCCAGCATTATGTTGTAAACCTTGAGCTTTAAAGTCACAGAATCACCAAATCACAGCTAAGTTGAAGTTGGAGACATCAGGAGGTTTCCAGTCCAACATCTTCCTTAAAGTAGTGTCAGCTAGGAGATCAAACCAGATTGCTTGGGGCTTTCTTCAGCTAAGTCTTGAAACTCTGCAAGGAGGGAGGAAAGGAGTTAGTTCTCCTTGAAAGCTGCTCATTTATTCCTCAGGATTGAGGGGAGAATGTCAAGAGGATGGAGCCTGGCAATTCTCAGTGGGGCCAAGCAATGAGCACAAACTGGAACAGAGCAAGTTCCAGCTAAACATGAGCAAGAACTTCTTTGCTGTGAGGGTGACAGAGCACAGGTTTCCCAAGAGATGTTGTGGAGTCTCCTTCCCTGGAGACATTCCAAACCCATCTGGACAAAATGCTGAGTGATGTGTTGTAGGATGACCCTGCTAGAGCAGGGAGGTTGAGCTCTGGTGGTCCCTTCCAACCTTAACCATTCTTTTAAAGATTCAAAAACCTATAATAAAACTGCCCTGGTTTGGTCTAGCAAAGATTATTCTTCCTGTGATCCTAAGAAACAGTTGGATGAAATGCTTTTGTAGAGCTGTCCTAAACTTTTGGGTGGAACACTTCTCTGTTAATAAAATTTCACTTCATTGGGATCAAAATCTTGATGGAAATGTGTTCTCTGGATGGAGCTGATTGGGCATGGCCAAACATCAGCAAAGTTCAATCCCTCTCATTCTACACATGTGGCTATGTGGATAAGGAGTCATTTGGACTGGCCAATCCACAGCAAATGTCTTGATTATGCTTTGTGAAACACAACCTCTCTCTTTATGGAGATGAGGAAGAAGATTATTTGTCTAATTAAAAAATACTCAGCCTGCAAGTGTGTCTGTGAACACTTGAATTTACTCCCTGCCTCTGGGATTTACACTTCAGAAATCACAGAATGTTAGGGGTTGGCAGGGCCCTAGAAAGCTCATCTAGTGCAACCCCCCTGCCAGAGCAGGAGCACCTAGACCAGCTCACACAGCAATGTGTCCAGGCAGCTCTGCAATGGCTCCAGACAAGGAGACTCCACAGGCTCCTGGGCAGCCTGGGCCAGTGCTCTGGCACCTGAACTGCAAACAAGTTCCTCCTCAGCTTAATACTAAACCTCCTGTGNGCAAATATATTCCAGAAGTTTTTGCTTTGCTGATATCTGAGGAAGATCTTCTCCTCTTCCTGGGAATAGAGGACATGGATTAGAGCCTTAAAGTTGGTGTGTGTAGAGCAACAACAACTAGAGCCAGTTTGCTTTGGGAGGAGAGTGGCATTGTTGACAAGTGATTGGAATGCAGTGTCAGGGCAGGGCTGAGAAAGCTTCCATAACAAATTAAAGAGGAAAAAAAAAGAAGATTGCCTGTGACTCAGTAGTGAGGGGAATTGTTCAAAATCACTTCAGGCTGTTTTGTTGCTGGTGCTTTAGTCAGGATTTCCATTTTCAATCAGAGCTGTGTTCCTGAGTTCTACATCCATGGCTGAGATCAGGCAGCTGCCTTCATTGCTTGGCCAAAGCCTGACTCACTCACTTTTTAGAATGCCTGATCTAAGTTTTCTTTCTTTGCATGGAAAGACTCTGGGATTTTCACTTCTGCCTCCCCAGGGGTGTCTGCCAGCAGATAGCACTTCTCATTCCTGGGCAGTGCTCCATAGAAAGCAAGAGGAATGGCTGAACTGAGTCATTTCATCAGTGTGGCTACCAGAAACAGCAGTGAAAATTAACAGCTCTGGATGTTCCTGTGTTCCTGGTGTGCCATACCTAGGCTGTTAGCTCCTCTGCCTGTCTGCAGCTTCCCTGGGGAAATGTTAACCTGGTCTGGTTCTTCAGTTACACTGTGTTCCCAGCAGAGCTGTTGAAATGTGGGATTTCAGAAGATTCCCTGGCATGTGCTGAAGCAGAAGGCATGCTACTAAAGTCTGGGGCTTCTTGTAAAAGTAAAGACTTTTTGCTTTGTCAAAGGAATGACTGGAGCATGTGTGGCAGGAGGAGGAAAGGCTGAGAGCCTTGGGAATGCTGAGGCTGGAGCAGAGCAGAGCCAGAGGGGAGCTGCTCCATGCTGAGCAAGAGCTGAAGGGTGCAGGGGGCAAGAGGCTGGGGCCACACTCTGCTCAGGGGTGCCCAGGGATGGGGCAATGGGCACAAACTGCAACCCAGGAGCTTCCAGAAGGAGAAACTTGTTTGTTGTGAGGGTGCAGAGCCCTGGCCCAGGCTGCCCAGAGAGCTTGGGGAGTCTCCTGGTGTGCAGAGATTCCAAACCCTCCTGGATGCCAATCCTGGGCAAGCTGCTCTGGGTCACCCTGCTTTAGCAGAGGTTTGGACCAGATGATCCCAAAAGGTCCCTTCCAAACCCTAGCATGCTGGGATCTGGGATGCTGTGAAATGTGGGAAGAGTTTCTGCTGTAACAGGCCAGACAAAGGGAATGGAAACTGAGTTGTGCCTTTTTCTCCCCTAGTGAACCATCCTTGTCAATATTTCTGCTGAGACAGACTATGAGCAGTGATGAAACTGGTAGGGAAGGAGAGCCACATCCCCAGGCCAGCTGAAAAGGGCACCAGACAGAGGATACAGAGAGAGAGATTCATCCAGGCTCTTTGTATTCCCTGGTATAGTAGCATGAGATCTCGGCTAGAGTTTGTAGAACATTTCAGCTGACATCTAGAATCCTTCTCCCATCCCCAGGTGGGATTTATTTTCAGGTAAAAATTTCCTTTTTTTTTCTCCACCTATATCCTTTGGTCAACAAAACTTGATGCTCCTCACAAGAGAAACCAGTCACAGTGCTTTCTGCTCTTGATGAAAGAAGCAATTCCAAATCAATGCTCCATGTCAGAAAGGCAAAAGATTGATAATATTTTGGTTTAGCAGTGTCTTTGACCAATCCACTCAGCAGCATCCCTCTCTTTTCCCAAATGTCACAGCAAATCCACACCATTCTGGTCTCAGCTTACCAGGCTAAAATGAAAAGAGAATGGAGGTGACAACAAATAGATCTTGAATCCATTTCCTTCCCCTTTGTCCTTTCTTCCATGTGGACTCTCCCTGATGTCATTCAGTGTCAACATTTCTGCAGATGAAGTCAGTTTGAAGTTTTTAATGGACTTCATAGCTCTTCTGGAGGTTTGAGTGCTCTCAGCTCTGATCACAGAATCATGCAAATGTGTGCAAGTGCTCTGTCAACAACCATTCATTCAGCCTCCTGAAATCTTGTCTAAATTTAGCATTTAGTGCAGTGCTGTGGGCACTGAGAATCTCAAACTGCCATCAGGAATCTAGTGAAAGAGAAGTTTTCATCCTCAGTTAGCTTTTAGCACGAATAAAAGGAAGCAGTTGTTTCTAGGCATATCCAAACTCAAGTGACCCGAAAGCCTTTCTAATAATCTATATTCCTTTGCACATCAATCTGCATTTGCAGATGCAAGGACCACAGTCAGGTCTCTGAGCACAACTTTACCACTTGGTGATAGAGAGAAAAATCAACCCATCTGAAAACAGATCTGAAACCATAAGCTCTAGCATGTGACATTCACTGAACACTGTTCCTGGTTCACTCTCTATCCCAGGAACCAACTCTCCATCACATCTAAGGTGAGGTAGTATCCAGAAGACCAAAATATTGCCTGTAGTAGGCTGATAAATGGAATAAATCTGAAAAGAGCTGAGTTATTTTTCTTGGGAGGAGGAGAACGTATCTTAGATACTACTGTAGAATTGAATTGTTCAGAAGCATGGAATGATTAAGGTTGGAAGAGACCTCTAAGCTCATCAAGTCCAAGCATCCCTAGCACTCCCACACCACTAACCCATGGCCCTAAGGAGAGCATCTCAATGTTTCTTCAACCTCTCCAGGGATGGTGACTCCAGCACCTCCCTGGGCAGCCTGGGCCAAGACTTAACAACCCTTGCAGGGAAGAAATGTCTCCTTATATCTAATTTAAACCTCCCCTGCTACAACTTGAATCCATTTCCCCTTGTCCTCTCACTGTTAACCCTGGAGAAGAGACCTACCCCCATCTCCCTACAACCTCCCTTGAGGTAGCTGTAGATTTTTTTTGCTCTGCAAACTGAAACCCAGATCTTTCCTTACAATAACACAGGATACAAAAAACCTGGATCAAGATCTATGCTGGAATCCTGCACCTTTTATCACAATTAGAAAATAGAAGTATTTCTTTTGAGACTTAACACGTGGAAGAACCTACTAGTGACCGNGCCACTGAGGTTCAAGAGGGCCAAGTGCCTGCTTCTGCACTTGGGTCACAACAAGCCCATGCAATGCTCCAAGGTTGGGACAGAGTGCCTGGAAGTTGCCCAGTGGAAAAGGATCTGGGATTCAGTGTGCTCAGGTGGCCAAGAAAGCCAACAGCATCCTGGCTTGGATCAGCACTTGTATGGCAACAGGAGTAGGGAAGGGATTATCCTCCTGCCTTGGCCATTGGGGAGGTCACAGCTCCAATCCTGGGTTCTTGATTAGTGTCTTGCCTTGCCACTAGTTTAAATGTTGGTGAGACAAAGAGGAACAATATGGATGTTTCCTAGTGAGGAGAAGCAGGTCTATGTCACTCTGAGACTTAGTTATGCATGCAGAAAGCAGTGATGGAGAGGGAGGGCTGAGCAGAACCTGAGTGCTGCTGGATGTGCGTGTTAAACATTTCCTCTTGCTAAATTAAGCCATCTGTCATTTCCTCTCCTTATCTATTAATTGGTGCTTGAAAGCCCTCATGCTGCATGCTGAAGGAAAGCTCTCCAGAGTGAGTGTGAGGAGAAGCTGCAGTACACAGCAGAAGACAATGTAGAGTAAGGAGCCAGGTCATGGTCTTGTTTAATCTGCCTGCAGGGCAGGCTGGAGGAGAACCTACTCTCTAGTGCCACTCTAGCATCCCTGCTTCTATCTCAGTATCCCTGTGAGGTATATCTAGGGATAGATAGCTCTTTGGTCTGCTTCCATCACAGTTACCTTCAACACTGCCAAGAACCAGAGTCTGAACAGGTAAGTGAATTAGTTTCATGCACATCCTTGGGTTTGAAGGACAGGAGTGCCTGAGGCTCCTGGTGGACTTGCAGCTCAGGACTGGGGTGGAAAAGCTGTTTGTAATTTGTCTGCTTAACAGGGTTGCTGTGTTTTTCTGCTTTTAGAAGCATAAAATACCCTTAGGGCTGTGAGAGGAAATCCTAATGTGAGTATATGAGAAAGTGATGGCTTCCCTTTAACTGTCTTCACATAGGCTTTGTGCCCATCAGGGAGGTCTTTAAACCATCCTGCCTTAATCTGGGCTTTTGGAGAGTATTCTTTCTCTGTTGGATGCCCAGGGAGGTGCTGAAGTCACCATCCCTGCAGGGGTTTAAGGAACATTGAGCTGCTCTCCTTAGGGCCATGGCTTAGTGGTATGGGAGTGCTAGGGATGGTTGGACTTGATGAGCTTAGAGGTCTCTGCCAACCTGAATGATTCTGTGAATGTGCATCAGCTAACTAAACTTACTTTAGCCCTGGCACCTGCAGGATCTTCTGGGAGTAGAATTCCCCCACCTTTCCAGACAATGACCCTGTCTTGTGGTTCCTTCCCTCTCCTAGCACAGCAGGTTAAGGGCTGATGCCATGACACCAGGTGTGGGAAAACTCCAGACCCCATCCTGGCCCTCAGACACCTAGAGAAATGTGCAACCTGGCAGGGTTTCTCCTGCTTCTGAGGGCTAAGGAGAGGGAAAGGAACAAAGAACACTCCCTGGTTTTCTTCCCATTAGGATTCTAGTATCTCTAACACTTATCTTCTTCCAGTTCCTGAAGTTGTGAGCATGTTCCCATCCCCTTCTATCCAACTTCTCCCCTTTAATAAAGCTTTCCTGTTGGCTTCAACAGCTTTGCATAATCCTCTGCAGTTGGAGAGGGAAGTATCCTTGCTTCCAGAAGTCACAGATGCAGACTTATTGGTGCCTTAGCTTTCTGCTCAGCTGCCTCACCTCCTTTCTCTGGCAGCTCAAGAACACCTTACATCCTAGTGTTGAAGCTACCACTCCTCCAGCTCCAGGCTCAGGGAGACCTTGAGCTCTCCCTGGAGCTGGAGATGAGGATGGATGGAAGAATTTGCTTTGAGTAGCTGAATCCAGCTCTAGGACTCTTGACTTGCTAGAGGTGCCACTTGTGCTTCTTCCAGCTCTTTAAAAGGTACATAACTGATAGCTTCTGATTACACTGTCTCACTGAGAGGAGCATCACTGATGGAAAAAGGCATTCCAGAGGGTGCTCAGCCTTCTCATTCCTTGGATTTGTTTCTAATGAACACCTCTGTCATCCCTAGAATTACTGCTGTCATATTGAGGACTAAAATTACCTACTAATGGGTAGAGCAAAAATAAGAGGATGCCCAACTTAGATGCTATCAGTCTCAATATCCTGAGCTGCAATATGTTGGAGTGATTCAGTTCTCTCAGTGTGCCCTGCCTGACTTCAGGCTGTGATGGGCTTAGGGAAAGGATGGATCTTGTATCAATGGATAGGGAAAGATAGTCCTCTAGCTGAAGGGCTGCTGTGACCTGGGAAGATGGAGACATATTCCCCTGCTGGGCTGGAGTTTTAAGGGCAAACTGAGACAAATGGATGCAAAATGCCATGGAGTTGAGTTGGGCTGTGCTTTGGATGAAGGATTGAAGCACTTTAAGCAGGCAGATCCATTGCTCCTATTTCCCCTCTTTGTGCCTACTCTGAGGTAGGTACAAACTCTCTTCCCTTGGAACCCTCCATCCTTTTTTCCTTCAAACTTCCTCTCAACCTGCTGCTGAGACACTTTCCTTTCCTTTTGACATAAGCTGGGGGAAAAGAAGCCTTAAGAAGCAGGATGTTTTCAAGATAGAAACCTCAGTGCTGAGCTCTGAGGCACAGATCAATAGCTGTTGAGAAGTCCACTTACTGCCAGGTTTTGCTAACATTATCCCTCTCCTCACAAAGTTCCCCCAAAAAGTGTTCAAAGGAGGGTAATGTCCTAAGCAAATCTCATTTTGCTTCTTTTACCTCATTCCCCTCTCTGCTCTAGTGCTCTCCTAGGGAGGAGGCTAAGAGATACTAGCCTAAACTCCTTTTGGAAAGCAAAAGGATTGCAGGTCTGGGACAAGGAAATGTTTGTAATGCTGTTAATGATTCCTTCTGATGAGATTATTCCCTGCAACAGGTGACTCACACCTTGCTTTGGCTTTCATTTGGGGACAGTTCATGAATGAGCTAACCTGACTGTAATTGGGCTGTAAACTGGGGACAAGTCATGAATTCTAATTTCTTTCTTCTAGTCTTCCAGAGGTCAGCAGATCCCTTTAACTGTCTTCACATAGGCTTTGTGCCCATCAGGGAGGTCTTTAAACCTAAATCTGGGCTTTTGGGGAGTATTCTTTCTCTGTTGGATGCCCAGGGAGGTGCTGGAGTCAGCATCCTTGGATTGGTTTAAGAAACATTGAGCTGCTCTCCTTAGGGCCATGGCTTAGTGGTATGGGAGTGCTAGGGATGGTTGGACTGGATGAGCTTAGAGGTCTCTTCCAACCTGAATGATTCTCAGCTAACTAAACTTACTTTGATATTGTGCCTTGGCATGAAATCCTCCATGGAGGTTGTGATTTCATTTTTGGAGTGAGATCTGCCACCCTTCCCTTTTCTGATTGCACATCAGGAGAATGCTCTAAGCAACTTTGGCACTTGTGTGATCTTGGAGGTCTTCTCCAACCTTAATGATTTGATAATGCTATGATTTTTTTTCCTTCCATTAGACTTTGGAAGGTATTTCAGTTGTTCTGTAACCAAGAAAAATTCACCCTTCTCCATAAATGGCAACACAGTCCATGCATTGTGTTAGCCAAATCATCAACAAAAACCTATGTCCTGCATTTGGCTTGTTCTGAATTCTCATGATTACACTTGGCAGCATTCTGCTTTTCTGTCCTCTTAGCAGTTCAAGGCTTTATTTATTTTTTTTTTTTCAGTTAAAACAGGCAAGTTAAATTTATAAGCATGGAAAAAAAGGTGAAAAAAAAAACCCACTCAACCCCACCTCAGCCAAAAAGCCACTCCAAGTAGCTTTTGCAATCTCCACCACTATTCATGTTCATCATATTAAAGAGAGAAAAACCCCTTGCAGATCTGAGACCTAAAAAATGCTCTTGGCTAAATGCTATTCAGCCTTTACAGATTTCACTGAGCTCCTGCTGAGATTTGCTTCACTACTGAGTAAAGAGATTAGGATTTGGCCCTTGTCATACAATCTTCTTGGTCAGAATACAAAGTGGCCTTGCTGTTAACTGCTGGCCAATAATCAGAATGGGAGAGCTGGAGTAGGACTTCATTACAGCATTTGTTCTCTTCAAAGCAGCAGCTAAGCAGAGCTGATAGGACTGGAGGGTTTTTTACCTTCCAGGCTCTCAGTTCAGGCATAGATTCAGCTCTGGCTTCAAGGACTCAGAATAGAGATAGTGTTCATGAATGAAACTCAGCTTGGCATTATCAAGGAGAAATTCGTTAGGCACTATTTTTATAAGCATGTTTCTTGGAACTTGTTATAGTTCAGGCAAACCCTAATTAAAATGAGCTGACTTCTCTTTCTGATTCCTCCTTTTTCCTACTAACAGAGCATAAAACCTGGTGTCAGATGTGCCTGGTCTAAGCCAAGCACTCTGCTTAAGGCAGCTTGGTCTTGCAGCATCCTGAGCAGAGACTTGAGGCTTCATACCACAGCTCAGTCCCATGTGCAAGTAAGTGCACATCAAGTTTTCTATTCCAACCTGTTGCACCAGGCAGTGTTGCTCTTTAGTATCCTAACATATGTTCTCTTGTTTACTTCAAAATAAACATCCCCAAAGCTAGACTCCTAGGAGAACACTTGAGTGATTCAGGAGACACAAGGGCTGGCTCCAGGATGGATGTTGCTGTCCTCTGGAGTACAGCTGTCACTTCACTGGGCTTTGCCTTTTCACTCTTTACAACTTGTTGACATAAAGTACATTTCTGAGAGGCAGAGGTCAGACTTCAAGATGAAAATAGAGTCAGAAAGATGAAAGAAGTGGCTTACTGATTCTTGGTATGGTAGCTCAGCTTTATGCACACTTATTAGCAAGCAAGAGAAGAATTGCTGTGTCTCTCTTTGGGTTCCTGTAATTCTCCTGAGATGGAGCCAATTACAGATGAAACTTATATTGCTGAGTTTCTGTGCTAGAGGATTCAAAGCTAGTGTTTCACCTAATTAAATCCTAGCAGGATAAAAGCAAGCACTGCTCCCTAGAGATAAGAGTGGGTGTGTGTCTCTAATAGCCATGTATACTATGCACCACTGACTCTAAGGCAAGGCTTCAAGTAGCTAGGCAGAAGTTCTGATCAAGCTGTCTTCTCTCTGGATATTCAAGAAGCTTTTCCTCTCTCCTTTCTCTCACCTCTCTGATCATAAACTTCACCATTCCATTCTCAGTGAAGAAGAAAGACTGATTGAAGGAATTAGATCATTGTTTAAAGTCAATAACCCAAATGTTTCCCAAGTATTCTCCAGATATATGAGCAAGAAAGGCACTAGTTGTAAGCCAGGTTTGGGGTAGTCTTCCTTGAGATGTGTCCTGAGAGATATACAGGTGACCTCCTAATGGACATCATCTTGTCCTGTGTTGTGCATGCTTCTCTGTGGCATCTGTGGGATAACTGGGAATGCAGAACCACATTTCACTGAAGAATGCTGAGAGGGTGAGTTCTGTGTCTTGTAGGGGAAATGGGAAATTTTGGAGCCTAGCTCTGTGGTAAGAGAGGAGCTAACACTGTTGCTGGCTCCAGAGTCATGGTCTTGATTGCTCCCCTGCTAGCAGAGGCTCTCACCAGCTCTGTCCTGCAAAAGCCTACTCTTTCAAGCCTTGTCTTGACTGTAGCAGATCATCTGAAGTTGTGTTTGGATAACAGGCAATTATGAGTAATATCACAGATTCCTTGAGGTTGGAAGAGACCTCCAAGATCATCAAGTCCAACTGTTAACCTCACACTGCCAAGTCACCACTAATCCATCTCACTCAGCACCACATCTGCATGTTGTTTGAACACTTCCAGGGATGGTGATTCCAACAGTGCCCTGGGCAACCTGTTCCAATAGCTAACCACCCTTTCAGGGAGTCCTACCTGTGACCCCAACGTTGCAGGTCTAGGACTACAGAGCTAGGCAGTGTGCCACAGGACAGCACACACAGGGGAAGCAGAATCTAACTGGAGACCTGTGCCTAGTGGTGTGCCCCAGGGCTCAGTGCTGGGGCCAGGACTGTTCAATATATTCATCCATGATCTGGATGAAGGGGGAGAGTGTTCCCTCAGCAAGTTTGCAGATGATGCCAAGCTTGGAGCAGTGGCTGGCACANCTGCTCCATGGCATCCAATGGTAGGACAAGAGGGAATGGGAGCAAGTTGGAGCACAGGAGGTTTAGTATTAAGCTGAGGAGAAACTTGTTTGCAGTTCAGGTGCCAGAGCACTGGCCCAGGCTGCCCAGGAGCCTGTGGAGTCTCCTTGTCTGGAGCCATTGCAGAGCTGCCTGGACACATTGCTGTGTGAGCTGGTCTAGGTGCTCCTGCTCTGGCAGGGGGGGTGCACTAGATGATCTTCCTAGGGCCCTGCCAACCCCTGACATACTGGGATACTGTGATCTCCATGCTAACGGTTTGATTGCTGTGTTCTCTTGCCACAAGTTAGCAGCAGAGCCTTCACCTCTGCTCTTGATGTGATGTGACAGAGTGAGAAGAGCTGTTCACAAGCCATTCATTGATTCACAGCTAGGTCTCCCAAGTGCACTTGAAAGAATCTGCTGTGCTCAATGCCATGCACTTCCACCTGTCAGGCCTGAGATGAAAGCCCAGCTGAAGGCTGCCAATATCTTTGCATGCCACTGTTTGAACAGCCCCTGTGACACGTTGTTCTGCTGTCTTACATCATCTTCATCTGCAGCAAACAGAGCTTGAAACCACTCTTTTCATAAAACCAGAGCAGCTAGCTGCTCCTGCAGGCTGACTGAAGCATCAGTTGGTTGGCTACAGATCATTTTGGGACCACTTGAACCTCAAGTGAACACTCCTAGTATTAAATAATGATTTCTGTCTTAGAATTGTTTTCCTTTGGTGTTTTGGTTTCCAAATCTCATGAGCTGTAAATAGAAATGGCTTGCTTGATTATTTTGTGTGTGTGTGTGTGTGTGTGTGTGTTTCATCAAGTGAGATCTCAGTTGGGAATTGGCAATGAATTTGTTCCCTCTGGTTAAGTTCAGTTTCATTGTTGATGGTTTTCAAAGGATCCATTCTGTCAAGGCACCACTTGTCCGGGAAAGGAACAACAGCAAGGAAGTTTCATAAGAAAGGGTGATTTTTGTCTTTTTTTGAAGAGAAGGAGGTCTGTCAAACTTGGCTTTTCAGCCCTTAACAATCCAGACACTGGCATGTTTCTAGGATTCCAAAAATAGCCATAT
Organism: Bucco capensis; assembly: GCA_013396975.1. Taxonomy (NCBI): domain Eukaryota; kingdom Metazoa; phylum Chordata; class Aves; order Piciformes; family Bucconidae; genus Bucco; species Bucco capensis. Next base: position 186,161 of record VWZO01000819.1, read on the forward strand.
CCATGAAACTAAGACATATCCATCTGTCCCAAACCATAGAATATATAATTGCAATGCAATGACTTAATCACCATTCAATGACCAAGCATAAGTAAGGATGTTCCCAAATCCTGCATTCCTTGTATTTATTGGAATTATCTGTAAAACATTGAAATAAGAAAACCTTGTGAGTCAATAGTGAGGAGTTTGGGCTGCTCTCTGTTTAGTAGAGCTTCCTGTCTGCACCAGCCCTAAAAATACCATTGTAATGGGAATTGTTTCCACTAGGAACATAATAGGACAGGTGAAAGGAATGAATAAAAGCTGAGTTCAAAATAGCTCTGAAGGGGATTGGAAATCTTTGCTAGCAAGCTGCTTTCTGGGGTGTAGAGGCTTTTCAAAATGAAATGGGCATTTCTTTTTTTACTTCAACCAGCAAACAAATGCTTGCTGAACCCTCTGACAATAGTCTGGTGCCACAATGCAATCATTTCTTTCATGCCTGACCTGCAGGTAGCTCATTGGAGGGACTGAGGCTCCTAAAACTACATTAGAGTAAATTGCTCTGATTTGTTCTCTGCATCCTAAAAACCTGGATATACATGAGAATGTAAATGTATTGCTGCTCTGAATCAGCCAGAACTGATAATGAGTCATTCTGTTCATTCTAGTGGGATGTTTGTATCAGAATGGGGTTTGTGGGTTTTTTCCCCCTGTCTTATTATTTTGCTGGGCAATGCCAATTTATCAGAATCAATCTATATTTCAATAATATTCTTTCCATGGAAAAGTTTATCAGGTGCAAACAAACAGAAGAGAGTGGAAAAACTCTGTTGTCTTTGCTCGAGCTGGGAGGCAGGAGAGGGGAAGGGTCTAATGTGACTCAGAGAGGGCAGAATAGCACTGAATCACCTACACTTTGTGGAGCATGTGCTCTCCTCAGAGCTCTGAGGTGGTCAGAGCTAGTCCTCACTGCTGAAGCTCTCACTCTTTGTCATGAAATGGTAATTGAACCAACCGGTGATGCTTGGTGCTTGTAGGAGGTGATGTTGCAGCACTGGGGCATAGCAAAGCCCAAGCGGAGACCCCAAAGGAAGGGAAGTTGGGTTTTCTTATCCAACAAAATCAGTTTATCCTACAATAGTTTGGGTTGGAAGGGACCTCTGGAGCTCATCTAGT
>VWZO01000819.1:190495-224101 GCA_013396975.1 Bucco capensis
AAGGAAGGAAGGAAGGAAGGAAGGAGCGAGCCGGGGCGGGCGAGGAAGGAAGGAAGGAGCGAGCCGGGGCGCGCGCGAGGAAGGAAGGAAGGAGGGCGCCACGGAGCGCGAAGAAGGAAGGAAGGAAGGAGCGAGCCGGGGCGCGCGAGGAAGGAAGGAAGGAGCGAGCCGGGGCGCGCGAGGAAGGAGCTGAGAGAGAGAAACCAAACTTCTAGCAGAGTGCAGTGGTATCAAGTCTGCTTGGAAAGGTTAAAGCCTCCAAGACATTTAATTAAAGAGAGGAGTTAGCTTTCTCCCAAGGCCTCCTTATTAACTGTGAGCTGAAGAAGGCATGAATCCCAGCAGCCAGCTCGTGTGGCCAGGATTTGTGTGGCCCAGCTGAGAAGTGCAATTATCCGGGAGGATGTTTTGCTTAGGAGTCCGTGAGGAGCTGAAGTGTTTGTCTTGTTGGGTAGCTCTGCTCTCTGCAGGAGCCTGCCCTGCTCTTGGCAGCTCCCAACTTCTTTCCATCCTAATCAATACCAACTGTTGACTTGGTCTGAATGGCACCACTGGCCCAAAGTTCAGTCAGAAATAAGGCTCCGTACCACTTCCAAATTGATGGGGATGAAGCAGTTGTTCCATTTCATTTCACAAGCTGTTGGCCAGATGTTTATTCCTCTTTAATCAGCAGGATGTAATATTATTAATGACTGAGACCCCAAATGACAGTGAATGCCTCATCTTGAGCTCTTCAGGCAGGTGAGTGACACTAAAAGGCTGAAGGCAAGTGATCCACCGCATGTTGTACTCAGCCATTCTTAACATCTCTTGATAAGAAGGGAGGATTTGCACTGCTTTTTGGCAGTTAAAATCAATTTAATGAAGTGCATATATGGAAATCAATAGACCAATCATTTCTCCCAGCAAATTGTCCATATTTTCAGGTATTTTACATGCCTCCCAGTCTTTATTCCACCTCCACAAATTCAGTCAGAAGTTCAGCAGTGTTAGCTACAACCCTTCCAGTTCAGCAGTGACATAGACTGACTTCAAATCCAAATCAGAGTTTTTACCCATTATTAGCAAAACTGCTATAAAATTAGAACCAGAGGCTCAATTTTTGTCAGGGCAGAAATCAAACCTCCATCCAGCTATACCATGGGCTGCCAAATGGAAATAAACTGCTTTCAATGTGTCATGTGCATTTGATTTAGAGCAATCCACTCACAGGGGTTTTTCACACTTTATATGATTTATATAAAAGCAGTGACATAATAAGAAAATATAGTATTTTTCTTGGGGTTTTGCCCACCCCATAAAATATTCACTTGCTTCAAATCATCTCTAGGAATGCGTGGTTAGAAAAGAAGGACTAGTGGGAGTTTGCCTGGGGGAGGATCAGATGGAAAACTGAGAGGGAATTGGCCACAAAGGAATAGTAAAGAACTATTTTTCTTTCCAATATTACCCTGCAGTCCAAAGAAAAAAAAGTCACAAAAATCTCAATATATGGAATCTAAACAGTATTGATCCAAGAGGGAAGAATGTGAGGTATGAGGTTGCATTCATCCATTTAGATGAAGATTACAGAATCCCAGATCCCAGCATGCTAGGGGTTGGAAGGGACCTCTGGGGATCATCTGGTCCAAACCTCTGCTAAAGCAGGGTGACCCAGAGCAGCTTGCCCAGGATTGGCATCCAGGAGGGTTTGGAATCTCTGCACACCAGGAGACTCCCCAAGCTCTCTGGGCAGCCTGGGCCAGGGCTCTGCACCCTCACAACAAACAAGTTTCTCCTTCTGGAAGCTCCTGGGTTGCAGTTTGTGCCCATTGCCCCATCCCTGGGCACCCCTGAGCAGAGTGTGGCCCCAGCCTCTTGCCCCCTGCACCCTTCAGCTCTTGCTCAGCATGGAGCAGCTCCCCTCTGGCTCTGCTCTGCTCCAGCCTCAGCATTCCCAAGGCTCTCAGCCTTTCCTCCTCCTGCCACACATGCTCCAGTGCCCTCAGCATCTCCCTAGCCTCTGCTGGACTCTCTCTAGCAGTTCCTTGTCTCTCTTGGAGAGCCCAGAACTGGACACAGTACTCAGCTGTACTATGCCTCTGACACAAACATATGCAACTCCTTCCAAGCCTTTGCTCTACAGCAGGATGGTGTTCAGCTCAAACTTTGAGCTGCAGTGTCCCCAAGATGAGGTAATTGCCTCCTTGCTGCTTTTACAAACCCTCCAAAAATAGCAAACACTTTTCCAAAAGCCCTTTCACAGCTCTGGGTGAGATGCTAAACCACAGGCTCACAGTGCAGGGAAATGAGAAGCAAGTGTTCTGCTCTGAGGAACCTTCAGGGCTGAACTTGGCATTCCTGCAGGCTGGTTGTTTTCATCTGTCTCATGGCAGATCCCTTGCCAAAGCTGCTTCCTTGGATCCTCTTGTTCAAGCACTCTGAGGAAAACAGGAATGCTCTGCTGGGGTTATTACTCTGCTTTTTGTTCTATAGCTTGGAACTATTAAAGGTGAGCTTGTTCTACCTGAGATAACACCATGTGCAGTTTAAAGCAGACATATATTCCTCAGACTACAAAACAAGGGTCATGTGCATTGCTCAGACAACTACTTCTAGGCAAAACCAGGGTGATTTGACCAATTTGAGAGAAGTGCAACAAAGTACAGGGAGTCCTGTAGAGGTTAAACTCCAGATGTGCTTGGAATGCCTCTCTTCAAACACAGCAAGCCTCTCAGCACTTTAGGCTCAAAGACTTCATGATTTACACTTTCCTAGAGTACATTGGGAAAAGGTAAAAAAAGAAGCTTTTGAGAGAAATGATACAATCCAGGCTCTGTTGGCTATCACCAAAAAGAGCCATGAGAGGATCCAGAATTACCATACCCAGACCTACATATAATACAAATGAGATTCATTCAACACCAGGGATCTAAAAGTGAGGTGTTGATGCTCAGGTAGCTACCTCAGCTCCCCTCCTAGGAGGTAATGGAAACCTCCCAAGGGTATTTCATCTCAGGTGCCCCTGGCAGGTGGAAGGAATCAGCTCCTCTTAACAACCTTCAATGCTTTACTGTCTTCTATTTCATATCAATTAGATGCTGAGGGACTGGAGCATCTCCCTTCTGAGGAAAGGCTGAGGGAGCTGGGCTTGGTTAGCCTGAGAAGAGGAGGCTGAGAGGAGACCTGAGCAATACAGGTAAGCATGTGAAGGGAGGGTGTCAAGAGCCAGGCAATAGGATAGGAGGCAATGGGCACAAACTGGAACAGAGGAAGAACTTCTTTGCTGTGAGGGTGACTGAGCACTGGCCCTGGTTTGCCCAGAGAGGCTGTGGAGTCTTCTTCCCTGGAGAGAATCCAAACCTACCTGGACACAACCCTGAGTGCTGTGCTCTAGGGACCCTGCTTTAGGAGGAAGGTTGGCCTAGCTCACCTCTGGTGATCTCTTCCAACCTGAAGCATTCTGAGACTCTCTGAAGAACTTCAGCCTTTTCTGCAAACCTTCTGGATCCTTTGGCTTGTGTATTATTAGAGTCCCAGGTAAATAACTTTCCTTCAAAGCCTTTTTGTTGTATTGTTGGTTCTTTCATAGTACACTTGTGCCTGACTCAGTCTAACCACAAGCATCTGTAGTTTCCTCTGTGGTAGGTATGAGTGGCTATGGAGTGTGGGAGCTTTCCAAAACTTGGTGATGACCTTAAAAGTAAACACAGAGAAGTTTGAGGCTCCTTTCTCTGTTTTTAATCCACTTTATTGGCAAGGATTTGGTTCAAGGGAAGCCTAAGGTGAAATAGCCCCTTCTTGTTGCTTCCTTCTCAGGGGGGGGAAATGAATCATCAGCTCCTATGTAATCCAAATGAATCAATAAAGCAGATTTGTGTGGTCCCCTGCTCTGTGTGGCTCTGAAATGGCCTATTAGCCATGGCTAATCATTTCAATGTGTTAATGGAGCACATGCTCACCTCTCCAAGAGGCAGTTCACTGTCTCCACCAGGCCAGCTAATGGAAATGAATGGTGATCTGCTGGAGTAACAAGCAAGTAGTCACCACACAACTGAGCATTTGGTTCCCTAATAGTGAAATTATCTCCAAGACTACCAAAAGGAGTGAGGTAAGCTGCAGGAAGTGACTTGCAATTTGCACCCAGCAATGCCTTTAGGGGTGCCTGGCATTGAGAGTTGGGAACCTGTGTTTCTCAGGAGGCTTAGACAAAAGAGCAAGGAACTGTTTAAGGGTAATCAATAGGGAATAAAGGAGTATAAGACACTAGATATGTCTTCTACCTTTCCTCACCTTCCTGGACACTTGAATAGAAGCTGTAAGGAGGCACATTTCTCCACCTGGGACTTGCTGGCCACCAGTTTTCTGGCATATTAGGAAGAATTGAGCTTTGCTCTCCATTTCCCTTGGAAATGTAGTTGCTACATTCACAGATCTTCAGCCATATGTGTAGGTTAGAAGGAGTTAGACCAAGGTAGGCTCAACAGGTAAAGAGACAGAGCTTAACCCAGATCTGCTGCTGATGACCCAGTAACCTCAACTCATCACCAGAGAGTCATGGAGGAGACTCAAACATCAGCACATGCAAGGCTGAGAGCACACAGAGAGGCCTCTTTGGGTCTAAGAAGATGCTCACACACAAAGAGAAGAGATTTGTCTTACCAGATCAAGTCTAACAGTGCTTTTGGTTTTGTTCAATTCCTAGAAGATCAACCACAACCTGGCACTCCAGGAGGAATCCACAATGAACAAAACAACCCCCAGCTCCTTCTTAGTGATCATCCTTCTAATTGTAAGTATGAGCAAACTGTGCTGCTCATGGCATCTGCCAAGTTGAAGCTGGTGGAGGTGTTCAGGTTCATTAAAGTTTCAACAGAAGGTATCTCCTAGAAGTCTGAACCTGAAAGCATTGTTTCTTGGTGAGACAAGACTGAAGAAGGTGATGGATGTGATTGTTCATTTCTGTGTTTTACAGGCCACAATCTATCAGTGACATGGAAGCTTAGGTGTTTGAAAGCTTCCTTAATGTTTCTGTGTGAGACTCTGACTTAGATAATTGAGGATTTTCACTGTTTATAGTTACTTTGCTATTAGGAAAGCCACTGGAATACACTGGACTAGTCACCCAGGGGTTCTGGTACCTTCTGCTAGAAACCATCTCTCTTCTAGGGTCCTCTACAACTCAAAGTGAATTCCGTTAGAAAAGGTAACTTGGTCATGATGTCTGAGTTCACTTTTTTCCCTGATGCTCTCTAGTTTTTGGTAATTACTGAGAGCAAGAGGATGTGACTGAGGTTTGTTTCCTCATGTATGTGAGCCCTGGTGTGCTGGAGCAATTAATTCACCTCCTCCTCAGTGCACTTTTCTCTTCCCAAGGAAGATGGAGCATCAGCACACTGTGTCCAGGGGCAGCAAACTGCAGAGGAGGAGGAGGAGAAAAATAAGCTTGATTTTTGTCAAGTAAGAATTTTCATCTCCTGCCTACAAATGACAGTTTGGTTTATCCTGTAGATGAGGATGGATGGAGTAAGTTTGTCTCACATATTCCAGGTTTGTTAGCCTGAGCTAACCACAAGGGCAAAAATTGCAAAATTACTGTCATTAGTGGAAGACAGTGCTGGGGCCAGGACTGTTCAATATATTCATCAGTGATCTGGATGAAGGGGGAGAGTGTTCCCTCAGCAAGTTTGCAGATGATCCCAAGCTTGGAGCAGTGGCTGGCACACCAGGAGCTGTGCTGCCATCCAGAGTGACCTGGACAGGCTAGAGACATGGGCAGGGAGAGACTGAATGACATTTAACAAGGGGAAGTGTAAAGTACTGCATGTGGGAAAGAACAAGCCCATGGATCAGTCCAGACTGGGAACTGATGTGTTGGAGAAGAGCCCTGGGGAAAAAGCTCTGGGAGTGCTGGTGGCTAGGAGGATGCCCATGAGGCAGCAATGTGCCCTTGTGGCCAAGAGGCCAATGGCATCCTAGGATGCATGAAGAGGAGCGTGGCCAGCAGAGCCAGAGAGGTTCTTCTCCCCTCTCCTGTGCCCTGGGGAGGCCTCCCCTGGAATGCTGTGTCCAGTTGTGGGCCCCTCAGCTCCAGAAGGATAGGGAGCTGCTGGAGAGAGTCCAGCCCAGGGCCAGCAAGATCCTGAAAGGAGTGGAGCATGTGGCCTAGGAGGACAGGCTGAGAGAGCTGGGTCTCTTCAGCCTGGACAAGAGGAGACTGAGAGGAGACCTCAGCAATGCTTAGAAATATGGGAAGGGTGAGTGTGAGGAGGAGAGAGCCAGGCTCTGCTCCATGGCATCCAATGGTAGCACAAGAGGCAATGGGAGCAAGTTGGAGCACAGGAGGTTTAGTATTAAGCTGAGGAGAAACTTGTTTGCAGTTCAGGTGCCAGAGCACTGGCCCAGGCTGCCCAGGAGCCTGTGGAGTCTCCTTGTCTGGAGCCATTGCAGAGCTGCCTGGACACATTGCTGTGTGAGCTGGTCTAGGTGCTCCTGCTCTGGCAGGGGGGTTGCACTAGATGATCTTTCTAGGGCCCTGCCAACCCTTGACATTCTGTGATTCTGTGAAGGAATTTTATGCTTGCTTTCCCTGGATTCTCTTGCAGGAATGGGCACAGCACTAGCAGGTATCTCCCTTACAGAAGCTGGGACACGAGTTGTTAATTACGATGTAGTTGAATAACGAAGCTGAATCGCTTTCTCTAGATTCCTTTCTTCACTCTAGGTGTAAAATGAACTTCAGTGTTCCCAGCAGCCTACTTTTTGTTTGTTTGGTTGTTTTTTTTCTCTTTCTAATGCTAACTAATTTCCTTGCAAAGGTCATTTGTCAGGTGGTGGCTTGGTGGTCGTATGCATGACGTCATTTACTTGGACTTTTAGGAGTGACATCATATGTACGGCTGCTAAACTGCTGCAGGGGACATCACTTCAGCAGAAGAAACCATGCCAGTCCTTTCCAGGCTCTGAACACACCCTGCTGATGAAGTTGTGAATCATTTCTTTCTGTCTAATAAAGAATATTTGGGAATGGATGAGGCCTGCCTTTGTTTCACCACCGTGTCTGTTTCCATCTGATGGTTGGATGAGGAAGAGTTTCTACCATGCAATGATGTTCAAAATTGGTTCAATACTGTAGGTAGTCACCAGATGAAAATTAGTCAATCTTGCTCTTTTTTTGTTTTGTTTTTTTTAATGGTGAAAATGTTTTAAAACTTGATTCCTAAAATATCTGTTTATAACTACTACACAAGATCTGTAAGTAGTTCTACTTACACCTACTTTAGGTGCTCTCCTTAGGGCCATGGTTTAGTGGTATGGTAGTGATAGATATGGTTGGACTTGATGAACTTAGAGGTCTCTTCCAACCTTAATGATTCTGTGAAATGTAGTAGTAGAGGTGATTCCTCATCCTCAATTCCATGAGAGCAGTCACACAGAGATCCATGGGACACTCCCAGCATGTCCCATGAGCATCACACACACTAAGCTTTTCTCCTCCTGTAGCCATGCTCAAGCTCCTGATACTTCTGAGAAGAGAGTTATGACCCAGAGATTTCTTTCTGCCCTCTTTGACCTTCCCTGACCCTTATGGTAAGGAGCACAAGGATCATAGAACCATGGAATGAACCTTTAAGATTATTTAGTTCTAACCCCCCCATCATGGGCAGGGATGCTACCCACTAGCCCAGGTTGCTCAGGGTCCATCCAACCTGGCCTGGAACACTGGCAGGGATGAAGCATCCACAACTTCTCTGGGTAACCTGTTCCAGTGTCTCACCACCCTCACATGGTTTAGTGGCATGGGGTATTGGGTCAAGGGTTGGACTTGATGTTTTGGAGGTGTTTTCCAACCTTAATGATTCTATGATTCTGCTCTATTCTATGATTAGTCCCTTACACACAGCAAGTTATGGAACTGACCTTTAAGAGCAAGTTGTCTTTGGTCTCTCAATTGTATCTTACCCCCAAAATCATCATCACCATTACAAACTGTCCCAGCTTCACCAGTCAAGAAGAGCTAAATTAGGGCATTGCTTTTCTGATGGCATCTTTTAGTTTTGATTTCAGCTGCTGTGTTTCTCTGCTGTGCAATCTTCTGGGAATGGTCTGTTCTTTTCAAAGTGATGTGTAAAAGCAGCTCCAACAACAACAAAAAAAGCTAGAACAGGGGAAAGATGTTGTGAAGCACTGAGGAATTGCATGTCTGTGCTGTGTTTTGTTCTGTGTAATACAGCAAATGAAACTGCAACAGTATTTATGGCCAACAGCACTTGTCCCCCTGCTCTCTGTCAGTGTGAAATGGTTTTGGTCAAGCAGATGTGAAGAACAGATCATCACCTTCCTAGAAGAGAATAAAAAGCAAAGCGTTGTTCCAGGGCAAGGAAAATGAGTGATGTTTCCCAAGCATAATCAGATGGTTATGCTTTTAAAACATGGATGTGTTCTCAATGTGGTCTAGAGGAACACAGGCAATGCCATGGACATCCCCCTGGGTTTCTCTGATGATGCCATCACTTCTCTGTTGAATGCAGAGAGCTTGCAACTCTCTTCTTCAGGGTAAGAATGGAAAAAATAACCACAGAGTATCTCTGAATTACTTCAGAGAAGTGCCAAAGCCTGTGGCCATCCATGGACATAAAGAGCTAAGACAGACCTGAGGGTGTCTGAAGAACCTCATCTGCACTTCACTCCATCTTGGATTTAGTATTGAAAGTATTTAACAGTCCTCTGTTTTGCCATGAAACAAAGGCTTGGTTAAAATCCTGAGCTTATAGTGAGGTAAGGCAGGAAAAACTCAGCATTGCCTTGAAAGGAGTGTAAGACCTAGCAGAATGCAAATAAAAGGCCTTTGACACATGAATAATAGTGATTTCTGCTCCTCACTGCTTCATGTTATCCTCCTGCTTTATCCCCTTGTACTAACAGCTTTTCCTTTCTGTACAGAGACTGGTTCCAAGCCTTTCTTCTACTGGGAATGACACGGATGCTGCCCTAGAGCCTCTGGTGACTGAGAACTCAGTGATCCGGCAGAAGATCATCGACTCGCAGTTCAAGTGCTACGAGAGGATGAACAGAGCTCCTCCCTACCAGAAAAAAGGTATTAAAAAGGCTTTTAAAAACTTTGCCATGCTTGCTTAGATCACTATAAACATGTTCTTTGGCATCCTAACCCAGAGTCTGCCTCAGAGTGCAGTTTCCTTCCTGTGAGCAGTAGTCAGTTTGCACTAACTTAGCATCCTCATCTTTAAGGTTGGAAGAGACTTTTAAGATCATCAAGTCCCAACTATCTACCTGTCACCTCCATGCCACTAAACCATGTCACTAAGTACCACATCTAGATGTCTTTCCTAACCTCCCCTGGTGCAACTTGAGGCCTCTTCCTCTTGTCCTAGCACCATCATCTACATCTCTGGCTCAGGCCTTGTTGAGTATCTCTTGTTTTTGCTTTTAGGGAATGGCATCCTCCAGAACCTTTCAGCAAGCTCACACAGAGACCTTATTGTGAGCAGTAATCATTTAGTATGTTCAGATAAATGTCATTCTATTTGCTTCACTCAATGTTTCTTTTTTTTCTGTCATACTCATATTAACTGGTAGTTGCCAGCACCAAGATAGATGTGCCAGGAATTCCAAAAAGAGGTTTAGAAAGCACTGAGGACACATCTTTATTGAATAAGAGGTACATAGTAAGATTAAGAAGATAAATGACAGGTAATAGTGGTGCTACAATGGCAGAGTATAAATGAAGCAGCATTTCTGCTAGAGACTGGATGTTCTGGTCACTTTTTGTCTTAACAAACACTCTTAGAGTGCAGCTTCTGTGGACCATAGCATGGAACATCTCTGTGATGGCAATCAAGGAGCTGTGTTCTGTCTCCCTTAGCATGGCCATCAGTTCTGGGGCTGGGCACAGTCCTTGCAGAGGACACAACCTCAGCAGTGCTGCCCTCCTAGAAGGGGCATGATGAGGAGAGGATCACAGCATGGCTGCCCAGACAACATCAAATTGGTCTTGCACCTGCTTCTCTGTAGTTATGTCACCAATCTGTGGTGTTGAGCAATGCAAGAACCTTCCAGGGAACTGTAGCTGCAAATGTTGTTTTGAGCTGGGGTGTCCCTGCAAGCCCTTCCTGTCTTTTCATTTCAAAGACTTGATGTTCAGACCTAGAATCATAGAATTGTTATGGTTGGAAAAGATCTCTGAGCTCCTGGAGTCCAACCATTAACCTAACACTGCCATGCTCACCACTAAACCATGGCCCCAAGCACCACATCTACGTAAGTTTTGAACACTTCAAGGGATAGTCATTCCACCACTTCCCTGGGCAGCCTGGGCCAAAGCCTGATAACACCTAATATGTAATCTGAACCTCCCCTGGCACAATTTGAAGCCATTTCCTCTTGTCCCATCACCTGCTGAATAGCAGCAGCAGGTGAGATGAAAAGTGGGTGTCTGCAAGGTCTTTGGGTACTGCTAGTGCACACACTCAGAGAATCCTAGAACAATTGCAGCTGGAAGAGCCCTTGAAGNGGGCACACTGCTGGCTCCTGTTCAGCTGTCACTCAGCACCCCTAGGTCCCTGTGTGCCTGGCAGCTCTGCAGCCACTGCTCCCCAAGCCTAGAGCACTGCTGGGGGTTGCTATGGCCAAGGGGCAGCCCCTGGCATTTGGCCTTAGTGAACTTCATGGCATTGGCCTTGGCCCAGCCAGCCAGCCTGGAACTAACTGCCTTGTGCTTTCCTCCTGAATGCACAGGTCTCTTCTGCAACCGAACGTGGGATGGCTGGCTGTGCTGGGATGATACACCTGCTGGCAGAATCACTGCCCAGAATTGTCCAGATTATTTTCCAGACTTTGATCCAACTGGTACAGTATTTGTTGTGATCCTCTTACCTTTCAAAGGAAGGCTTCAGAACATTCATCCTATGGAGTGGAAGCATGTTTCCAGTGGTATGATTTTCGGAGCATTGTGAAATCTCAGACAGTTTGGCTGCAATTAAAATCCATCCAGCTTTTGGGTTGCCTAATTTACATCTTTATTAATTGTTATTTATTCATTTTTCATTTATTTATTATTTATTTAATTCTTTATTCTTATTTTCATTTATTTATTTATTTTTTATTTCGATATTTCTCTGTAAAATATTTGATGTGTATTTATAATTCAGGTAAATCATTTCAGAACCTAGCTTATGAAAATATTAACTACTTAGTTATATAATATCAAAACATTTTTAGCTCCTCATTCTAAGTTTTTATGGTGAAGATAAAATGCTTACTTGCAAGAAATACCAAAACATTTTTAGCACGTCATTCTAAGTTTTTATGGTGAAGATAAAATGCTTACTTGCAAGAAATACCAAAACATTTTTAGCACCTCATTCTAAGTTTTTATGGTGAAGATAAAATGTTTACTTGCAAGAAATACCAAAACATTTTTAGCACCTCATTCTAAGTTTTTATGGTGAAGATAAAATGCTTACTTGCAAGAAATATTTATTAGCACGTTCAGGTTTTATGGGAAAACATTTTATGGAAGAAGATGAGCAGAAATCATGTTCTTTTGGTCTCCAGGTTTCAGTTGTTGATTGAATTCTTCATGCAAATGTTAGCAGCCATGTAGATTAAGAGATGTAACTCAAGGAAGTTTAAAAAGGACAAATGAAGGACAGAAATATTGCTAAGTAAGGATGAGGAAGTCTTAGACACAAGTAGAGCTCCACAAAGCATGTTGTGTGAAGGAAGACACAGTTCTTGTGTTCCAAGGTTGGAAAACACCTCCAAGATCATCAAGTCCAACCAAGCCACCAAACCATGTCCCCAAGTGTTACATCTACATGGTTTTTTAACCCCTCCAGGGCTGGTGACTCCAGCACTGCCCTTGGCAGCCTGGGCCAATGCCTAACCACTCTTTCTGTGGAGACATTTTTCCTAGGATCTAATCTAATCCTCTTCCAGTAATTCATTTCCTGTTGTCCTGTTTAGGAATAATTCATGTGGTCTTCTGTGCTCAGGATTTTCCTCTTCTCCTTGGCAGCATCTCTCTTTGCCTTCATCCTGCTCAGTCAGCACTGCTTTCCCTGGCTTGGCAGCAGATCAGCATCTCCTGCCTGAGCCAGAGCTGCTTCCCTAGAGGAGCTGTTGAGTTCCCCAGCTGCAGCATCCAACCAGCAGGCAGCCAGCCCTTGCTTTTCAGGTGGCTGATTGTCCCACCAGGATATTATCAATAATCTTTATTAAGATAAAGTAGGAGGGAGACAAGAGATGCTGGGGGTGGCTAGAAGTCTTTCAGCTGCTAATGGAAGTGGCTGCCACTTGCAGGTGGCCAAAAGCACAGGTTCAGCTGTCCTGAGAAGTCTGGCAGGTTTTGTGTCACAAGTCCTGACTTCCCTTGGTTCCTTATGCCTGTTAACCAAAATACAGCTAGCTTTACTGCTGAGAAACAGAACATTCATCCTAAAGAACAGTGATTTTGCAAGATGAAAAACTTCAGTGCCTGTCAGCTTTCCTTCAGTGATGTTAAACCACCCCAGCATGGATTTGAGGGATGCAAGCAACTCCATGGACTTTTGAGAGTAAGATGTCACACTGCCCTGAGATCTGCAGAGCTTGTGTCTTATCAGCTGCCTGAGGGCTAAGTCACTTTTATTTGAGGCCACATATAGCTTTGAGCCCTGGAATAAAATGGTGTCATTCAGCTCTTTTTCTGCTTTGATAGGGACATCATTTGTAACTCAAGAAGTGAACCATTATCTGGCAGCAGAGGATCAGATCCTTCTTCCATCTGCACCTGTGGGGTGCTGGATGCTAGCTCTTTCCCTACCTAAACTCCCAACAGGAGTCAAGGAGAAATTGCTGGAGTGTGTTAGAAAGTAAATGAGGTGAAATCATATTCTGGAGAAAAGGACCCAGAAGGAAAAGAATGGAGAGCACACTCAGTGCTCCTTTCATTTGGGGTCTGACAGGTTCACAGCTACCAGATGTAGTCCCACTCATTGCCCTGGAGTTGCATCAGCTTTTACTAGAGAGGAGTCTGGGTTCTGAAAGGAGGAAGGACCACTGATATCATTTATAGTCTGCTCAGTTAGCTAGGGCTTGCCACACTTCTTTCCCCACCTAAGGAAGCTCTATCCTGTGAAAGGAAATTAGCATCTTCAAGGTGGCAAGCTGGGACAGCTTTGTCCTTTTCAATAAGCAACTGTTTTCTCCTGTGGCAATCTCTGGCTCCAGTGACCATCACATCTCATGTGATAATGCATAAAAACAAACCAATCTGTCTGCAAAGCATCCCAAGACCTGCTGCTTTAAGACCAGTGACAGCAGGAAATTCACTGTCTCACCCACTTCTGACTGTGAAGCTCTGAGCAGGGATGAGTTTTATCCTCCTCTATTCAGGCAACGCTCACAATTTCACTTCCCTGGGCAGTCTGTTCCAGGGCTTGACAACCCTTTTGGAGAAGAAATTGTTCCTAAGATCCAACTTGAACCTCCTCTGGCACAACTTGAGGCCATTTCCTCTTCTCCCCACCTGGCTCCATCCTCCTTTCAGGTGATAGCAGAGAGTGAGAAGTTCTCCCCTGAGCCTCCTCTTCTCCAGCCTAACCAAGCCCAGTGCCCTCAGCTGCTTCACTTGTGCTCCAGACCCTTCCCCAGCTTCCTTGTGTTTGTCTGGCTTCAAGGCAAAATATGAGGCAACAGATTTGTCTCTGGCTTCCTGAGGCCACATTAAACTCCAGCAGGGTGCCTAGCAAGGCCCCAAAATACAGAGATGATAGATGATATTACCACCATCCTAACAAAATACGTGTGCCTCTGCAGAGTGCATGGGGTGCTAGGTACAGGATTTGTACACCCTGTTCCATGGTAGCTTAAACATTCATCTTTTATCTGTGACTGGAAACTTTTTCCAGCTTTAGATACTATCTGGCAACGAGTACAAGAGGAACATTGCTACACAGGCAGGCTGAGATTATCTCCAAGCTGCACTGAGGCAAGGCTGAGATAACATGTGCTGTTCTTCTGGGTGCTATTGATTTTCAGCAAATTGCCTTAAAACAAAGTAATTTTGGAAGTATGCTGTCTTCTGGAGGATTGTCCAGGAAGATATAGGGCAATGGCAGTACATGAAGTGTATTTCTAGTCAGAAATACACTCAGTCTGTACAATCCCTCCCTTAGCTGTGAGCAGCTGAGGGCACTGGGGTTGTTTAGCTTGGAGAAGAGGAGGCTCAGGGGAGACCTTCTCACTCTCTACAACTCCTTGCAAGGAGATTTGGAGCAAGGTTGATCTCTTCTGCCAAGGAGCAAGTGATAGGATGAGAGGAAATAGCATCAAGGGGAGGTTCAGATAAGATGTTAGGAAGAATTTCTTCACCAAGAGGATTGTTAAGGCTTGGACCACACTGCCCAGGGAAGTGGTGGAATCTCCATCCCTGGAAAGGTTCAAATAACATGTAGATGTGGTGCTTGGGGACATGGTTCAGTGGTGAGCATGGGAGTGTTAGCTTAGCAGCTGAAGTGGATGATCTCAGAGGTCTTTTCCAACCAAAATGATTCTGCAGTGGTTTGTTTTCCTTAGAGTAGAGGGAATATGAGTCTTCCAAATTAATAGAATCATTCCTCATCAGAGTTGAGAAGAAAAATAGATGCCAAAGTTGAACAGAAAAAAAAGAAGATGTGAATGTTGAAATGCTAGTTGGTTCTGTCAAAGTGTCTTGACTGGGAATGTGCTAATCTATAGAGAAAGCCAATAGCATTCTAAAGCTAGACTAGGCAAAGAGAAGTCAGGACAGACTTTGTAGATGATTTTAAAAGTCAGACTTGCAAAACTGTTTTCAATATATAAACAAATATGTCAGTATCTAAGAAATCATCAGATAATTCAGGTTTCTGATCTTATCCTGCCTTTGTTACTTGGGCAAACTTTCCAGTGACTCCACGTGGCTGCTCCTTGAGAGGAAGCCAAAGGAACTAGTCCAAAACTTGACAGGTGATGAGGTGAGACTGTCTGTGCCTCAGCATCCAGACTTTCCCAGGCAGAAGGATGCAGGCACAACACACATCTGTGGTTCCAGGCACCCCTCAGAGCTCCAGGATGCTGAAGGCCTGCCTTGTTCTCCTGCCATGGCAGAAGGCTGGGTGTGAAGGAGCAGGAGCCTGCGGAGTGATCTGTAGCAGCAGGGATTGTTCAGCCTGGAGAAGGGAAGGCTTCAGGGGACCTACTAGTGACCTTCCAGGACCTAAAAGGAACTTTCAAGCAGGCTGCAGAGGGCCTGTTTGCAAAGGCCTGCAGGGAAAGGACAAGGAGCAATGGTTTTAAATTGGAGAAGAGTAGATTTAGACTGGATACTAGGAAGAAGTTCCTCCCCACGAGGGTGGTGGAACACTGGCCCAGGTTGCCCAGGGAGGTGGTTGAGTTCCCATCCCTGGAGGCATTCCAGGTGAGGCTTGCCAGGGCTCTGGGCAAGCTGCTCTAGTTGGGGATGTCCCTGCCCACTGCAGGGGGGTTGGACTAGATGAGCTCCAGAGCTCCCTTCCAACCCAAACCAGGCTAGGATTCTATGCTTACTTTCTCTTCCATAAACAGCTGTCAGCAAGCTCTTGAAACAAGTTATTTCCACATCTAGAATTGCATCTGGATGAAGCCTGGGTGTGTGTAGTGTAGTGTAGTCACTCAAGAGAAAAGGAAAGAGATAAACAACAAGTACTATCCATATGCTGAACTAAGTGGGATTGCAATGTGTCCTCAGAAAGGGCTTCCAAATACTGTGATGAAACTGGGAACTGGTTCCGCCACCCCGAGAGCAACCGAACGTGGTCCAACTATACCCTCTGCAACTCCTTCACCTCTGAGAAGCTGAAGGTAAGCTCAAAGGGCAGGGATTGTTTGGGGATGGTTTGGGGATGGACTAGCAGTAAGACACAAAAAAAGGTCAGAATACTCCTCAACTTGGAGCTTGATTGGTTGCAGAAGAATTGAACAGCATTGTCCTCCTGATTTTTTTTCTTTGCTTATTGAAATGATTTGCTGAGTGCAAATCACACCTAAATAGAGGTTTGCTAGAGGGTGGATAATTCAGTAGCAATTCCTGTGACAGGTTTTGTGCTGTTCTTCAAATGCATTTTTTAATTCCTGTGATTTTCCTTGATTGTCCAACAGTTATAAAATGATCCTTTAGGATTGCCATTTTGCTTTCTGGAGCAAGTATCTTCCAAGTTGTTGATGTCTTCTCTGTAGGGTTGGAGATATTCATGTGTTAGAATTATTCTTCCTCATCAAAAAACTCCTTTTTAAAAAGAAATGCTTGTGAAAGCACCATTAATCCAGAAAACCCCACAAGCCTGAGCACATTGAACAGTTTGAAGTCATGAAGATGATTTACAGTAATGAATTAAGCATCAAGATTTCCAAAATCAAGTTGCTAAGCTGAAAGAGAATTAAAGAGAAAAGCACCAAAAGAAACAAGGAAAGAGAAATCTGAGCAAAACTTCAGAAAGGAAGCTCCTGAAAATAAACATATTTCTCAAATGGAAAATCTGGTTACAGACTTGTGACAGAATAATTGGTGATTCTGTGGAATTGTGGAAGGAAAAAGAGTCCAAAAAAGTTATTTGATGTGGTCTTTTTGTTGGAGGATCTTTTTTATGCAGCCAAAAAGTAGTGTGTGGTTATATTAAGTAATGATGGAGCCCAAAAAGCCTTGGAAAAAAAAACTACTGGACTAGACAGGAGGTGGATTCTGGTAAAATGAAGCTCACCTAGGTGACAAAGAGAGAATAATGGTAACAACCTGAGTTCACAGAGGCATTAAATGGAGGCACCATAAAAATATGATTTTTGCAGATACTGGCCCAGGTAGGGAGGCAAAAAAAAGGTAGTTCTGTTCCCTATTATCCATGCCTTGCAGAAGAACAGCTTGGAACAGCAAAGTGCAGCTAAAACCCAAACGAAAACTACACATACGTGGAGATTCTTCTGAAACAAAAAAGGAATGGAAAATACAGAAAGAACCTGTTGCTTTAGGAAGGTTCTAGGCCATTTGTCCCTAGGTGTTTCACCCCATTTTTTGCTGTATTAAAGCTCATGTGGCATCTTCTCATCCCCTCAGTTGTGTATCACTGGTATCAGAAGACCCAAGCATCCCCTGGAAACAGAGATCTCTCTGCATCAGGTCATTTTTGAAGTTGTTTAACAAAAAGCCAATCCTGAAACCAGCCCTGAGGGCACCTAAGCACTGACTCATCTCCAAAAGTGACCATTAAGCTTTTGCTCCCTGTTGTTGAAGCTCCTTTCAAGCCATAAAAACTTTCTGCCAATCCTGAAGCAACCTCTTCTCTTTGCTAATGTTTTTGTCTGTGTGTAGAAGCTTGTGGTGGGCATTTGAAATCCAGATGTGTTGTGTCAGCTGTGCTCTCCTAGAGCTCAGGAAAGTTAGTGACAGGTAATGTGAGCAGAGATCTTGCCAGTGACTTAGGAGATGAACTCCTGTAAGAAACACTTGTCCCAGCTTTGAGCCCTGGTATTTAAAGTATGTTTAAGAAACAACCTTGGAAAGAAAAGAAATACAAAATAGGAGGTTGGTTTTGTAGCTTCTTCCTCAAGGAGGAAAAGACACGTGAGTGCCTACAAATGGTTGATGTTTGCCTTCTCTTTCTGTTGGCTTGCAGATGGCATTCATCCTCTACTACATGGCGATCGTTGGCCATGCTTTGTCTATAACATCTCTCTTGATTTCCTTGGCCATTTTCTTCTATTTCAAGTAAGTGTTTCTTAGACTTTTGCTCCTTTCCCCAAGTGGTAACAAAAGAAGAGCTTGGGAGGGGAGATGGCAGTGAGAAACAGCTCTTCTGAGTGCCCTTTTGTGTAATCAGTCAAAGAAGGAGAGAATGGGTTGGGTTGGAAGGGATCTTAGAGATCATCTAGTTCCATTCCCCATGCCATGATGATGATCTTGGAGTTCTCTTCCAACTTTAATGATGCTGTGATAGGATCAGGTAGGATCAGGTTGTCTGACTCCTAGCTCTGAGTCATGGGCCAGTCTCAGGCCATGCCTTCCAGAAAGCAGTACACCTCCTCCTCCTTTTCCTCCTCCACTTCTCCTTCCCCTTCCATGACTAATCCATGACACAAAGGTTACAGGAAGAAGTAGAGAAAGGAATTCAAGCACTACCAAATGGGAGGACAAAGGGAAAGTGAGGACAAAAGTGTATGGGAGCAGGGTTCCTGTGACCTTCAGTTGTTTTCTATCATCTGGCCATGACAGCAATAGATGATTTGACCTTCAGCAGAAGCCAAGCTGCCAATCAGACAGTCAATCAGATCCCAAGAGGTGGTTTGGGGAATATCTAATAGCCTTTGACTGTAGAAGCAGCACCAAAGAGCTTGCAGAGGTTGCTGTTTCCCACCTATAAATCTTCCTTGGCAGAGATGTGTTTTCCTTTCAGTTTGGGATATAAAGGTTCATCATGACCTTAGCATCACAGATGTTGCAGCACTTGTGGAAGGAGCTGCTGCATCACTAGGCAATACTAACTCACAGCAGGAGACACAGTGTTCATAGAGTGTCTAACAGTTACATCCATCATCACATCCTTGCAATATTCCTGTAATTGCAAACTGAGACCCCAAAACACAAAAGAAAACAGAAACTCTCAGCTCCAAATCACTTCTAATGGAACTATATTAAAACAAAGATGTTTATGTCAAGACAGATGGGGAGTACAAGAAGTCTAGATTTGCCAGAAGAATAAGTGGTGTGCTGTGAATGCACCTGCACTCTGATAGCTGCCAAGGCTTTTAAAGGGACTTGAGGAAGGGTAAGGGCTGGAGGGATAATTTGTGGAAGTTTGTTGGGAGTTTTCTCCAGGCATAGGGGAGAGCATGGTAGGAAGCATGAAAATCATTTCAGAACTAAACCAGTGGGCAGAAGATGGAAAATAACTGGCTGGGGGTGAAAATTGTTCTCAGTGTTCATGAGTAAGAAGAAATGACAAATTCACAGTGAAGAAAATAAGGCTAAAATCTCCTTGGAAGTCATAATGTCCTTAGATGCTATAGAGAAGTGGAGCTAGGAGCTCAAAAGTAAGGGTGACACTCTGAGAAGATAGGAGAACCTATCTCCATCAAAGGAGATGCAGGAGGTAGGGAATAGATGGGAAACACAGGAGACTCTGAGACACAACTGATAGAGGCACAGAAAGGATTTAGGCATAGCTAACTGCCTGAGTGATGCCAGGAAAACAACTTCTTCTGGTTTGGAGACTCTCAGCTGGAGTTAGAAATATGCAGGATACCAACCCAAATCCCCCTGTAATTTCAGGAGATGCCTGCCCAAAGTTCCCATCCTGCCTCACCACTCATTCCTAAAGTGTTTGAGAAGTGGAGTCTCCAGGGAACAGCTATTTATAAAGGAATATTCCTGATGTCCTAGCTAACAATTGTCAGGGTTCTGCTTCCCCAATTAATATCTTGATTCCCATGAAACAAAGAAAGGAAGGCATCAAGGGCTGAGAATGGAGCTGCATGGTCTGAAGAGCAGGAGATGCTCAACAGGTGTGGAAACAACACTCCCAGTTTGCCAGGGGTTATGGCTGTGAGGCCTTGCCAAGAGGCATTCTGGAGGAAGAGCTTGTTCAGGAGAAAAATACTAGTTGATGATGTGTGCTACATGTTTTTCAGGAGCCTCAGCTGTCAGAGGATAACACTGCATAAGAATTTGTTCTTCTCCTACGTGCTGAACTCTGTGTTTACCATTGCCCACCTCATTGCTGTTGTGCCTAACCCAGGCCTTGTGAAAAGGGATCCTGTAAGTAGTGCATGGCTCCTCTCCATCCTCTCCACACTGGAACTAGACATTCCCAGTCACCAGGGAAGGAGAAGCATCTGCTGAAACACACACAGAGGATGCAGCTTCTTGCTCAGATCTTTCACCAAGCAATAAAAATCTTGGAATCTGGTATAGGGAGGAGGATCATGGAATCACTAAGGTTGGAAAAGACCTCTAAGATCAAGTCCAACCATTGAGCCAACAGCCCCATGCCACTAAATCATGTCCCCAGGTGCCACATCTCCATGATGTTTGATCCCCTGCAGGGATGGAGACTCCAGCACTGTCCTGGGTCAGTGCCTAACCACTCTGGCAGGGAACAAATTGTTCCTAATATATAATCTAAACCTCTCCTGGCACAACTTGAGGCCATTTCCTCTTGTCCTAACACTGGGGAGCAAGGAGAAGAGACCAAGTCCCATCTTACTCCAAGCTCCTTTCAGACAGTTGTAGAGAGTGAGAAGGTTTTCCCTGAGCCTCCTCTTCTCCAGACTAAACAATTCCAGTTCCCTCAGCTGCTCCTCACACCACTTGTGCCTTAGACCCTTCCCCAGCATTTAACACATGTTGAAATTACACAGAGTATGTGAAGTCTGAAAGGATTTATGTTAAAAACCTATTTAGATTCCCATCATATTGGAATTTTAATGTCAATTAACAGACCCAATGAAGACTTTCTAACTTGAGTTTTTGTGTCCTCACTGCACCCTCTGTTTGATGAAATCCATTGCAAGATGATGACTTCTGGTTTCCTGTAGTTTGCTGCATTTCTCTCCTTTCCACCTGTGCATCTGCTGAGCTTGAGAGGCTCGTGTGTGTGTTTGACTCCTACCTCCAGCATCTACAGCACTACTCAAGTGTGTAGAAGGAGTTTCAAACAGTCACAAACAGCCCTTAGGTAATAGCCAGCTAGATTGATAAAGATGGGAATGCTTTTCCACCCCAAGAGCTCCTACTTCTTTTTCCTAGCTAAAGTTTCACAGTAAATTTTACACATTGGGAAAATATTCAGAGTGGCTACATATTGCTGAAGATCTCAACAAATCCATGTCACTTTGAGGGATTTTGTTACCTGACAAGGAGAAAAGACAGGAGGAGCATCTCTAACACCAAGACACTCACATTCTCCCTGTGGTCCAGACCCAGAATTGATGAGACAAACCAAAGCATCACTTACACAAGGAGAGGCTTTACTTCATCCTTACTTGTATTTAGTTTCCTGCCCAGAGTTGAACCCTTTGATGGTCAGGTAGAAAAGGTAAGTCAAGTCACTTCTTTGATTTATCTTAATTTGCTTTTTTTACATAATTTTTTCCCCTGTTTTCTGGTTATATAATTTTTCCCCCTCTCTCTCTCTCTTTCTCTTGGATTTAGCTGAATCTGAAGTGCTGGAGGAGAATCATTTGAGCCCTGAAGAAACAAAGCAGCAATGAATAAAGTTCAGGGACACTTGAACAAAAATAAACAGGACATGTGTATGAACATTTGTTTACATGTACTGAAAGATGTTCTTTGAGCTAATTTGGTGCATGGTTGTATCTAAACTAGCAACTGTATTCATTGTATTATTACTGGAACAGATACTGTAGGAGGGAATGGCTCCTGTAAGGAGACAATAAAGGTGCAGGATGCTCTGATCCTCTGAGCTGTTCCTTGGAGGCAGAGAAGGATTGTGACTTGTGTTCAGGAGCATGTGTTCACCTTCAAGAGGATGATGAGTTCAATTTCTATCTGAAAATGAGGTTTGTGCCAGTTGGAAGCTGATGGGCCGAGCCAGGACTGTGCTGCACCAGTTGAACCCTCCCTGGGTTGCACTGGTGTAATGCTGCAAGAAAAACCAGAATCTCTTGATGGAAGCATCTTAGGAAAGATCAAATCCACCCTCTCCCACAAAGCTCAAGGAGATGAATGCAAACTAAGGGAAGTTGTGGATTCAGAACCAGAATTCTGACAAATGTTGAGGCTGGCATAATGTCTGCATTCATTTTAGGACAGGCTGTAAATGGCATGAAGCAGAACAGTAATTCCCATCATTTTTCCCAAGGTCTTGATATTCTTGTTTATGTTCTCCAAGCTCTCCGAGTACTGGAGGAAACAAAGCCCCATGTAATCCTGCTGGGATGAGATTAACTGGTCAGATGTGGTGTGCCATGGCCAGGCTAGGAAGGATGGAGGATTAAAGGACATTCATAGCATTCAGGAGTGACACTGCTCTGAGGAGGATTTGGGGGTTTTTTTGTGGAAGAAAAACCACAAGTCAGTCAGTCACCATCACTGAGAAAGAGCTGAGCCTTCTGCTTGTTTTCTCAATGGGAAGGCATTATCAATGCCTTTAGTTACCTTGTGTGATCTTGGGATTTTTGTGCTGTGCCTAATGGGAGTTGATGATCCTTGTGGGTCCCTTCCAACTCGGATTATTCTATGATTCTAGGATCAAATGAACAGCTGCCATTAGGAGGGGGGAAAAAAGAGGTTTAAAGGTCTAAGAATAAGGATTTATTTTGGGACAGATTTCCACATCTTGCTTTCCTCAGGAGTGATTCTGTCTACATGTCAGTTGCTTGCCTTTCTTTTAGTATCTATTAGTAGGCTCTGGTTTCTCAAAGCTGTTGCAGCATAAAGAGGGAGGGATGATAATTTTGATGTAGCCCAGTGCCAGGCTATTTCATCTCAAAATACTTGAGGCTTTCACAGATCTGCTCCAGAAAAGTGCTCTTATTTTATCCTCAGCACTGAGCTGTGCTGGTCCCTAATTTCTCCTGGTGTGGAGTTGTGCTTAACTGACTTCTGACACACATTCAACTCTCTCTCCTGGTTTGAGTTATGACCCTAAAGTGACCAACAAGTGTTTATTCCATATACATCATATTCAGGATAAAACTGAGGGTCAATTGCTGGAATTCCCACCCCAAGCTTGGGCCTCAGGATCTTTTCCATAAAGCCTAAGCCCCAAGCAAGGCAGGTGCAGGATTAAGCTATTTAGCACCTCATTAACAGCCAATACAAAAAAGGAGAGGGTTAGGTCTCTACTTTCCCTGAAGGCTGAGCACCTGGGGTAGTGGAGTGGGAACTCTCCTGGTGAGGCTCAGCAGCTCAGCTCTGCTGTTCCAGGACTGTGTCTGTTCTGTCTTCAATCTCCATCCAAGAGTTCCTGACTCCAGGATCCAGCCCTGAGTCTGATTCCAATCTGCTGGTGAGTCCTTCTGCCACAGCATCAGTGGGGAGTTGCCATCAAGGGAGGTTTGGCTGTGGTATTGGTTTTGTATCTATTTGTATATATATTTCATGTTATTGTTATTATTTTCATTAAAGTAGTTTAAGTTTCATTTCCAATCCACAAGTCTCCCTCTCTGTTAATTCCTTTTTTCCTTTCCTGGAATGGGGGGAAAGGGGATAATAAAGAGCATCAGTCACTGGATTAGTGGTCAGCCCAGCTCTAACCCTTGGCACATGCTCTGCTGAGGCTCTTTATCCTTTTCTCCTTTGGTTTTCCTCAAGAGCTGGGAGAGGTTTGTAATTACAAAGTGAACATGACCAAGAAATCTCAGCTGGGACCTGGGTGACCATGAATTTCTCTCAATTGCACTGTCTCCTACCCATCTGAGAGAGACTGAGAGGTAAAGAGCTCATGTGTCATTAGCCCCTAAAAATGCAGGCATGGAAAAATGTCAAGTGGCAACTTAAATGTCAGCTCAACAAGTACAAATGCTAACTGTTGTTTGTTTGGAGGATTCTGTGCTAGGCTGGCTGGATGTGGCATCCTCTAATGACCTCCTGCTCCTACATGGAGAGAACATTCAAGCAGCTTAAGCTGTGAGAGTGATACAAAGCAATTATGTTTAGAAACCTGTCTGTTGTAGAAGCAGTAACTTAGTCAAGAGAATTCACATTAAACTTGAGATTCCCCCTCTAAGATTTCTTTACTCTAAGTCTTTTAAAGGCTCTATATAAAATGTGAGAGGAACACTCTCCCCCTTCATCCAGATCACTGATGAATATATTGCACAGTCCTGGCCCCAGCACTGACCCCTGGGGCACACCACTAGGCACAGGTCTCCAGTTAGACTCTGCTCCACTGACCACAACTCTCTGGGCTCTGTCCTTCAGCCAGTTCCCAATCCAGCTCACAGCACAGTCTCCCAATCCACACCTCTCAAGTTTGGCTATGAGGATACCATGGGAGCCTGAGCTTTGCTCTAGTGTAGACATGGACACAGATGATGCTTTAATGTCATATTTTGCCTCCTTGCAGCAAAACCCCTAGGATCCCTCTGAGCATCTGTGTACATTTTGTTCTGTAAATGGTTTAGCAGTATATTAAAACATTAATCTTAGCCCCAGCACCACCTCCCTTTCTATATGCCAGCTTTCTGACTGGATCCCAAGTTAATGGATGACTCCCAGGAGATGTATTTTATATTGTATAATGGAAGATGTTCTGACAGCCCCTGATTTACAGCTACAAAGCTGAGCTTTCTCTTCCTTTGGAAAGTCCTTTTCTTGCTTGTTTGTGTAGCATATGGATGCTTGGAATGTAAGAATATTTTTATAGACTTGTGTTTTTATAGCTGGGGGGGAAAAAACAAACCCCAAACAAACATGAGATCAGTAATAATCAAGCTTCAAGCTACTGCTTTGAAATGCTAAACTAAGAGTGGCTGAGAAGATACTGGATTGCCTTCAAGTGTATTTGAATAAATCAAGTCTGCATTGCTTGCCACAGAGGCTAAACTCTCCTTGAGGAAGATCCTTCACTGCCATGCACTGAGGAGACTCTGGTTCTGAGGAACCAGACTAATAAAGTCAATTAGATTTATTTCCCCTTAAACAAAGGAATCTGCAGATGTAGTGGACAAAGCTCTTAGACACACAGTGTGATTTTTGGGGCTGTCCTGTGCAGAGACATGATGATCCTTGTGAGTCCCTTCCAGCTCAGGAGATGTAATGATTCTAGGATTCATTTCTAAAGCCACAAGTGATAATTCACATGGAAGGGAGGAGAAAGAAAGAAATGTTGAGGAAATGAAGTGAATGAACTTTAAGTCTAGTTCCCAGCCAGTGTGCTTTCTGGATGAGCTACAGCTAGAAGTTCCAGCAAAGACTGATGTAGTTCCAGTGGAAGATATGCTCAGAGAGCATATCTAGCCACCCCTGGGCCCAGCACATCCCACAGTCTTTCATCAACCTCCTCTGAACTGAAAGGGGGAACCACTTCCCAGCTTTGTCCTCTCCATTTAGCTCCATGTGTTGCTTTATTTGGACAGAATAAAGTAAAGCTGTCTTCTCACCAAGAGGTGAAGCCAAGCAGTATCTCTGGTACCCAACTGAAATAATCTCCACTGCCAACAGCACTTACCCTCCCCAAAGGAGTGAGTTCAGAGCTGGCTATAGCTTAAGAGGAAGCAACTCTGGCTCAGATGGGAGAGCTCAGCAAACCAAAAGTAAAAGAAATCACCTAAATGGAGCTCACTCTAAGTTACTATCTTCTTCTTCCTTCTACATCTAGAACAAGTTGCTTGTTTCAGCTCTAAAAACCATCACCTGACTGACTTTTGCCAGGGCATTTTTTTTGTTGTATGGTATTTTTTTGGAGTGCTGTTATCATACATATTTTCTATTCTGTGAGGGCTCTCTTTGCTCCATCCATCTCATTTCCAAAAGCTTTAAATCCCTGTCACTGATAGATGCTGAACAAACCCAGTAAGAGCTGGGGAATTGCTGTTCCACTTTGCCTTCTCCTTCCAGCCTCGCGCAACATTGCTCTCTGCCTGCTGAAGTGCAAAAGGAGTGTGTGACATGATGTCCTTTGTCTGACAGGTGAGCTGCAAAGTGCTGCAGTTCTTTCATCAGTACATGTTGGGCTGCAACTACTTCTGGATGCTGTGTGAAGGCATCTACCTTCACACCCTGATCGTGGTGGCAGTGTTTGCTGAGGAGCAGCGCTTGCACTGGTACTACCTCTTGGGCTGGGGTAGGTATCTTCTAGTTTGTAGCAATGTGCTTGGGCGTATTTGAATCCTTCTAGCACTTAGATACCTGAATTTCTGTATTGATACCACTAGATTATAGCTTAAAACTGAGTTCTTGAGCATGAGGGACAATGCTTTCAGTTCTTCTAACGCTTAGATGCCTAAGTAAGGATTTGAGGTTTCCAGTTCAAGCATGGCATAGAATCATAGAAAGGTTCCAGCTGGAAGAGACCTTAAAGATCATCAGTGCAGCCTTTGTCCTAGCCCTAGCAACCTGCTAAATGATGCCTCCCAATGCAACATCTCCCTGTCTCTTAAACCCCTCCAGGGATGGGGACTCAAGCACCTCCCTGGGCAGCCTGTTCCAATGGCTCACAACCCTTGCAGCAAAGAAATTCCTCCTCATGTCTAGCCTGAACCTCCCCTGGGGCAATTTCCATCCATTTCCCCTTGTCCTATCACTCTCCACTAGGGAGAACAGAGCAGTCCCTGCCTCTCTACAACCTCCCTTCAGGGAGTTCTAGAGAGCCAGGAGCTCTCCCCTCAACCTTCTCTTTTGCAGGCTAAACAGGCCCAGCTCCCTCAGTCTTTCCTCCTCAGGCTTATGTTCTAAGCCCTTTAGCAGCTTGGCAGCCTCTGTCCCCTCTCCAGCACCTCCATGTCCCTCTTGGAGTGAGGAGCCCAAAACTGGATGCAGTACTGGAGGTGAGGCCTCCCCAAAGCTGAGCAAAGGGGCAGGATCACCTCCCTGCTCCTGCTGCCAACACTGTTCCTGCTCCAGGCCAGGATGCCATTGGCCTTCTTGTCCCCCTGGGCACACTGCTGGCTCCTGTTCAGCTGTCACTCAGCACCCCTAGGTCCCTGTGTGCCTGGCAGCTCTGCAGCCACTGCTCCCCAAGCCTAGAGCACTGCTGGGGGTTGCTATGGCCAAGGGGCAGCCCCTGGCATTTGGCCTTAGTGAACTTCATGGCCTTGGCCTTGGCCCATGGATCCAGCCTCTCCAGATCCCTCTGGAAAGCCTCCCTGCCCTCAAGCAGATGGACACTGGCACCCAGCTTGGTGTCATCTGCACACTTGCTCAGGGTGCACTCCATCCCCTGGGCCCAATCATTGATTGGGCATGTTCCCAAGCCTTTGGCCCAGTGCAAATCTGCTCCCATCCAAAGAGAGCAGTGACCTCCCCTAGGGCTTCACAGGTCACTCAGGAGATGTGGATTGAAGATGTCCACATCCAGTGTTCAGAACCAGGTTGGGTGAGGCCTGGTCTAGTGGGTGGCATCCCTGCCCATGGTGATCTTTGAGGTCCCTTCCAACCCAAACCATTAATCTCTGCTGAGATAAAGCAGTACGAGGTGGGCTTGACTGCACAGAGGCTGAGGACTTGCAGAAGATACCCCAAATCCCCATCCCCCCAGAAAAATCTCCTGGCTCCAAACATTTTCTCTTGCCATAGGCTCCAAAAGAGGAATCCTCACTCAGTTGTTGTCTTCTCCCTAAAGCCCTGAGTGTGATGGGCCTGTAGTTCTTTCCTGACAGCTGGAACTTCATCTGTTTCATGGACAAAAGACTTATTAATAAGGTGTGTGGCCCATGAAATTCAAGGTAAAAAAGGCTGATCTCTAACTTTAATCATTTCAGGGTTCCCTTTAGTGCCAGCATCTATTCATGCTGTGGCAAGAGCCAGGTACTTCAATGACAAGTGAGTAGCATATCTGATTTTTGGGGAGGAACTCAGCATTATGTAAGTGTGTGACATGTTTTCTTGGAGTTGTTGATCATTTTTCTTGCTGTCCTTCCCCTCCAGCTGCTGGATGAGTGTTGACACACACCTGCTCTATATTGTTCATGGACCTGTGATGGCAGCTTTATTGGTAAGGAGATGATTTGCCAACAGCAAATTTAATGACTTATTTTTCCTCTTTTAACAGCTGGTTAGGTTAGGGTTGAATTGTTCTGTTGCATATAGTGCATTCATAACAAGTAAACTCTTGATTTGGAAGGAAACATGGCAGGAGAGCCAATTAAGTGTTTTCTTTGCTTTAAATATGTGTTCTTTAGAAAGAGGATTTGGAATGCAAGAGAAAACAGACAATAACTATTGGAATGCTGTCAAAGTTTGTGTGATAAGCTTTTGCTGCTTCTCCCCTCTTAATAGCAGAGAGGTGATGATAACAACAATAAGTCCACCAAGCTAGCAGACTTGGCTGTAAGCATGGACCAGGATGGTCACTCAACTGGTAGGATCCAAAGGTTGGGAGCTAAACTGGTCCAGGGAAAGGACTAGACTGGTAGAAGGATTAGAACTGAGTAGGAGGACAGGATTTAAAGTACAACTTGGCAATATATATCCTTGTCCTTGTGCCATTTCCAGTCTTATTTCTCTTGGGAAGATGCCCATGGCTACAAAATGATCTGCTATGGAAATCCCACAGTGAGAGTGGCTCAGAAGACCTCTGTAAAGTCTTTTTTTCCCCCCACTTTTCACAGCTACTTTCAAATATTCTGAAAGTGAAGGTTAAGCAGAGTGAGTTAAGTCAGAGTAGGATGGAGAATAAAGGTTAGATTTAATGCAAAATAGGACCTCAGAAGCCATTTATTATTCCTTTCTTTTCCAGTACAGCAGTTGAAAGGCCTCCCAGTAGTTAAGAAGAGAATAAATGCTTTAATAAAGCTGTTTGATTCATGTTTTATTGTTCTGAAAGATCCAGCTGAAATCCATAGATCCCAGGGACACACTGGGATTTGTCTCACCTGGCTGCAGACATCTCCAATGCAAACTGAAGATAGATCCTTCTGACTCAGGAGAGACATGGTTACTCCTAGGGGCCAATTAGTCTAGCTCATTTAAACTTTAAGCATAAAATAAGATTAAAAAAAGTCCTTCATTGGCCCACATCAGTGTCAAAACAGGCAGTGCTTCCCAGAACTGATCCTTACCTGCCTGAAACACCTATGCAGGTCCTAAGGGAAGCCTGTAGAGCAGCTCAGCATCTCTTCTCTGAAGACCTACTAGTGACCTTCCAGGACCTAAAGGGAACTTCCAAGCAGGCTGCAGAGGGCCTGTTTGCAAAGGCCTGCAGGGAAAGGACAAGGGGCAATGGTTTGAAATTGGAGAAGAGTAGATTTAAACTGGATACTAGGAAAAAGTTCCTCCCCATGAGGGTGGTGGAACACTGGCCCAGGTTGCCCAGGGAGGTGGTTGAGTTCCCATCCCTGGAGGCATTCCAGGTGAGGCTTGCCAGGGCTCTGGGCAAGCTGCTCTAGTTGGGGATGTCCCTGCCCACTGCAGGGGGGTTGCACTAGATGAGCTCCAGAGGTCCCTTCCAACCCAAACCATTCTATGGGATTCTATGACCTCCAGGAGCTGACTCCCAAGGAGCTACTCATTAGGAACAACACTAAAGCTAGAAAGTTAAATTTGACTACCATTGATGCTCTCTGCATGTTCATTTTGAATGACTTTGAGTGCTTTCCCCACCTCAAATGGCTTTGCTTTGCTTTTGCAGGTCAACTTCTTCTTCTTGCTCAACATCGTGCGCGTTTTGGTGACGAAGCTGCGAGATACTCACCGGGCTGAGTCCAACATGTACATGAAAGCTGTCAGAGCCACTCTCATCCTCGTGCCCTTGCTAGGGATCCAGTTTGTCATCATTCCCTGGAGACCAGAGAACAGGCTTGCTGGAGAAATCTATGACTACATCATGCACATCTTAATGCATTACCAGGTATGGGTCTAGAGGAGCAACTGAAGCGTGGGTGAGGTGCTTGCTGCTAAGTTAATTTAGCCCAAAATGCTGTTTTTTAGTTGGTTTGGCCCTCAAACTGAGCATGGTCCTGGTTTTGGAGGTCTTTTCCAAGCACTTATTGGTTTATTTGCCTTTACAGGAGTAGCACTGCTATCTAAAGAACCACAACAAGATAGGGGAAAGGGTGAAAAACATAGCAAAAATGACCAATTTCTATCATTAAAGAGGGAAAAGTGAGATCACAGAGGGCTTTAACATGATTTCTCTTGGAACTGGTGCTGTGAGGTTAATACTGGAATGAGCTGTGGATGCAAACTGAGTCTGTCAGCACAAAGAAGATAATAAAGCTTCAGGTTAGAAGTTAAAATTCCATCAGGCACTTCAATTAAAAAGTAAGACTGACACTTTGATGTCATAACTGCTTTGGAAAGGCAGGAGTCACTCAGTAAGTTCTCTTTGGAAAACAAACCAAGGGCTATGAAAACCTCCAAATAAATCTTTTGGTGACAAGTTGCTTATAGTTTTAGCAAGTTAGGATAAGACAGAGTGTTACAACAATCATTTGACTCTTAAAACATCCTTCAAACCCTGCCAGGTTGTGTCAGAATTACAAAAAGGATGTCATTTAGCTCAATTAACAACCCTAATTATGATCATTATGCAATAGCAAACTGAGGTTAAAATGGAAACAGAAAGGAAACCAAAGTATCCTAAAACAGGATTAGGTGATGGAGGGATCCAAGGAGGCAAAGTTTCATCTGTGATGTACATCTCTAATAGATAAGCCTTTGGGTATACCTGTTAGTGCTTACACAACATTTTTAACTGGGTCACTTCCCTCTGACAAACAAGTGGCAGCACAGAGGACATAATTCCTCTGCCATCCCTTCTGCCAAGGCTGTGGCAGTGTGATACTCCAGTGTAAGCAAAATAGCTACCTACCTTACACATCACTCCTTATTCCTTCTTTAGGCCTCTGGTACAAAAATAACTTCATAGCCAAAAGAAAAAAAAAAAAAGATAATTTCTAAATGCGAGTAATGTAGAAGAAAATGATTAAAATCAGTGGAAAAATAAGTTAAGTCCAAATTCCCAAACAAATGGTGTGTTCTGCTCTCTAACCTCTTCTCTTTCCCCTTCCCTCAGGGCTTACT
Source organism: Bucco capensis (assembly GCA_013396975.1). Lineage (NCBI taxonomy): Eukaryota > Metazoa > Chordata > Aves > Piciformes > Bucconidae > Bucco > Bucco capensis. Next base: position 221,169 of record VWZO01000819.1, read on the forward strand.
CGTGGCAACTATATTCTGCTTCTTCAATGGGGAGGTAAGCATGGAGCAGACCTTCAGAAGGTTCACTGGGGTGTTCATCAAGGCAGAAATGAAGCATGTTGTCCCACAGGTTCTGAAACCACACACATTCACTTCAATTCACTCTAAAAGCAACATTATATGCATTTTGGAAAGCTCTCTAGGTGACTTGAGTATCTCTTGAGCAGGTCAATCAGGAGTGTTACCATTGCAAAGCAGATGACACTGCCTTGAGAGCATCTGCAAGTTGCAGTCAGAGGTTTAAGAGAAGGATAAAAATGCTCTGCTGCTCCCCTTCCTGCCCCACAACAGTGGGAAGATTTCTGCCAAGATGGTGTTAGGCCCTTGCAAAGGGAGCACTGCTCTGAGCATGGCTGCCCAAGAGAACTAAGCTCAGCTAACTTCCTCCAGTCTTGTTGTCTGCAGTAGTACTCACATCTTTTGCTCTTCAGTCCTGGTTAGGACATTGTTTCCAAGCTGCTGTAGATAATGATCCCAAGCTTGGGGCAGTGGCTGGCACAGCAGGAGCTGTGCTGCCATCCAGAGTGACCTGGACAGGCTAGAGACATGGGCAGGGAGAGACTGAATGCCATTGAACAAGGGGAAGTGTGCAGTACTGCATGTGGGAAAGAACAAGCCCATGGATCAGTGCAGCCTGGGAACTGCTGTGTTGGAGAAGAGCCCTGGGGAAAAAGCTCTGGGAGTGCTGGTGGCTAGGAGGATGCCCATGAGGCAGCAATGTGCCCTTGTGGCCAAGAGGCCAATGGCATCCTAGGATGCATGAAGAGGAGCGTGGCCAGCAGAGCCAGAGAGGTTCTTCTCCCCTCTCCTGTGCCCTGGGGAGGCCTCCCCTGGAATGCTGTGTCCAGTTGTGGGCCCCTCAGCTCCACAAGGATAGGGAGCTGCTGGAGAGAGTCCAGCCCAGGGCCAGCAAGATGCTGAAAGGAGTGGAGCATGTGCCCTAGGAGGACAGGCTGAGAGAGCTGGGTCTCTGCAGCCTGGCCAAGAGGAGACTGAGAGGAGACCTCAGCAATGCTTAGAAATATGGGAAGGGTGAGTGTGAGGAGGAGAGAGCCAGGCTCTGCTCCATGGCATCCAATGGTAGGACAAGAGGCAATGGGAGCAAGTTGGAGCACAGGAGGTTTAGTATTAAGCTGAGGAGAAACTTGTTTGCAGTTCAGGTGCCAGAGCACTGGCCCAGGCTGCCCAGGAGCCTGTGGAGTCTCCTTGTCTGGAGCCATTGCAGAGCTGCCTGGACACATTGCTGTGTGAGCTGCTCTAGGTGCTCCTGCTCTGGCAGGGGGGTTGAACTAGATGATCTTTCTAGGGCCCTGCCAACCCCTGACATACTGGGATAATCTGTTGCCAAAGAGCTCAACATCCTTTCTCCTGAGAAAACTCAGTGTGGGATGAGGAGCTTAATTTTATTACCCAGGAGCCTGGATACTCAGATCTTGGAGGTCTCTTCTAACCTTCATGATTTACTTTTTCCTGCTGGAATATTTCAGTTTGAAGGTTGAAATCCATGAAGTTGAGCCAGGATAAACACTCTTGAAGTCAGTACCATGTGGCAATGGTTTCTGTTGCATTCATCACCTCCCTCACCACCAAGACTAGAGTAGAAAGAGATGTGGACAAGGCAATGAGAAGCTGTGCCATGCTCTGCTTGTGCTTGGGTCAGCAGCTCAGAGGAGAGATGCTTCTGGAGATTTGCTTCTCCTAGTCCTTCCCCAGAGCTTCTGAGATGACTGAGCCACAGTTATGACACCAAAAGGCGATTTGCAAGGGACTGCCATCTTTCCAGGCTTCACTGTGTGTGATATTTACTCTTCCCCCCCCCAGCACTTCTCTCTCTCCCTGCTGAGTTTTGGTGTGATGTGGACCCTCCCTGCATGAATCCATCCCATGTTAAATCTCATTATTGCCACAGTAAGACAGCCCCAGGAATTACAGTCCCATAGTCACCATATGCCTGATAGCTAATTAACTTGCACTCAGCCATTTCTTTATGTGCTAGGAGATGAGGAGGAGGAGGAGAAGGTGAAGAGCAGGACATTTTCCCAGATGGAAAGAGCTCTTTACTTTGTCTTGGTATTGGAATTGGGGCATGGATATCATTTTCAATTAGGACTGATCCAGCCAAGGTTTGTTTATTCAAGCAAGCAGGCAGACCAAAGTCAGTGCAGCTCCTTGCATCAGTCAGGATTTAGAGCATCAATCCTCAGACCTTGGCTTGCCTCTTGGATCCAAAGGAGAAAGCCAAAGCAACTGAACTCTCCATTCTTGGCACGCTGCACACTCAGTAAGGAGCTGGGATTGAGAGCAATTCCTTCTGCAGCCTTGTCCTTAAGTGACCTGGCACAGCTTTCTTGCAGGCAGCTGTGGGTGGGGAGGAGAGAACATTTGACTACATGCATATGAATAGAGTGATTAGAGTTGGGGAGGCTTGCTAAATACTGAGCTCATGCACATTCCTCTTCATCAATGAAAGACACTTGTGCTCAGAGGCTACAGAGTGGTTTCAGGCTAGCCCTTGAGCCAAGGTGACATCCATCCAGCAGCCACCTCAGCAGGAGCTCTGGGACACTGCTGGGAGCTCAGGGCACAGCTGCAGCTGCCTTGCTCTGCACGAGGGGAGACTGCTCTGAGCTTCCTATTCCCACCTTGTGTTCCCTGCAATTGCTGAGCTCAACCAGCAGAGCCAGGAGTTGCGCGCTTGCCTGCTCATGTCTCAGTGCTGCTGCTTTTTCTCCATCTACCCGCTCCCCATGTCCCCTCCCTCTATCTCTCTCTCCCCATCTCCCCTCCCTCTATCCCTCTCTCTCCATCCCCCCCTTTCTCTATCTCTCTCTCTCCATCCCCCCCCCCCTCTCTCCCCATCTCCCCTCCCTCTCTCTCTCCCCATCTCCTCTCTC
>VWZO01000819.1:231565-249819 GCA_013396975.1 Bucco capensis
CCAGCACCCCATAAACCTACTGGCTTTAACTCCTGGCCAGCACTGGGCAGTGCTCAGTAAAAAGTCTCTCTCTGTGTTAATTTCCTTTCTCCTTCCTGGAGTGGAAGGGAAAGGAAGGGAAGGAAAGAGAGGAAAAGGAAGGGCTAAGAGCATTACAGCTCTGAAGCATTACTATTCACAGCAAGGTTTTTGTCTGGTTAAAATGCAGCACCTTCTGAACCATCCCTGAACGCTCAGCTGCTTGAAGCATTTGGCTGCTTAAGTATTCCAACTGCTCTGGAGGAGAGAGGTGTTGGCAGCTCAGGGCCAGGAAGCAGCTCCTGGTCAAACTCATTTGCATCAATGCCATTTTCCACCACTTCAAGGTATAAAAATGGTCCTGAAAACTCCCAGGTGCTTAGTACTGTGCTAGTGACTGCAGCAAGCAATGACCTTCCCTGCATTTACTGAGCTTGCAAGAGAATATGAGCTGGCCCAGAGGGAGCTTCATGCTCCCCATGCTGCCACACCACAGCCTTTCAGCCTCATTCTGCCCCCCCTCTGACCCAAAGCCTAGTGCATTTGGAGCAGGTACCTCCTGGGCAGGCAGGACAGCAAGTGTGCAGATGACACCAAGCTATGGGGTGCTGGGGATAAGTTGGTGGGGCAGAATTATCATTTTTGTCTGTTCTGGGGCAGGAGGACACATCATTTAAATAGTTAAACCTACCCCCCAGCAAGGACTTGATACCCTGAGTAAGTTAATAATTCAACACTCAGCCAAACCTTGCCTTCATTAGCCACTCAGGACCAAGTCACAGAGAATATCCTGGTTTGGAAGGAACCCTTGAGGATCATGGAGTCCAACTCCTGCCTCCACCCAGGGCAACCTTGAAAGTTCAAGCATGTATCTAAGATCATAAGCCATGAAGCTCTGTAGCTTCTCCCTCAGCATCAATCCTGGCAGTGAGGAGAGCTTCCTCTGGAAGATTATCATCATTTCTGAGGCAGAGATGGATGAAGAGAAGAGTTGCTGCACAGCTTTAACACCTCATCTTACTCTTGTAACTGGGGGCTTACTAGAAAATAACCATTCAAGCTCCATGATTCATGCAATTGCTCATCTCCTTCCTTGACCCTGCATCCCCATCAGTACCTCCACTCCACTTTTGGTTAGCAACCTAAACAGAGAGCTCAGGAGAAATGAACTCTGTGTTCAGCTCAACAAAGCTCTGCTAAAGATTTCCATTCCTTATTTCACTAAAACTGACTTTAATCATCTCCACAGCACTTCTATCTCCATTCCTTATTTCACTAAAACTGACTTTAATCACCTCCACAGCACTTCTATCTCTTCCAGCTTAGCTGCTGTCAATTATTTGAGCTCCATGCTAGCATGTTTCCTTTTCAAAGGTCTGAGAGCACTGCCAAAATGTGTTATGTAGCTAAAAACATCACCTACAACTTGACATACTGTAAAGCAAAGGCAAACCTGAAAGATTCTGTGGAGGCAGTGATGCTCTGACCAATTGATTTCTAGGACACAGATGCTTTCAAGCCCTTTTGCTTCACTCAGAGTGTCTACAGCAGAGCAGGAAATAGGAAGATTAGCTTAGTGTCAACTCAGAACTTCAGCCAAAAAGCCTTTCTTCCTCTTCCCTGGCATTACTGCTTGGGAAGAGGGAAGATGGGCACAGAGGGACAAAAGGGAAGTGATGTGAGCAGCACCCAATTTCTGTTGTCAATGACATTTTACACTGTTGAAGGAGGGAAAATAAAAGTCTCACCAAGAAATCACATTAGTGTCCAGTATTTATTACCTTCTGCCACTCTGAAGTCAATCATTTTGATATGAGTAAGTTAATGCTGAAGCAAACAGACATTCTGAGATACATAGGAAGAGGAGAGGCTGGGACAGGAGAGCATGGAGCTGATCTGCACTCTTCATCCACATGCAAGAGACACCAACACTGTACAGCTCCTTTCCTTTGACACTGGTCCAGAAGAAAGCACAATTGCTGAGGAGGGGAGGGAAGAAATCATACTTTTATTAGCCCTCTTCTTAAAAAAGAGCACCAACTATATATTAAGCCAAGGGGTTTTCTCTCTGGTTTGGATTTTACTTACAGTATACAGCTTTGCAAAATATACAGCTCACCAATGGTATGCACAGAGCAGCCCTTTCCTGAGGGCAAGGGACAACAACAGCAACCACACAAAAAAAAGGAGAAATACAACAAGAAAGAACTCTACAGATGAGGAAAGTCTTATTTCAGAACCTCCTGCCATTTCAGAGTCTCCAATGCTGGCAAGAAAGGTCATGCACAATGTTGTTTTTAGTCCATGAGTGATTCATCTGCATGCTTCCCAGCAACAGAGCAAGGTCCAAGTCCCAAGGAAAGGAGCTTTGTCTCTCCAGTTATCTTTTAGGCCTGTCTATGTCATCAATAGCAGCTAGCAGCTTCTGTCTTGACTTTTTGTTGATGTGGGAGCCCAGACAAACATTCACCAGGTTGGTCAGCTGCTTAGTGGAATATTCCTGGCAAATCAAAGCAGATGATGTTATGGTAGAAGAAAAGAGCAGGCAAAAGTGCAGCAATCAAAAGCACAGACACACACACACATACTCCCTGGGGACTTTGCAAGTGACATTGAAGGTGGTGGTTAGGTCAGGGCTGGAGATTTTCCTAGTTGAGGCAGAGGATAAAACTCTTTTGCTGCATGGCAAGGTTCTCCTGGAAAATGGTTACAACTTCAGCAGTGCTGGACTGAGTTCAGAGAGAGAGGAACTCTGTGGCTATAGCTGGATAGAAATCAATGGTTAATGTGTTTTCCATTCTGGGGGAGGTGTGGTGGGAAATGCATAGGCAAATGGGAGAAGCTTTTAGCAGAAACACTAAACAAACTGACAAATGATCATCTTGTTTTTTTCTTTTGACTTCCACATACTTCTATCTGCAGGCTCTGAAACAAAATTCATCTCAGGAGATGAGAAAGGAGGAAAAAAATGGCAAAAATGTGAGGAGAAGGATTCTGCACACCTGTCAAAACACCACATTTGCCAGCACTACCTTTAGACCTAACACTAGCCAAAAAATCCAGCTCCCACCAGTAGTTTTAGGCAAGAGTTCTTCCATGTAGGTCAGCAAACAGCAGCTCACAATCTCTCCTGTGACTCCAGGGCAAACAAGGAGAACAATAATAAAAGACATGAATGGTTTGAAACTGAAAGAGAGGAGATTTAGATGAGATGCTAGGAAGAAATTCTCTCCTCAGAGGGTGGTGAGGCACTGGAACAGGTTACCCAGAGAAGCTGTGCATGCCTCATCCCTGGCAGGGCTCAAGATCAGGTTGGATGTGGCTCTGGGCAACCTGGGCTAGTGATTGGCATCCCTGCCCATGGCAGGGGGTTGGAACTAGGTCATCTTGAAGGTCACTTCCAACTCAAAGCATTCTATGATGTAACTTAAGTGAAGCAATCTACTCCTAAGGCCCAGAGCTGCTCCTCACCACACTTGTGCTCCAGAACCTTCCCCAGGTTTGTTTCCCTTCTCTGGACACACTCCAGCACCTCAATATCCTTCTGGGAGTGAGGAGAACAAACCTGACCTCCCCAGGGCTGGGTACAGGGGCATGTGCATACACACAGGTGTGTTTATATGGCTTCCCATACAGATTTTATTATAATAAATGAATATATGCATAAATAGGTCATTTTAAACACAGAGAAGTATTGATCATTTCTAGTTGTCAGCAAGAATCTATCATGCCAGTGCCTTTTCCTGAGAGATGGCACAAGAAGGGAGGTTGAACTCTTACCCTGTGCTCTTTGATCCAACGTTCCATGTCATTCTCTGTCAGGTAATATGCTTTGATGTAGGTCTCCACAAATTCTTTATCTGGAATTGGCCTAATGTCTGTGAGCTTCTCCAGTTTCATTAAGAACTGCTGGAAGTCCAGCTGCATCAAGGCACGACCTTCATTGCTGCACTTCTTCACAATGGCATAGCTGAGGAGAGAAACACAGGGCACAGGAGAAATTAGGAGGAAATAAACATTCACAGTATCCCAGGATGTCAGGGGGTGGAAGGGCCCTAGAAAGATCATCTAGTGCAACCCCCCTGCCAGAGCAGGAGCACCTAGACCAGCTCACACAGCAATGTGTCCAGGCAGCTCTGCAATGGCTCCAGACAAGGAGACTCCACAGGCTCCTGGGCAGCCTGGGCCAGTGCTCTGGCACCTGAACTGCAAACAAGTTTCTCCTCAGCTTAATACTAAACCTCCTGTGCTCCAACTTGCTCCCATTGCCTCTTGTCCTACCATTGGATGCCATGGAGCAGAGCCTGGCTCTCTCCTCCTCACACTCACCCTTCACATATTTCTAAGCATTGCTGAGCTCTCCTCTCAGTCTCCTCTTGTCCAGGCTGCAGAGACCCAGCTCTCTCAGCCTGTCCTCCTAGGGCACATGCTCCACTCCTTTCAGGCTCTTGNGTTCCTGCAGACTGAAGTCACCCAAGAAGAGGAAGATTATCAAGTAAGATAAAGAAACAGGCCCAAGGGCTGAGGCAGAGGAGGTTGATAGTGACTGACAGTGTTACCCATTTGAAAGGAAAAGGGGTCAGAGGGAAAAAAACAGATGCTGCTTTTCCCTTTCTTTTGATTTGAGTCACAATAAGGGGTAAAGAAAACTTCAGAAAGAAAGGAGAGTTGTATAGGTCATGTCAAATGAAGGAACTGAGAAGCCAGTAAGAGCTCATGGCTGTATTTAGTCTCCCTGAAGGTGAACCTCATCTCTGAAGACACTGCAAAAGGAGGATGGCATGAAGAAATGGGCATGAGTGTAAAAATGCTGGCTTGATGGAAGCAGGGCAAGTTGCTGATCCTCAACAGATAGCTAACATTTAAGAGAAAAAGGATGTTGTTGAGGCCCTAAATTAGAGCAGACAGCAGGAGAGTGGGATGGAAAGAAGTAAAATAGGTAGTAGGGAGTGCATAGGTAAATATAACCAGGAAAGAAGTATAGAAACACATGCAGAAGGAGTGGAGACAGCAGATACTGTGTGAGGCAGAAATAGTGGTGATGAGAGCCCAGACAACATGTAGCAAGGGCAGAAAAACACAAAAATAAATGCAGTGCATGAAAAGATTAGTCAGGCTACCAGATGTACTCTGAAAAAGACTGAGCCATTGCTTAGGAGTGAGGGGTGAGCAAGCTGTAGCAGTTCCTAAGCCAACTGAGAAATCTCCCTGTTTCTGATCAACTGGGAAAAACCCTGCTCCATGGCTACTCCAACAACACTGCTAGGCTTGACAACTCCATCCTTCTTCCTGGCAAAGACAAATGGCCTCACCACAGAGATGCTCACAATGAACATCTGAACTTTCCTCACTGCTCTGACAGGAAATGATACATTTCAGAGGTTTCTTTCAAGGATAAAGATGTTGTTTCAAATGCTTTGAAAAAACATTCCTCAGTAGTACCTAGGTACAACACTATCCCCTTTAGCTTTAGTGCTGTTCCTGGTGTTTTTGAGGCTCCCAAAAGCACAAGAGCTCACTGTTCAATATATTCATCAATGATCTGGATGAAGGGGGAGAGTGTTCCCTCAGCAAGTTGGCAGATGATGCCAAGCTTGGAGCAGTGGCTGGCACACCAGGAGCTGTGCTGCCATCCAGAGTGACCTGGACAGGCTAGAGACATGGGCAGGGAGAGACTGAATGACATTGAACAAGGGGAAGTGTGCAGTACTGCATGTGGGAAAGAACAAGCCCATGGATCAGTCCAGACTGGGAACTGATGTGTTGGAGAAGAGCCCTGGGGAAAAAGCTCTAGGAGTGCTGGTGGCTAGGAGGATGCCCATGAGGCAGCAATGTGCCCTTGTGGCCAAGAGGCCAATGGCATCCTAGGATGCATGAAGAGGAGCGTGGCCAGCAGAGCCAGAGAGGTTCTTCTCCCCTCTCCTGTGCCCTGGGGAGGCCTCCCCTGGAATGCTGTGTCCAGTTGTGGGCCCCTCAGCTCCAGAAGGCTAGGGAGCTGCTGGAGAGAGTCCAGCCCAGGGCCAGCAAGATGCTGAAAGGAGTGGAGCATGTGCCCTAGGAGGACAGGCTGAGAGAGCTGGGTCTCTGCAGCCTGGACAAGAGGAGACTGAGAGGAGACCTCAGCAATGCTTAGAAATATGGGAAGGGTGAGTGTGAGGAGGAGAGAGCCAGGCTCTGCTCCATGGCATCCAATGGTAGGACAAGAGGCAATGGGAGCAAGTTGGAGCACAGGAGGTTTAGTATTAAGCTGAGGAGAAACTTGTTTGCAGTTCAGGTGCCAGAGCACTGGCCCAGGCTGCCCAGGAGCCTGTGGAGTCTCCTTGTCTGGAGCCATTGCAGAGCTGCCTGGACACATTGCTGTGTGAGCTGGTCTAGGTGCTCCTGCTCTGGCAGGGGGGTTGCACTAGATGATCTTTCTAGGGCCCTGCCAACCCCTGACACACTGGGATCCTGTGAAAGCCAAAGCTTCCCCCAGCACTCACCCCTCCACCAGAGTTCTGTTGGCCAGACGGATGCAGTGCTCCCACAGGATGTTGGAGACTGGCAGGGGGATGCGCACTCTCTTCGACACCTCGCTCAGCCTCCTGTTAAACTCCTCAAATTCCTGGGGAAACAGGAGACACAGTTACTCCTTTGGCATAAAAGGGAGCAGCCTCTCTTTCTCTCCACGCCTAGCAATGACAAGAACAAAGAATTAGCAATGCAGAGGAAAGAGAGCACTGAAAAATCAGAGAGGAGCTTAATAGCAGAGACTGGAGGGACAAGGTAGTTCTCTGTGAGAGTGACACCTCTGAAAATGAACCTATGGCATTTTCATTGCCTCAACTCCCTGAACTCAGCTTTAGGGTTTTTTTTAATTCAGTGTACAACCACTGAAGAGAATCCAGTCACCCACCATGCAATCATCACTGTTTTCATCACTGAAAACAATCTGCTAGCAGCAGGCATGATGACACAGCTCCTGATAATAACTTACCTTTTGTCAGGATGCTGTTACTGCTCTAACTTGAAGGCTTTTACTCCAGTATTAGAGCAACTTCATGTTTATATAAACTCTAGCAGGCCACTTCTCAGGAAGCACTCACCTTTAAGAGAGCATCTACATATACATTGTGTTGGGACATGATTTCCTTCACATCCCACTTCACATTAGCCATGAGGAGCAGCATTTGTTCATAATCAATGGCTTTAGCAGCAACAATCCAATACACTGGCTTCCTTAGCTCACTGGCAGTTGACACTGTCTGAAAGAGAACAGAAAGCACCTGCCATTCAGTCCATTTGTGGCTAATGTGCAGGGATTTGCACCACACTGTGCAAGTTTGGAACCTTCTCTTTAAGAATCAGCTGTCAACTCTGCAATTCTGACCTGAGAATAGAACTGCTGAAGGAAAGGCTTCTTAGCAGCTGGCATCACTGCATCAAGATGAGGCTGAAGAAACTCAAACTGCTCAGCCAGGAACACCCTTTGAAAGCAAAGAGAATTTACTGTGAGCTAAAAGCAACATCTGGCATGTTTCTGTACAACTTTTACTCTGCAGTTGCCATATCTGGCAATTAATGATAGGTAACCTTGGAAGCTCCTAATCCTAAGACCTCTATGAGTTTCCTGCCAGCATAGCAACAAGGGATCTAAATTCTGACCACTTCAAAATCTGATGGCAAACAAATAGACTAAGGCTTGAATTTCAACAATTCCTATTTCTATTTCACTCAGGAAACTCTGCCAAAGTCTGGTCCACAGCCTAATAAAGTCAGAGGACAAGGGTCTCCTAATTTCCATAGTGCAGGGCAGTCAGCATTAATATTCATGTCAGCATTCCAAAATAACATCCCTAATTACTTATAGACTAGTGAATCTTTAAAAGACAGCATGAGAGATCAAAGTCTTTCTCAGGGGTAGGATTTGTTCATAACAACATAGCAAAGAAACACATTTCTAACCATAAATTAATGTCAAAAAAACCCCACAAAACCCAAACAAGCTCCTGTGAAAACAGATTTTTTTTCAAATGAAATTCTAGCACAAGTGGGTGTGGAGGGAAAAAAATAATTGCATCTGATTCTTACCATTATTCTGAGCAAATCTAACCCACTTGGCCAGTTTTGTTGTACTTGCTCTCTTCACAGGTACACTAAAAACACTGCTACCCAATTTGGACTCAGCAGTTCTGAGATCTCCCTTTGAGTCTATAAGGTTTAAATGAATCATCCAAATTAAATACTCTTTAAAATGGAACTGTGTTTTTCAGACAGATTTGGCCTTGTGCTGCCACAAATTCCTGAAGCAGCTGCAGGAATATTTCCTTGCACAGCAGATGGTTAGCCCCCACTAGCTTGAATTGAGCAATCACCTCCATCATTCATATTTAAAAGCATTTTTTGACCTCTCAAGAAGGTTTTGGCTTGTAATCCCAATCTCCTAAGCAATCCATAGCTTCCAGTGGCCACCAAATGCCATGTACAGTAGAGAACCTACAAGGATTCTGTGGCCACCACTCTCTCTGCCAAACCAAACAAGGAGTTGCCAGATGTCAACACCACGAGATGACTGAGGTGTGGGCTGGGCACCTTCTCCTTTCTCTCTTCAGCAGCTGTCAGAGTTCCTGTGGGATCAGCAGAGACCTCCTGAAACAAAGAATTAAACAGCTGAGAACCCACAAAAGCAGCAGGAATGGCTCCAGCTGAGCAGTTGCAGAGGACAGGTAAGATGAAAGAATGTTTCTGATTCTAAGGTGTCATTTCAATCAAGCTTGAATCAAACAACTAGATTTTTCTACTTGAGTAATGTGGTGGTCAAACAGCTGAAAAAAAAAAATCACATTGTGTAGATCAATATTTATCTCAGGAGCAAAAAAAAACAGAGAACAAACTTCTTACTACACTTTGATGTCCATACAGGTTTCAGCCCAACTGACTTCTTCAATCTGACAGCAACCAAATAAGCAGACAAATCAAAGAAATAAATAGTGCTTATACAGGGGAAGACCCCCACCTCAACATTTGAGGAATAGGAGTACAAGTTACAGCTAGAAGAAGAATCACAGAAGGAAGACATTCCCATTACTATCACCCTGGTTTAGGAAGATATATAATTGGACATCCTCTGAAGCTTAATTATTTGGCAAAACTACACCAGGACATGAAAATGTAAATGTAGTTCTGGCTTTAGATTAACTGGCTATAAAAACCTGAGAAATGCTAGAAAGCAAAGGTGATACAGACCTCAGACCAGACAGAGAAGGTAGCATGATAAGGCACTGAGTTCTTAAGTAAGAGTTCTCCATCACCCTGGGGATAGAAACTCTGTGACCAGACAGGTGCTAAAATAAATCAGCCTGTTTGTATGGAAAGCAAATAAATCTGAGTAATAACAGAGTGACAAGGTGGTGGTAAAAATAAGCTCCTCAAAACCAAGATTAGCTGCCCAAGCTGTCTGCTGTAAAGCAACATATGAACACAGCAGCAGGATGACAACAATCAGGCTTATACCTGACATTTATGCTTAGATTGCTGTAAAACTGGACAAAGAGGAGTCTAAAAACATGGTCATAAACAAAGCAGCTTTGCAGTTTGTGGTTTGGGTGGTTTCCCAACTGGAGATAAGACATAAATGGAGAGCAAATTGCAGTGAGGTAACTAAAGAATCAGGAGCAGGAGGAAGGAAAATAGACTCAAGCTGACCACAATAGTCACCAGGAGTTTCTTCTGAGCTTCCAAGTAGAGAACAACTGTGAGGAGTAACAAGAAACAGAATCATTGCTGCTCACATGTTGTTCAGGCAGTGTTGCTGAGAAGAAAAGGAGAGCAGTGAGCACTAGAAACACTGATGGTGGTCTAACTCCTCCTAAATATCAGGATTAAGACAAGGAAGAATAAGCATTGCAGACCTGGGGAAATCAAGAGGAAAAAGTACTGCCCAGATCTCAGTTCCAAAAGGGGAGGGGATGATAGGGAGGTTATTGCAGCATCAAAAGATCTGACAGAATCACTGTGGGTTTACTGCAGCAATTAAAGGCAGGGCAGGTGCAAATTGTTTATGTCAAAATGTGTAAGGACTTGGTGAGAATTTCAGGGATACAGAGTAAGCAGCAAGAACAAAAGTGTGCTGCTATAGGCAAAGCAGCTCCAGAATGTGTTTAGTGCTTGGATGAAAGCCAAACCAAAAGTGTCCAAGCTGTTAAAAATGGTTTGAGGTGTGAAGGAACAAAGAGATCACAAGTTCCACTTTAACTGTCTTGGATTTGAGCTGCCAGTTGCCTCCTGTGATATGCTAGCCCAAGGAAACAGGGAGGAGGACTGGCTACATCCTAAGGGAAGGCTCCCAAAGATGTCAAACACAGCCATGGCTCCAGCAGATGGAATGGAGAGCATATACATTTCATATACATCCCTGTGTGTCCAGGCAAGGGCAAGGAAGCTGGGGAAGGATCTAGAGCACAAGTGGTGTGAGGAGCTGCTGAGGGAACTGGGCTTGGTTAGCCTGGAGAAGAGGAGGCTCAGGGGAGACCTTCTCCCTCTCTCCAGCTCCCTGGAAAGGAGGATGGAGCAAGGTGGGAGTTTGTCTCTTTTCCCAGGTGACTAGAGATAGGACAAGAGGAAATGACCTCAAGTTGTGCCAGGGGAGGTTCAGGTTGGATCTTAGGAACAATTTCTTTCCTGAGAGAGTTGTGAGGCTCTGCCCAGAGCAGTGCTGGAGTCACCATCCCTGGAGAGATTCCAAAAGCATGTAGATGTGGCATTTTGGCAACATGGTGGTGTTAGGTCAACACTTGGACTTGATCTTAGAGGTCTTTTTTGATAGAAAAAAGGAAAAAAACTGGTGTGCCAGCTTCCCAGAAAAGCACCAGAGCATTCTGAAAGGCTGCAGGGATGCATGAAGGTTTTTCCTCCAGCCTTCACTACCAGAAATGATCAAATGGCTGAAAGCAGCAATAAAGGGGCCAAACATACAGGTTGGAACAGGAAGAAAAGGCTATAGATGATTTAAAGAAATCAGATGTTTTTCAAAGGCCTGGACTTGTGAAAGTTAACCCTTCCAGAACTTGATCATCTCTGCTGTCAGAGATTCCCTTTGGGAACCCATGGAGAACAGGTGAAGTGCCATCAAGCTGAGAGTGTCCACAATGATGCCAATCTCAAGAGAGGAGAAGCCAGGAAATGAACCAGCAGCTAGCCCAACGTTCAGTTCAAGACATGTCAAGTTACACTGAGAACATTTTGTAGCAGCCAGCATCCCACCTGCAGACACCACCAGCACAACAGAACAAACTTGCTTATCTTTTCTCTGGGTCAGAGTGTAGCAGAGCTTGCTGATAGAGCAGAATTGAGCTAGATCTAAGACATGTTAGAACCTGCACAACATCCTTGTAAGCAAACTGGGACAAAATCATTTCAAGGTACAGATGGAATTGCCACAAACTACCAGATACTTTTCTCCTTCCTTAGAGCAGGTCTTCTCTCTTCAGTTTACTTTTAGTCTCACACTGTCACAGGAAAAGAACTGAATTTTTAATGCCACCTATGGTTGGCATACACAATGAGCAATTATTTATAAAGTAAATAAAACAAAGACTGATCAAAAGACAGCATCATGTATTCAAAGACTGCCTGAAAATAAGCTCACAGATCAAAAAGGTTGCAAGAGACCTCTAAGATCATCAAGTCCAACCATGCCACTAACCCATGGCCCTCAATTAACTCCAAGTACTTGCTTAATATACAAGGATTTTCCCATAGAAGAAATGTACTGAAAGCTACAAAATTAGACATCCCTAACAGCTCTTGATGCTGAAAATTACAACTGCCACTTGTAAAAGCAACAATGAAAAAGGTTAACAGTCTTTTCTGAATAGGATGGAAATGTGTTTGGGTTTAAAATGTTACTTTTCAATACTCCTACTACATTTTCAGTGGAAAGATTAGTATTTTCTTCTTCCTTTTAATACATCCTGCTGCTATGAATGCAAAGACAGCTTGCAGAGTGCTGTTTCTGGAGGATCCAAATCACTAGCTCTGAAGCTGCTGCTCTTGTATCCTAGCTGTGGAATGGCCTGGCTCTGGCATAGGAAGTTCAGATACACAGCTCAGGTTCAGTACAACCCTGTGCAAAGTCATCTTGTTCTTTTACCTCTCAGAAATGAAGCTGCACCCTAATCTACTTTAAAACATAAAGTACTTGTATTTTTTTTTATACTTCTGAGTTAGCCTTAAGGCAAAGACAAGGAGCTTAGACACAGAAAATTGGTTGTTCAAGCACTCTAAGCTCCCAGCACACTTCAACATTACTTACTACAAGGAGGTAAATAAAGCCAGATTCCCTTTTATTGGGAATTGTTTATATTATTTACTTGTGTACTTCAACATTACTTACTACAAGGAGGTAAATAAAACCAGATTCCCTTTTATTGGGAATTGTTCATATTATTTATTTGTGTTTTAACTACATCTGCTTCATTTAGCTATCAAAAGACCTTTCAGACCATACTTAAATAGTAACAATATTAGCAGTGGAAGGAGCCACAATTAGACAAAACCTTATTATTGGTATATTTCTAACAGTTTGAAATAAGCAGCATGTTTAAAGCAGCAATGCCTTGCTCAGTCAAATAAATACAAATACCTAGAAGCCTTTTTGTTCCTCAGAAAGCAAGAAGTGAAACATTTCCATTTATACCATCAGAGCAGCATAAGTTCATAGGACAGTAATAAACCTTATGGAACGCTTTTAAGTTAATTCAAGCCTTCCCTGGAACACAGCTCTTCATTTCAGCTAACACTAACATTATCTGTAACAGCATTGTTAAATGGCTGAGGAAGAAATTCCAATTTACTCCTAGGAATGATTTCTTAAGAATTATTTTGCCTGAGACTGTAAAGCACTGTCAGGAGCTCTAAGGATAGAGGATGTCTAAAAAATTGATTCCCTAACTTACCCTTTTTCCATAATCTTTAAGTGATTCATTTGCAAGATCTTGCCAGAATTCATTTTTCTTTCTGAATACACTACCTTTGAGGTGAATATCAATATGCCCCTGAGATGAATATCAACACAACTTGCCTTATTTTGCTTTATAAAAGCCTGCAGTTATTAGTTAGCTTATGCTCCCTCTAGTGACTCTCTAAGAAATGTCCCCAAAAGCCTTTAAGAAACAGCTTAGGATTCCATACAATACTTCAAGGAATTCATAAAGCATCAAGTCCAACTCTTGGAATGCCAAATCCTTGTGGAAGTCAGAGTAAGGAACCTGTCTTCTATTTCTTTCTAACCCTTCCTGCAGCATCCATGCTACTAATTCTTCCACAAGCCATTTGTGATACTCTTTGGAAAGAATATTTCAAGGATTTTAGATTTAGGTGGAAAAAAAAAGAGCTACACTATTCCATTTTTTTGCATAGTTCTTCACAGGATTTCTTTATAAACTCTGCTGCTGGGTTGAAGTCTCCTGTTCACTCCCTGTGATGTGATGTGAAGGACAATAATCTGCAACCAGTGTGACACAGGCACCTGTTTACCTTTCACATGGTGAAAACAACTCAGTCAGTACCCAATGGGATATAGTCTAGGAAATATATCAGGAAAAGTTCCTCCCAGTTCCAAAATGACTTGCAGGACTCAGTATACTACTTGTATTATCTTAGAAGGTACATGACCTTCAGGACAGCTTACTGCTTTGTTATTCTTTTACTGAAGAAAAATGAGGCATCTATAGTGTCATTTTGGTGGCTTTTCTTTAATAAAACACCTCCTTTAATCAGGATAATAGTGGAGTGCCTCTGTTACATGAACTCTAATACATTAAGAGATTTTAATACATTATTTTGCTGTTACATCTAGCAAAAGGTAATAAACTAATCTTGTATATTAGAAACAAGTGATTTCGTACAGTAATGAAACCACAAAACTAAGCCTTTGTTATTACAGACACTGTATACAAAGAGAGAGAAACAACCAGAAAGCCAGGATGAAATGTTGGCAGCAGGAGCAGGGAGGTGATCCTNAGGTCTCTTCCAGCTCTAACTCTTCTATGGTTCTCTTCTATGATTCTAAATACAATTCCTAAATTTCCTGCACAGAGCTCTATTCCATGAAGCTTTAAGGCCATGCAGGTACTTACCAGATCAATGAGACTCTCCTGGATCCTGTTCAGCGTGGTGCGTAATCTGCTGCTGCTGAGCCCCAGGCCTGTGGATTCAAACTGGAAGGAAGAGCTTTTATTGAACTGGGGAAAAGAAAACCCTTTGCTTTCAACTTTAGAGCAACACTCTAGTTTGTAAACACTAGCTACAATTTACTTACATTGACATTTTAGCACATCAACACAACTAGACAAAGGGAAATCAACAGAGGTCACAGCACGGGTGTGAGGAACAACTCAAGCATGAAGATGACAGCTGACCATTCACACCAATAAAACACCAGTATCCTTTAGTGGTTTAATACTCTATTTGGGTGCACGACTCTAGATTTTCCCTTTTGGGCTATGAGGCCAGACTGGTGGCACCATGAAGCCCTCAATAAGACTTGAGTGCACACCATACCCCAGCCAAATGATCTTGACTTCTCTCTCTCAAGCTATAACATTTCTTACCTAACTTGCACATGCAAAATTCTATCTCCTGGTCTTTATGGTCACTGAATGCTTATACAGATCTGCTTGAGAAATGTGCCATCTTCATGTTCAGAAGTATTATGGGGTAGATGTTCAGCTGGATAAATCAATACAGCTACCCTGATGGCCTGGTAAATGCAATGAATTATACCAGCTGAGGGTCTGACTCCACATGCAGCATCATTGCAGCTAATTCTCTTCTACTTCCAATTAAAACCACAAAGAACAAACTAAGACAACAAAGGAAGTGCAAGTGAGACAGCTAAGAACCACACATTGATGTCAAGAATCTGGAATACAGTTCTGGTATGTGATTCACCCCAAAAAGCAATTTACTGAAGAAGATCTAGAGCACTGTTGTACACTGTGTTATTTGACTTCCTTTCAGTCAGGGAAGCAAGTGTTTGAGTTCATGTGAGCTACTCAACTCCTTTTAAACATAAAGCAAGATAATTTAGATCCTCATTTACTCTAACTAATGTTTCTGACTTAAGATGGCCATCTGCCTCAATCCTCCTATATTCCATGAGCTGAATTCCCCCTGGAAGAAGACTATCTAGAACCTGATCTAGGAGACATAAATCACTATAATAAGTCTTCACACCTTTGTTTCTCCACAAGTGAAGTAAGCTTTTTAACAGAAGAAATCTATTTTTCTTCACATTTTTACTGTGGCAATATCAGTCCTGAATTGCCTTTGATTTTGCAGGTGTATGGCTGAAGAAGAAAATAGCTTTTTTTCCCTTGAAGAGTCATATTATTAATGCATTTTCCACAAGGCCAGAAGCTCCTGGCTTCACCCAGAACATGTCACTCATCAGTCCAAGTGCTTTGTTTCCTGCAAGTTTTTGCTCTTTCTATCTGCAAAATGGGAGCTATTTCAAGTCCACAAATGGATGATCTAGGAAAAGGTAGGAAGGCAGAACACTAGACAACTTTCAGAATAATCTTATTCATTAGCAGTTCTGCATAAACCCTTACAGTAAAAACAAATCATAGCTGTTTTCCATAAGAAAACAGAACTCAAATTTATTCTGTTAAGGAAGGATATTCTATGGCATGTTCATGTCTTACACTTTAGGAAGCAGATATTAAATATAGATAATTCCTTTTAATTTCATGTGAGGTTGCTCCATAATTTGAGATAAGGAGGAAAGGGCAGCCCACAAATCAAGAAGATTTTCGAAGAGCAATTCTGGTTCCAGCAGTGTGCAACTGCTGGCAATGAAGAAAGTCAAATACTGAGCACCTAGGATTATCATTGTCTGGAAACAGCAGTTACTTAGCATCCTGACTGGACATAGAACTCAAGATGCATATTTTAAATCCTTGGTTTTCACTCAACTAGCCATGAACTCTATACAATTAATCACTCGTGTGTGTACTAGTCACAGACACAAAATAAGCACAATATTCACCAATCATTTCAACCATTTCAGGAAGTTCTATTACCAGCATGCTTTAAAGAATCCCATTTGATGCTCTGCTGTAAATACAAATAAACCAGGCACACTTTCAGTGGTCTAAATCACATACCATCACCCATCTCTACTTTGTGTAGGTTTATCAACACTGTGAGGAGTGAAGACACTGAAGCAGCATTACAAGAGGGTATATATTACACTCATAGACCCTTTGTAAGCATTGTGTTTCCCATGGCAAATTCTCTGCCAAAACAAAGATTAGGCACAGCACAGAAACAGCACAACTTTACCACCCATCTGCTCTCCTCTTTACCTGCCTAGCACTGGGCTGCTCTCGGTTAGAAGCAGAGAGTAAGGAGCTTGCTAGGGGCTTTAAAAACACACAAAAATGGGAGGTGCAACAAAATCACAAGAAATGCAACACAGTATGAATAGCAGAGCAGCTGAACAAGCCAATGGAAATCAATTATCTTAACAAAAATACAGGAAATAAAAAAACAACAAACCCAAACCAAAGTCTAGCCAGCTTCTAAACACAAACAAAGTGCAAACACTTGTCCTGCCAAAAAGAATAGCTCCAAACCATTCAGAAGCATATGTGGAGGCTGCAGATCCATCACAATCTGCCAGCAAATGATGATGAATTTGGAACCCCGTGATATTATTACTTGTGGAGTAATTTAGGGGCAGAGAAAGAAGAGAATTGTTTTGATACACAGCTTTTCATAAATGCTTTCAGACCATTCTGCTGCAAGTTGGTCAATGTTATGTACAGACACTGCCAACAAGCTTTGATTTCAACTGTAAGATCACTCAAAGAAAAAAAACCCTTGTTTTCATTAATTTGACAGCAGAACACTAGATCTGAGTGCATTTCAAATCTCTTAAACCTGAGGTACTACTTAACTTTCACAGCCCCTTCTTTTCCTTTTGCTATGAGAAATACACACAGAAAAATGAAATCACCTCATACTCTTTAGGCTTCAAACCACCACCCTCCTCCTGCTCCTTTGCTGCCCATTTTCTGCCACTACTTTTAGCTATTTCAAAGTACTGCTGGAAAGTGAGTCCATAATCTATTCCAAACAGAATAGGCTTCATGTCCCAGTGGTAACTATGCTCCCAGTACTTACTCCTCTCCCTGATCTAATCACCCTCTTCTCACTCCTGCATTCAAAGCCATTCTGTTGCCACAAAATTTCTGGGAGATTAGCTATTAGGTAAGGTTCTTTTTAAGTCAAGAGATCTCATCTGTATTCTCATTCTGTGTGTACAGTGATATTTGGGAATGAATCATGTTTCTACCTACCGTGTCATTTCGGCCAAAAAAGGTATAAACTGCATAGAGATAGTAATCAAAGAGCTGGGACATGAAGTGAATCACATCAAAGGCAATTGGTTTCAGAATATTCATCATCTGCATGTATTTCCCTTCAAAAAGAAATAGAGAAGATTAGTTTCCTCAGTACAAGTGCTACAAACTCAAAACTAGCTTAAGAAAGTTCATTTATTGAGCCTTGAATATTGGTTAAGAAAGTGCTACAAAAGATAAACTCAACATCAGCTTCACCAAGTTTATTATGTAGCCTTGAATATTGGCTAAGAAGATCTCAGTAATTATTTTAGAGATGGAAAGGTTTAAAACCAAAGCTGAATATGATGCCTAAGGCACAAATGCCTCGAGACTTCTCCATATGTGGATGTTATAACCCAGATGAAAATGTCTTGAATTGTTCTTGGCCTCCTGGTATCAAATCCAAAAGGTAAAACTTTATGGATCCTTTACAAGTTTCAGCTTCATTTAGGCCCAAAAATAATCATCCCCTAAAGGAGTCTCTGGCAAGTGACAGATTTTACACATTAGTAAGTGTTTATATATGCACATATGGATATTTTTCCAGCAATACAGCAGCACAATATAAAAATGGTACTCCTAAGACTGGATTGATGGAATGATGTGTTTCACATCAGCAACGTAACATTCCCTGCTCTCCTTCCTTTTTATCCTGGGGTAAGAAACTCAAAGGGTTTTCACATCTACGCTTGGAATGTTTCTAGAGGGAGAGACCTTCTCTCTCCCTAAAACTGCTTGAAAGGAGTTTGGAACCAGGTGGGGGTTGGTCTCTTCTCTCAGCTGACTAGGATAGGACAAGAGGAGATGGCCTCAAGTTAATTAACTGCTCTTGGCTTGGATGGGCAT